>JAJGOT010000193.1:505000-1077500 GCA_022457155.1 Cladopsammia gracilis
TTTTAAAATTTCACAATCTCGAGATTAATCGTCACTTTATATGGCCTGCAAGTTTTAAGGACATTGAAAACATGCAAGGCAATTAAATAGGGCCTCAAATGTACCAGTTTTTTTTCCCTCAGATTTTGTGTTTACAAGTGAGCGTCCTCATTATTCACGGGTATTGTTTTCAGAACATCATGTAGATTCGATCAAGCAAATAAAAAAATCACTGTCATATACACTTTAAGAAATGATCCGCATAAGAAGGATAGTGCTGAACGGCAATGCACGATGGCATGTCAACTTTTTTCATTGTTACAACTAGTGATCTCATTGGCCTAGACTCAAAAACTGCTAAAAGGTAAGGTTCAAGGTGCATTTTGTCTTATTTTTTTAAGGTTTCAAGTAATTTGAGACCCAATCGCACAACATGCAAGTTTTAAAAGATTTTGTATTTGGGGAACTTCATCAAAGAAGCAAAATTATTAGCTATTGTCTTCTGCTATTCTGATTGGTTGAGCACGAACATTTCCTAAAATTTATTTGACGCAAATCGATTTTCCTTTTTTTATAATGAAATATAATTATGAACCATCAGCCCCTCCTCTATTCTTGAAACTAAAGATATTCTATGTGGGAAAGAGCCAATGCCGCAGAACAACGAAGTTTACTATAGTTCTTACGTGGAGCATTTATTACTTAAGATCGCGGGGGACAGGTTCCGCTCATCAGTATGCATTTATGAAAAGAGTATGCACGAAGTGCGACGGCTGATACCGAAAATGTGCGAAACATTCACAAACAGGCTGTGTCATGTTTCTGCATCAATAATTGTACGTGCAAAGCGCTGTCTGGTAAAATACACTAATTTTCAACGCATTGTTCTTTCTGCATGAAGTGTTGACAATAGCCCGTGGATTAAAATTAGCAAAATTACCATAAATATATATATTTTGCATTCGTGTTTGCTCGGGAAGCCTTCGGAAGCGTAAAAACAAGCAATTTTGTGTCCAAGAATTCAGCGCGGATAGAGAATTTTATGAGTTGACACTGCAGGAAGATAAACTAGGTGTATTGCAGATTGTCATATCTGACTCAAAATTTTTAAATAGGCTTTCAAAGGGAAGATATGAGACTTCAAATTCTAACATGGACAATTTTACTCCTTTAAAAGCTGACAACTTTTAATTAAAGTTGAAATAAAAAAAATCGGAGTCAGATATGACATAATAGACGTTTTGACGGATCAGTGAGTGGTGAAATCAACTCTCAGTGCTTTGTGTTCTTCTCGAGGAGCAAACTTGGACACAAAACCACGTTTAAAAAAAATATAACTTTAGTGGCGTATAGCTTTGCCGCGAAGCGCGATCCCTTCAATAAAAACAATCCTTATGCACTTCCATTATTCACCAATATCTCTGTTAAATTTTAGCGAAATCGGCTTTCAAACGTTCACGATATAACGTTTTTTCAAAATGACACCCCTACTAAAATTTTGCCTCATGAATTTATTCATGGCCAGGTATCCTCCGCGACCTTAAGGTCGCGGGGGATACCTGGACATGAATAAATTCATAAGGCAAAATTTTAGCAAGGGTGTCACTTTGAACAACGTTATATCGTGAACGTTTGAAAGCTGATTTCGCTAAAATTTAACAGAGATATTGGCGAATTATGGAAGTGCACAAGGATTGTTTTCATTGAAGAGATCGCGCTTTGCGGCAATGCTGTAAGCGACTAAAGTTATGTTTTTTAAAAACGTGGTTTTGTGTCCATGTTTGCTCCTCGAGAAGGTATAAGGTATAATTTATCTGATCCGTCAAAACGTCTATTGTGTCATATCTGACTCCGATTTTTTGATTTCAACTTTAATTTAAAGTTATTAGCTTTTAAAGGAGTAAAATTGTCTATGTTAGAATTTGATGCCTCATATCTTCCCTTTGAAAGCCTATATAAAAATTTTGAGTTAGATATGACAATCTACAATACACCTAGTTTACCTCCCTGCAGTTTCAACTCATGAAATTCTCTATCTGCGCTGAATTCTTGGACACAAAATTGCTTGTTTTTACGCTTTCGAAGGCTTCCCGAGCAAACACATATGCAAAAAATATATATATATTTATGGTAATTTTGCTAATTTTAACCGACGGGCCGCTATTGTCAACACTTCATGCAGAAAGAACAACGCGTTGAAAAACAGTGTATTTTACCAGACAGCGCTTTGCACGTGCAATTATTGATGCAGAAACATTAAAGAGCCTGTTCGTGAATATTTCGCGCATTTTCGGTATCAGCCGTCGCACTTCGTGCATACTCTTTTCATAAATGCATACTGATGAGCGGAACCTGTCCCCCGCGACCTTAACAACTGACAAGAAACCAAAGCGTAATGTTTGCATATTAATGATATTTGAAAATATAAGACATTGTATGGAATTTCGAATTGAACGTTTTAAGCAATATATAAAATCAAAATTGCAGAATAAAATCGTTGAAACATTTTTGTGATTTTGTGTAGCGGCTTATTCGTCATAATAACAAGGCTAGGGATGTTCATTTTGTTAGAAGAAATGTAATTTAACGTTATTCTGCTGTAAGGACGACCAGTCAGAATGGGAGCAGCACTTATATAACGTAATGTCGACACTTAGAATTTTATTTTCAATAAATTTTTAAGTGTAAAAAAGAAAATCTAAAATCCCCACTCAGGGTTGAATCTGTGATCTCAGCTAGGTTTAGGCTTACATAGCTTACCGTACCACTGTACCACCTAGTTTCTCGGGTTGCTTAGTCCTAAATTTAACTAAATAAACTGCTACCCCTAACCTCAACTGAAAGCTAACCAGTTACTTCGTTATTTAAGTCTCAATAAGGTGTCCGACGTCCTTCTGGACGGTATGATTTGGGCTTGACCCTGGCTCAGGCGGTGTTGGACGCGCTTTGCGCTGCATGCTGGGACAAATGTAATCTTGACGTTATTGTTCTTGACGCCGACCGTTTAACATCTCTGCGCTCCGCGATTCAAAGACAATTTGAAATAGATTTCTCAAACTCATTAATAATTCATAGTGACCAGCCAAAAAATGACACCCATTCAGGTCAGGTGAATCAATCTTGATACCCAATGAAACACTAGATCAAGATCTTTAGGGTTTTGATTTCAGTTCAAAACCGTGTTTGATCTCAAATCAAACACTTGTATATTTATTCCACTCAATTATATAATTACATTAGAAACCTTACATTCCTTTCTTGGTGTTGAAATGTAAGCCCTCTCGTGTGCCATCCTTCGATTCCTCGTCCAATGCTCGGTGAAACAGAGTAAACCTTGAAAACAATAATCTGAGTATTATAACTGGAACTTCAACATGATACCGACATTGTAATTGAAAAACAAATTGACCATTTTTCTCACCTTCGGTCGTCATTATCAAGAGGATTTAATGCTTCAGCACCTTTTTTCTCTTCTAGAAAGCGTCGGATACCGCATATTATGCCATAAACAGTCTTCGACGGATATTCTCTCCCGACTTTTTGGCCACTTCTATGACAAATTTGCTAAGCCAATAATTCGAACTCAATGCGTCCATTTCTTCAATACGAGCAGAAAGTGACACAATCTTGTGTAAATAATAGTCCTTGAACATTCCTCCCGGATAAGAGAACGGGAACTTGAACAGTCCGAGTGATTTGCCATTCGTAGAAAATGGATGTTGCCCATTTGTTTTTATATTTCGTTGACGGGGGAATAGCTTTATCGACAAAATCTTCTTCTTCGACAACCGTTTTGGCCTCCCTAAACCGAGACGCCGTTCTGCTTCGCACATGGTCTCATTCTCTATTTTCGAATTGCCCATAATACACTTTGCTTGCCCCCCAAATTTTGCATAAACTATTGTTTTTAAATGCTCTTGGGAGGACTGCATATTCCCAAGAGCATTTCAAAACAATAGTTTATGCAAAATTTGAGGGGCAAACAAAGTGTATCATGGGCAATTTGAAAATAGAGAATACCAAATGGCGAAATACAACAAGCTTAATAAAATTATGCATGTGACGGCATTTTGAAAAGGACAAAGCCAAAAAAAACTAACACTGAATAATTCTGTATTGTTTCATTTGAGAATCCAGATAAAAAACTCGTGCTTCGGGTTTCATCAGGGGTATCCAAACACCTTGTTTCTCGGTGTTTGGATACTCTGATGACCCTCGCACTCGTTGTTGATCCAGGCTGTTGTTGATCTATTATTTCTTCACTTTCTTGGAGAAATTACTGCGCTTCTTCGTTTTAAATCTTTCTCTAAGCTGCTGGCTATGGCAGATGCACATTATGGATGCTTAGAACAGCTTTTTATTCCTGAGCCTGGCTCGAACGAAGTACCCGAAGGTGAATATCATCCCAAACAATCAAAAGTCAAAAACAAAAATTAGCCCGTGCAAAATGACATAAAAACAAAATCATTCCACAAAAAGCGTGTACCACCGGAGCGGTTTCTTTTGTTTTCCTCGATTTTTGCACGGGCGGATTTTTGTTTTTGACTGTAGTGCCACCAGGCCCTAAGTGGACCCTTTTGTTCTTGACCACCAACATGATTCCCACCGGGTTTCCCGACAAGATTCCCGCCGGGATTCTCTCCGGGAACGCCGCCAACATTCCCGCCGGGATTCCCGTCAAGATTCCCACCGGGATCCCCACCAAGATTCCCTTTGGGATTCCCGCCGGGATTCTCTCCGGGAACGCCGCCAAGATTCCCGCCGGGATTCCCGTCAAGATTCCCACCGGGATCCCCTCCGGGGTTCCCGCCAAGAGTCCCACCGGGATTCCCGCCTGGATCCCCGCCAAGATTCCCTTTGGGATTCCCGCCGGAATTCTCTCCGGGAACGCCGCCAAGATTCCCGCCGGGATTCCCGCCTGGATTCCCGCCAAGAGTCCCGCCTGGATTCCCGCCAAGATTCCCACGGGGATCCCCGCCATGACTCTCGCTGGGATCCCTGCCAAGATTCCCGCCGGGATCTCCGCCAAATGTTTTGGCTCGCATTTTTAGTAATAAACCTCGGCTGGACCAACACTCATGACATCTGTAAATGGTATGACATTCTAGTCTTCTCGGATAAGGACGAAAAAAACCGTAGGCCCCGTCTCACAGCACTCTCTGATCTGTTCTTGTGGGACGTTAAAGATCCCACATCACTGTTCGAAAAGAGTAGGGGACGTAGACCCCGGTGGTGTGGTCAGCTTTCAGGTTGTGGGATTGGGAAGGGATGGCACCTTGCATGGGACCTATGAGTCCCGTTCGTGCCATTCCCTCTGGACTGTATGAGTCCAGAAAAGTTGTATAAACTAAAATCTTAATTTAGAGGCTCAAAAAGTCTGGTCAACTTTTATCACCGGAAAGTACGATAACCTTTTGCAGATGTTCCCGTAGATAAGCCGCGCCCTCAATTTTGAGCAAAAAGTTTGGGCAAAAAAGTGCGGCTTATACATCGGTGTTTACGGTACTTAAATTAAGACTTTCGATAAATGTTGCCAACTAAATTAATCTGGTAAGAATGTCTTCACCAGGATTCGAACTCGGGAGCAGTACAGTGCCACCTCTTTTAAAATAGAGGTAATAAATACAAAGATTCTTATTTTATGAGCGTTCCCAAAGCAGAGGTTCTAAGAATCTTGGTAGTATTTTGTCACGTAACCTGGGTACCAGAGGTATTCTCGCGGCGAGCTTCGTGACTTGCCGGTCGGTGTGAGACATAACCGACACCGGAAACCGCGCAAGAAAAACCTCTGGCACCCAGGGTATTTGTCATGTGACACATAAGGAAATGTCATCTTTAGATGTTTATTACCAGCGATTGGCAGCATTATTTGTTTTCTTGCATTCTGGAACGAAGTGGAACAAAGCCAATTTATCACGTTTCACGTAACAAAATACATCACGATTCACAAGTTTTAGCAGCGTTTTTCAGGTTTCTCTGGCCGTCCTGCCCCCCCCCCCCCGGGGGGGGAAGGGGGGTACTCCGCAAATTTTTGGGTGGGGTGTGCCGCTGGGACTCTGAGACCCTTAACCTATACTAGACCATTTTAGCTGCATTTTGCAACCCTATTCTAGACTAAACACCGAAAAACCGTACCCTATCCTAGACCTATTCCAGACTCGCTATTTTCCAGAAACTCGTTCACTACCGCAGGGGTCAGTAAAACCAGGGGTCAACCAGGGGTCATTAAAAATGCCGTACAGCCCACCGTACCGATTTTTTAAATGCTATTTGCCAGTAAACCTTGTCTAGACTAAATTCTTCATGCAACCGATCAGTTTCGCGGAAAATGATACCCTATTCTAGACCAAAAATCTCTGAATACTATACCCTATCCCAGACTAAACTGCCTGAAAACCATACCCTTCACAGCCGCACATACCTATATAGCTCAAAAATGGGAGTACCCCGGGGTGCTGCCAGTTTGAACGGGGAGATTCTCTGGGGAATAAGGTTGCAACCAATAGGCCATTTGCACGATGATGTCATTTGACTACTACTGCCAAAATTCATTTCGTTTTTCCTTTCTTATTTAAATTTTGTAATCCCAGTGCAGTTTAAATAACAATAGCCCTAATTTGCACTACAAAACAAAAAACTGAAGGATTCTGGTAGTAGTAGTCAAATGACGTCATCGTGCAAATGGCCTATAACAAGAACAACAAAAAGAACAGCCATAGAGGTCTATAAAAGCAACATTTAATTAACTTGGACGGTATAACTATTAATATTTTGTAAAAGGCATCAGCGTCATTTGTTCTCCTTAAGCCAATCCCAGAGTTTTGTAACAGTCTGAAAATGAAAAGCAGTCATATTTAACAACATGCTCATGGCCACACGTGACTCCTTAGACTCACTCGTATATATTTATGTAACCTTTGAAAGTGCCCATAACCTAAATTTTTTTAATTTTCGTACCTAAATCTACACGTCACTTAATGAAGATCTGCGAAAAAAATCTTTGGTTTCAGCACGTAAATTTTTTATGATGTTTTAAAGTCTTCGAAATTTGCCGCCATTTTGGTCCACCATTCGCATTAGTCTCCTCTCGGTCCCTCTCGGTTAACAAAGGATCCGTGACATAGATTAAGGAACACATAACTTCAAACAAAGGAACTTGTGACTTCAAACAAAGGAACTGTGACGCACATTAAGGAACATGTGAGCCCGTTGGCCTTCTTAATATATACCACAAAAAAATAGGATTTTGAAGATTTGAAATATTCATAAAAACTTCACGTTTTGCTGAAATCAAAAATTTTTTCGCAGATGTTCATTACGTGACGTGTAGATTTAGATACGAAAATAAAAAATTTTAGGTTATGGGCACTTTAACTCCCATGACGGTAGATTTCTACTGTTGCGTAAATTTTTACGTGGGTAAAATAAAACGCACGTAAACAATTTCCACTGTCATGTAATTTCTACGTGCGTTTTACGTGCGTTTTTTTTCCTGAGCCTGGCTCGAACGAAGAACAACAAAAAGAACAGCCATAGAGGTCTATAAAAGCAACATTTAATTAACTTGGACAGTAAAATAAAACGCACGTAAACAATTTCCACTGTCATGTAATGTCTACGTGCGTTTTACGTGCGTAAATAAAATAAGAGACGATGTATGAACGGCTTGCGTAAACGTTAAAAGTTGAGCACGGTTAAACTTCTTACGTTTACGTACTTTATTCACGCAGGTAAAAATTACGCGACAGTGGAAATTGTTTACGCGCGTTATTTTTTACACCAAATTATAAAATTTTAGGGAAGGGAGGTTTAAGCATGTGACACATTCATTACTCCATGAACAATATTCAAGGAAAAATGGTATTCACATGAAAGGCCTTGAACTTGGTTTCACTTATAACCAGAGTTCAAAACAATACCAGAGATCGCATACTTGCATTGTAAGGAGAAAACAAAAACTATAAGAAGCACAATATAACAATCATTGCATTGCCACTTACCCCTTCATCTGTAATCTTAAATGAACTCCTCATGTAGTTCTTAAACTTGTCTACTTTCTTTGGAAGACTTGGTGTCTGGAAAAAAGAAAACAAAATTTTATTATCATCACACATTATAAACTTTCTAATCATATCAATAACAAAATTCTAATTGGGATTGGTCATCCACATGCCTATTTCTTATGTACTTGGTGCATGGTCACGTGGGAGTCCAATTACATCTATACAATTTCAACTTTTTAACAATTATTGGATAGCTGTTATTGGACACCTGCACTGCAGGTCAATCAGTTGCACTTAAAAAGGTTCTTTTTGGCTGTTTTCCTTCTACTTTCAGACTGATAGAAAATATCCTAGATGTTTTGAGTACAAAAGAGTCCACATAGACTTTTAAATCTTGAATTTTGTTATTGATGTGATTAATTAGAAATTGAACTTCGTGTCATATAATTCAGGGGTTATTGTGCTCATAATTTCAAATCGTCCTTGTGCTATGCGCTTGGCCAACTTTTATAACTCGCCCAATTACTCTCAGAATTGTACTCCACCAGAAACTCACAAGTGGGTTGAAACGTGCAACTGTCTCTTGTACTCTTCAAAACAAGCCTCGATTATTCAATTTGCTAAGAAGTTGTTATAGCCAAATTTGGAAAATCAAGATAAAAATATTAACCAATCAATTCGCTAGAACAACTTGCTTCCATTTTTTGAGGGACTGAGGGGTTTCCAAATATGGTACTAAGCAAAAAATGAATATTCTGAAGCTGTGAATGCGTGTTACATGTTTCAACACACTTATGGGTTTCTGACTCCTCTCAGTCAAATTACTAGTACTAATTCTCCAATACTCCCTCTGTTTGTTAAAATATAAATACAGTAAACCTACAAAATTTGTAAACATATCTGCCTTACTGAACAAAGAAAAGAGAAGGTGTTATGTGAAGAACTTTCATAATATGTTTCAATATTGACAAGCTGTAAATGTTCATGTACTGTAGGCTTTAATACATGTAGCTTTTCTTGTATTTGTTAGGTATTTAGAATGCTTCAGATTTTATAGACCCTATTCATAAATGGCATATGATTTATTACTCTTTTATATTCATGCAAATCAGCCCAACTAGCCCCATTTTAGAGAAAAAATTCTTTTGAATTTTGCACATGCTAATGAGGCTAGTTGGGCCGATTAGCATGAATATAAAAGAATAATTAAATCGGCTGCCATTTATGAATAGGGCTTTTAAATTTTCCAAAGAATCAAGTAAATAGCATGTTACAAACCTTTTTTAATTTTTCTTTGATTTGATCCATGGTCATCTGTGGTGAAAAAGAAACCATTATTTCTTATGTTATCAAAGTCATCAATATATGCACATGTACATTGTACATGTAGCTCACTACACGAACCACATACATGTAGTTTAGTTTTTCAATTTACATTTTGCATAATTAAAATTAACACATTACACTGCCCTCAATAATTATAATAAATTATAATTATACTGACAAACATTGGACTAATGAAAACGGAAACTGACAAAATGAATTGAAATTCACCAATCACACACCACAAAATGGATTGAAATTCACCAATCACAAACCACAAAAAGGATTGAAATTTACCAATCACAAACCACAAATACGACCTTTTGATCCTGTTGAGTTAAACATCTGTTTTCTAAGACATCTACTACATTTGTATGATAATTGCAGAAGAGAAAAACAAAATGGCGCAGTTTGGAACTTTGGTTATTGAAAGGTGCAGTAAAGCATTATGCATATAACATTGTTATTGAAAGGTGCAGTAATGCATATAACATTGTTATTGAAAGTGTACAGTATCTTACTGGTTCAGGAGTTTTTGTTGCAGCTTTTTTTCCATCTTCCTTTTTTCCACCAGCTTTTGGTGTACTCGGCTGTTAATGAAACAAAACAAACAGTAATAAGAATAGCTCATTAAACCAATGTTTAAGTTTCCTGTTCAGGACAAGGAAAGTACCATAATTAATAAAAAGGCTGGACATTGTCTTCCAGTGATTTCTCTTAGACCTTTTATCTGATCGACTTCAAACTTTGCCAGACTTATTTTCCAGACAAGAGCTACATGTAACTCTCCACCAAAAATAAATACCGTAAATTTAAGAACGACAAACAACTGAAAGAAGTAAAATTCATTTACACAATTTAAGTTTGGTATTTGACGGGTTTTAGTTTAAATACAGAAACTAAATGCCATACTTCCATCTCAAATTTCGATACGCTTTGAACTAAAAGAGTACAACATTTTAGAGTTTCGCTCATTTTTTACGCACAGTTAGCTACTGACGAGAAGCCATCAATGCCAAAGTTTAAGGTGGATAGCACTTTTCTTCTCTGAGAAATGTTGAAGCAATCAATGCCATTTTATTAATTATTAAACCACCACACACCAATGCTGATGCAATAAAAAATACTGTAAGATGGCATGTGTTCAGCGCAGTTATAGGGCGGGACAGGTTCACATGAGTGGGTCATCAAGACCTTTAATTTAGTTTTCCAATCAGGTCATGAAACTGGTGATACAGTACATGTTAATGACAAATGTATGATACAACATGCTGCAAAGGACGGCTGTGTCTTGTTCCTGGTGCATGTACCTCTTGTTGCCTAATGCTCACTCCATACGCTATGACCTTCACCCAAATATTCTTTCTCTTGTCCAGCACTATCATTCAGTCAAAAAGTCAATAGACCTCTTTAGCTTGTATGTTTGGTTTTCCAGTGTAGGTCACATGATGTTCTCAAGGGAATTTGTCCTTCGTCTTTTCATAAATTATGTATACATGTACATATGCACATGAAGAAAACAAATTTAAAAGAAACAGTTCTCTAGGGTAACATCACATCAACTACATTGGGAAAACAAAACATACAAGCCAAAGAGGTCTGTTTGATAAATTCATTTGGCAAAGTTGGATCTAAACTTGTTTAACTGGTCACAAACCTGTTTTGTCGGTGTTTTGTTTGGCTTTTCCTTTTCCTCTGCTGGTTTTTTGCCTGGTTTGGCCACTCCCTTCAAAGATACCAAAATATATTTAATAACGCACACAAAAAACAGCAAATGAAAACTTAATAAAACTCTTAGTGTAATGTATGGCTGCTTAAGTCCAGCTAGCCTTAACAGTCCTGGGGGCCATTTTTCTCGAAAGACACGGTAATTACCGGGCCCGGAAAGCTGTTTTATTTTCATTGAAGATCAAAGTTTCAAACGTTTTGCAGATGATACGATAAAACTATCAGTTAGCAAAACAAAATGGACTGGTTTGTTCCATATGACCCGCACTTTTATTCTTTAGATTTTGATTTCAATATTTGACTTCGGGCCCAAAAAGTTACAGAGAGTTTCGAGAAATGGGCCCCTGGGACCTTGAGTTTGTAAAATACAAGTTTAGTTAACAAAACAATTCATTAAGAACAGTTACTACCAATTTGGGCTTTTTTTTTTCACTAGGCAGGGAAATGAAGAAAGTGGATGGAGAAGTTTGGCTCCCGGTATTGTAAACTTTTAGTTTTTTTTATCAAACTAGCCGACTCTCAAACCATAATAGTCATGGAAAATTTCTGGCCCCCTTATATTGACACCTCTGACCATTATGCCTTGTCAGAAGAAAGAGCCCACCCTGACTCCCAAGTCAAAATCATGTGTAATGACTTAATGCTTGGACATTTTTAGATATACTTACATTTGTCATGGGCTTCTTTTGTGCTGTTTTTCCTCCCTGTTGAGCACAAAAAATAGTTTTATTATTATATATATAATTTTAGATAGAAAATTCCTTGAGACGGTTACTCAAGTTTCACACACTAAACAATCATCAGACTGGTATTAATTCGCTCTGCATGTATTTACATCGAGCAATCCTACGACTGCATGAAACACTATTCATATTGTTTCTATGTTTATATAATATATTATATTATAAACTAATTTTAATTTTGAGTGACGGCTCGTTGGGAGAATATATGTATAATATATTTTCTTCTAACGCCGTCAATATAATGCAGTGTTGCCATCTCAAAATCGCAATTGGTATTGTATCACGATTCAACTGTATTTCGGGCAAAAAGAAAGCAAAACTGAAGATAACTTGTGCTGATCAAAACTAAAATTCTTATTAGTCATTTGAAATCATTTACAGATAAGACTGTTTTTAATGATTAATGATAAAAAGCTCTTGCCTTCTTCTTTGGCACAAGACTGTCAGCAATTTCATCTTCTTCGTCACTGTCATCATCCTCATCTTCATCATCGTCGTCTTCCTCGCTTTCATCTTCATCCGACTCATCTTCCTCATCATCATCATCATCGCTTTCATCTTCATCACTCTCTTGGTCATCATCACTGTCTTCCATTTCTTTCTTTACTATAGCAATTTTGCCTTCTGTTTTATTACTCTGCTGCAAAACAAAACCACTTTAAAACATGCTACAGCACTGGACCACAGCACCACTCCTATACTCAATAGCATTCACTTGAATTGTCACACATGTGGACTTCAGCATAATCATGAATTTAAGTTACATGTACATGCAGAGCCACCTGGTATGTTACTGGTGTAATATATAGCATACACAGAGACATGCTGTTCAACAGATTTCAATGGAATGGTCACACTGTAGGTTTTCATCCATGGATGCAAAAGAAAGAAATGCCCTTGTGCAACATACAGTAACAGTACCACAGGGAACTACAGTACTGCTCAATAGTTTTCATTTCAATGACCCTTTTAAGGATTTCATCCACACAAGAAAAAAGATAGAAACCCCTTGTTCAGCATAATAAACAGCTCCACAGGAAAGTATAGCTCAATAGCTTCCATGTGAATGGTCACACTTAGGATTTGATGCACAGACTCAAAACTTAGAACCACCTTGTACAGCATTGTAAACAGTACCACAGGAAAGTACTGCTCAGTAGCTTTCATTTGAATGGTCACACTTTAGGATTTCATCCACAGAGTCAAAACTTAGAACCACCTTGTACAGCATAATAAACACTACCATTATAGTAAAGTACTGCTCAGTAGCTTTCATTTAAATGATCACACTTTAGGATTTAATTCAGACTCAAAAATACAAAAGGAAAGTACTGCTCAATAGCTTTCATTTGAACAGTCACAAATCAGAATTTGATCTGAAGAGCCACCTTCTACAGCATAATAAACAGTACTAGAACACCAAAGTAAAGTATCCTGTGGAGAGCCATTTTTTTGGAGCAAAATGGGAAATGCACTCATGGCTCCAGGATAGGAGACTTGAGGTTAAAATCTTAAGGAGAAATTGTTAAAAGATTCAAATCAACTCTTACAGCATCCTTTGGAGATGTGACAGGTTTTGTAGATTTCTTTTTGGTCTCAACTTCCATTTTATCAGCCTCGTCACTGGATTCTTCTTCATCTTCATCCTCATCATCACTTTCATCCTCGTCTTCTTTTTTTATGTCAAGCAGAATGGAAAGAGAACATCAGTTGGGGGACATATACTGTACAAGCCAAGATTGTAATTAATGCAAAGTAAGGCAACCAAAGGAAAGCTACATGTTCATGTACCATTACATGTCTCCATAATCACCTCTGGGAGTGAAAGGCTTAAATCATACATGTAATATTAAAAAAATACAACTTTCTGACGAATACATGGACATCTCTGGAATAGAAAAATACATTGCATGTGTTGTGCTGCAAATTTTTTCTTAGGTTTGAAATTTTCAAACCAGTTTAATTTTGTCAGAGAACTATTATCATAACATCAGACAAGGGGAAACAGAGATCAAACTGGTTTGAAAATTTTTAAAACAAAGAGAAATTTGATCCTTGTCAGTCCTTTACTACATGTATCTTTAGTAGACTCCTCTTAACAAGGCTCATCTGTGGGGTTTATGTTCTGCAATCAAAATTTCACGGGGAGGCAAGGTTATGAATGTGATCACAGTTTTACGTGTCACTGGTTGATCACAATTCATAAACTTGGTGAAGTCTAAAAGCATTCGAAGCATGTCTTCCCTGCAAAACTTTAATTTCAAAACATACACCCCACAGTAAAAAAAAAAAACTGAGTCAAGCCTCCTTAAAGGCAGAAAGATGTATCTTGTTTCAAGTGTTCTCATTTTAGAGTGGATTAAACAAGGATTACAGACTGTCAAATGTCTTATAAGCAGGCACCTAAAATACCAAGAGATCTAGAGGTGGTCACTTATCCCTTCAATCACCAATATCAAAATACAAATTCTCCTTCTTGTCCCCACACATCTATCATAGCTTTAGTGAGAAGAAGTTGTTAAAATATCAAGAGAATTCATCTTCGTTGATCATATCCTTAATTCTCCTGACATCTCTGATTGATTAAGCATTGATAAATTACAAGGAGAAATTTGAGGCTGATAACAGTTGTACCACAGGGGCTAAAAAGGTTACAGAGGTTTTATGTACCGTATGATTAGAGTGATACAACATATACATGTACTGAGCTTAGACTTCTGTAATTCTTTGTTTAGCAAGCTTACCATTTTCAATGCGAGCAAGTTTCTTAGGTGGTGTGGGAGTCTCAGATGTAAGTGGTCTTTTCTAGGAAAAACAAAATAAAACACTTTAGTTATATTATTGTTTTAAGTTTAACCCATTGACGACGGTGACTTTTTACGTTTTTGACTGATTTTCTGCATATAAACGAGCCATAGGATTTCGTGACTCCATATTTGGAGTTACCATGGAAAGTGCTGCTGTTCTAAAACACTGAAGGCTCGCGTTTACAAGAAACGTCATTCTGACGTAGTGTTTTTGCTTCGTTAAGCGATACGAACAGATCAAGTATGGTTTGTATGCGATTTTTGGTAAGTTTACAGCCATTTTTCATCTTTAGTAGCTGCCTGATGAGCATCATTAAGCGTGAAGGTAGCTAAGAGTCCACTTTCTCAATGAAGCGAGTTAGGTGTTGTACTTCGTCTAAAAATTTGGCTCGTTGTTCGTTGAACTGGAAAAATGGCCGCCACAAAACGAAGCAGCTTTGGGACTCGACTCTGGATGAATTTCTCGACCTACCACGGCATATTTTGGAAGTTGCGACCACTGAAGAACACAACAAGCGTGAAATTTCGGTGGTAGGTCGGAGTGGCTGTGGACTTAGTATAAATATGAAATATGTGGGGGACGGAACGAACCCTGTCAAAAATTCTCGATATTTCCCAGCATGCAGTGTGGTCGTGATGTTGAAAATCGAGGCAAGGCCAGGATGCACAAGAACGAGAGGCTGCAGCTCGGCCTGGCAACGAATAAGAGCATAAAAAAATCACTTCTAAGGTAGGGCTAGGACTGAAGTTTGCTGTGAATGTTGACTTTTGGGTTTGCAACGATGATTTCAATAAAAACAACTGATGGCAAAAACGTGATTTTTGTTGTTTTTCTATGACGTTAAAAACGGACATTTTTGTTCTTCTCCTAATTCAAACGCTGATATTCTGCGAAAATCGCTGACTTTTTTGTGTTTATTGGGTGTCTCATTTTGAAGGACTTTCTAGTCAATGCACACAACTGCAATGTTCGCGCGATTGAGAAAGTTGCAATTTTTTAAAGCAGTGGAGTCTCATCGTTCCATTAAGAACGATTTTGGCCGGGACCGTCCTCAAAGGGTTAAGGGGAAATATTTTCTTTTGTCAAATGTAAATACATGCAATGTAAATACTGAACCAGTAAAGCACAACTATTCGGTGTACCTTTGAAGATGATTTTGCCTCTGGTTTCACAAGTTTGGGGACTTCCTCATCTGCAAGATAAATAGACAAGTGAGGTAGTTGAAGTTAGATACAGCGTACAATACAAGCAAAAAGCCAGTGACATGAGAGCGAAACAGTATGGCAAACACAATTACATTTATTCAATACACATACAATGTACAGGTGTACCTTCAACGCTATCCTCTTCATCGTCATCTATATACAATTCTAGAAACAAAAACAAAAAAAACTAATATCAATAAAAAGAAAAAAATCAACAAAGAAAAAAGAACAATCAGAAAAGGAGACAGGTTAGAATTTCTTAATCTACATTTACAAATTAAGTAATATTAACATGTATATACTATTCACAGAATCTGATAACGAGCCTTGATCATAAATGTATTATTATCACATGTGCAAGTACATACTTGCATACATGTACATGCACAAAAGCAAGCATGTCAATGGATCATTTTCAATATAAAATTGACAGGTTTTAACACAATCTTAAAAGAACGCTCAACTTCGAGAAAGATATAATGATTATCTTATCACAAGCATGGGACCAAGATAAAATCTGAGTTCCAGACAGGAATCGAACCTACGACCTTCCATACACCGGTCAGATGCTCTAACCACTGAGCTACATGCACATATGTATGAGAGACCTGTGGTGAGCTAAGCCATATACTAATTTCATAAATGACATGTAATGTATGACACAACAAACTTTAAATCTTTCTCATTTCATTACCATGCTTAAAATTTACCATCTTTCTTTATTTACCAAAACTTAACTTTGTTTTCGAGTCAACTCTCACCTTGGTAAACAGAACCAGTTAGATGTACTGGACCATTACCTACAAACAAATCAATTTAATAGTTAATAATTATTAATTAATTATTAGTAGTAAATACTACTGTAGTTTTTACTAGGAAACTCTCCAGGAACGCCCAAAGGGTACAAGTCATGTCCTTGGAGAAAGATTGCTGATTCGGGCGATGTAGCAGCTCTCGTAAGGTCTCACACCATTGGTTCAATACCCTTCCAGAGAACAACAGATTAGAAAAAAGAGATGAAAATAGAGGTTTCTAAGAGCTGCTACACTACCAGCCGATTCAGAGTGCAAGCTAATGAATGTGACATGGGCACAAGATTCCTATTTGCTAAAGCTTGATAATGGAGGGATTGTTCCCACTCAGTGTGAAGGTGTCTGATAGTACAAATGATACATGTAGTTAAAGGCAGACACCTCAAGCCCAGTTATCAAACCAGGTTTACAATAACTTTCTTCAATAACAGGCCAGGGCTGTCCATAGAATAGCTACACATGTACATGTAGATGCCCTTTTAGCTCAGTGTGTGGAGAGTAATGAGTGAGTGTTTGCATCAGCTACAAAGATATCAATTAACAGCAGTTACTTTGTATTCAAAGATTGTGTTCATATATGAATTGTTCCTACAGTCAAACCTCAATACACGGATGCAGAGGTACATGTACGTGTATCCATATTTTGAGGTACAATTAAAAACATGTAGGGATTCCATGAATTTTGGTATTTTTTGGACCATGTGAACTGTCCATGATAGAGAGTTGTCTGTATTACAGAAGTGTCTATAAGTAGAGGTTCAACTGCAAGTCAACAATTTTCGTACCTTCTGCCAGCTTGAAAACAACAGATGAAGGGAATCCCAAACTGAGTCGACACTGAAAGAGAAGATTTCATTGTTAACTTCAACTAAAGAACAGGGATGCTAACAAAATTACAAGGTTGCATACTACATGTATATTTCACAGCATGCAAAACTGAAATCTTAGGGTGGGTGGGTGGGTGGCCAGGAAGATCAGTAATAGCAGATGCAGCAATAACAACTGCCTGCATCAAGCCCAAATCATACTGTCCAGAAGAATGTCCGGCACCTTATTGAGACTTATATAACGGAGTAACTGGTTAGCTTTCAGTTGAGGTTGGACGCAACCCGAGAAGCTTGGTGGTACAGTGGTACGGTAGGCTATGTAAGCCTAAGCCTAGCTGAGGTCACAGGTTCAATCCTGAGTGGGAATTTTAGATTTTATTTTTTACACTTAAAAATTTATTGAAAATAAAATTCTTAGTGTTGATATTACGTTATATAAGTCTCAATAAGGTGTCCGACGTCCTTCTGGACGGTATGATTTAGGCACAACCAACTTCCTGTCTTTCAGGTCATAACGACCTATACAAGAACAAGAACAATATTGCTACATGTACCTATTTTGTTTTACTCAGCAAGTGAAAATTACCCATACACTGTGCACAACAACCACAATCAATACATGAAGGAGGAGAGGTTTATGATGCATTAAACAAACCAATAAACAATCAAACAACAAACTTCACCTGATCTGTTCTTCCGGATTGTAAACAGAGAATTGTGTGTGTCACCGAGTTATCACTACTGTCTGTTGTTGTCACCTCCACTACATTCCTCTCATTAGGTTTGGCTTTTACACCAAGACAAGCCTGTCAACAAATTGAAAAAAAAAATCAACACAGACTTGGTTAATAATACTTTGCATTTCTTGGTCAACTGAACAGAGAAATAGAAATATGTCCATAAAGTTAGTAGACAACCCTTGTGAGATAAGCTATTAAAAAAATTATGTTACTTATGCAAGATCCCTCTGACAGGACACCTGCCATACCTTTCTTTCAAGATGTTTCGTACTGGAGTGTAACCTTGTTAATCTGGCCATCATTGGGCCACCAAACTCTGGCAGTATTAATGGGGTGGCCATATTAACAAGGTTGGTCTTGTGTATGTCTATAATGACTAAAAGACTCTTAGATTGCGCTAGCATGGTTTCCAAGATCTCGCCCCACTCGTATTTCCTTTCTAAATTTGCAATGTGTTCATATGAGATCCATATAAAAACCTGGAAAATTTTGTCCTGGTAACCGGGCTGCTGGTATGAAGAGGGACTTCATTGGATGGACAATAAGCAACAAGCTCAGAATTAGATTTCTTGATGTCAGTGTATCTCTAATTGATCTTCTACATGTAACTCACAAAGTAAAAAAATAATACCAGGAAACTTGTGGTTGTTTGAAACGGAGTTTTAGTGAGCTACCACAGCACGTGGAAATCAAATCTCATGCGGCTTGTTTTGCTCGTTTGCCATCCCAGTCCTGTATTCTGAAGCTTCTAAAGCTTAACATAAAACACTTCTTTTAATATAAAAACTGCTTTATGTCCTTAAATAGTTCATAAAGTGCAACGATCTATGACAAGATCACTCTGTGACATGTAAAGGTTCACTCGACAAGTTTGTTTGCTCGTGTATAAAACTTTATAAGCGACAATAATATTGCAGGTAAACACGTTTCCCACGAGATTCCCTGTCTCGTTTTCCTTGTCGGATCGAACACAAGAGTTACACGCGGGCTACTTGATAAGTTTTCCCTTTGAAAGTTTCCTAGATTCCCCATTGCACGTGGTACAAAAAAACTCTTCATACCTGGGATAAAACTAACTTCTGTTCAATATCGGCTTTACTCAACTCTTCATCCTCTGAATCCCAGCTGTACTCTTTCTTGTCCTTGTTTAGCTCACATCCTGTGATAAGTTAAAAGTTAAAAGACGACAACTACTGTAAAATCGCACCAAGATGACAGCTTACCCCAGAAAAACTCTTTCTCCATGGACGCCATTTTGAAAAGAACGATTACGCACGTGGTCAGTAGTATTCGACGCATTCACCAGAGAGTAAGACCGCTGACCATGTTAGAACCGTTGCTGAGGCTTCGGAGGGGTGGGGGAATATTTTATTTTTCTCATTAGAATCCTCAAAGGGATAATGAATCCGTTGAATCCATAGTTTTGTGAGATTCATCTGGGGTTTTGGGTGGGTTTTTAGGGAACAAGGGAACATGGCCAATTTAATGTGCGGAACAGGGAAACATTGAAAAGATATAAAAGTAAAATCTGCAAAGGACCGCCATTATTGGACGATATTTTTGGAACGATCTTCCCCTTTCCATCCGCTCCGAAGCCTACTAAACTGGGCTATTTAAGATCATTTAAGAAATCCTTTTCAGTCATTAATTATTCAAATACTAAATAAATGCTACATTGACTTAGTTATTTTATCTACTCGTACTTAATATACATAAAAATTGCTTTCATGTGCGTGTGTGCGTGTGCGTACGTGTTTATTTGTTTATTGCGGTATGTTATTAGCACTATGAGGGCAAGGTATTAGTTTAACTATTTTTTTTCCCTTTTCTCTTTATTTCTTAATTATTCATTCCTGTAAACTTGTTAATCTTTGAAGAAATAAATAAATAAACAACAACAAAAAAGGACCGTAAACGATAATGCTAAGTAAGGGCCCTATTATATGAGCCGGGCTGGCCCGGTTTGACGAGATCTCGGCACGTCTGTTAAACGCAACAAAAATCAACTTTGCGATTATATGACAACCCGGTTAGCCGGGATCCCGGTATTGCGATGCCGGGATCCCGGCTAACCGGGCTGAAAATTTTCCATGTAATCGCGTTCACCGGGCCAGGGGGCCGTTTCTCGAAAGACCCGGTAATTACCGGGCCGGTAAGCTGTTTTATTTTCATTGAAGATCGAGGTTTCAAAAGTTTTGCAGACAATACGATAAAACTATCAGTTAGCAAAACAAAATGGACTGGTTTGTTCGCTAGGACCCGCGCTTTTGTTCTTTAGATTTGGCTTCGGGCCCGAAAAGTTACCGGGAGTTTCGAGAAACGGGCCCCCGCCCGGCTAACCGGGACAGCACAAAAATTTGCCTCTGGGCAAATCTGCTCGCCTGTAAATGGTCCTTTTTCTCTTTAAATGATAAAAAGGTTCACAAGAGTGTGTAAACACGAAGTAAATGAGCTAAAATGCGAAAAAAAATCCTTAATTGAAATATTCTACACTTTGCGCCATTTTCAAAACAACAACTTTCAGCCAAAACCGTTGATGCTAAATTGAGTTGTCGCCCGGGCTGGCTTGCTTCATGTAATACCGGGCTGAAAGTCATCTCGGCAAAATGGGCCATCTCGGCTAACCGCGGGGCCAGCCCGACTCATAAAATTGGGCCCTAAGTAAGTAAGTTTAAAGAGGGTAACACAACAGTTTTTACTGACAAACTTGTGGCCCTCTATCTTAAAATTTACAGTATTTTACTATGGTGCTAACGATACTTGTATAAATCTACTAGCCTTCTATCACGAATGCAGTTCTCTTATTGGCTACGCTACTCACTATATCTAATAATATTTAATCCTATTGTAATTATAATCACATTCCCTTTTACTTTTATGTTAGGGAATTCTTAACACAGGGTTAACCTCTGGATTTCCTGAGTGTTCAAGAACTCATTTGTATTTATATTATTATTATTAATACTAATGCGGACTCCTATAGAGACAAGGATCCAGACCAGATATTCAGGCAACACGAAACTGAGAAGAAGCGCCAGTACGCAAGCCGAGTGTTAGAAGTTGAGCAAGCTACATTCACGCCATTAGTTTTCAGCACGACAGGTGGAACGGCGGTGGAATGTAAACGATATCATAGTAGGCTTGCTGAGCTAGTTGCTATAAAGAAAGGGGAAAGCTATGCGACTACCATGTCATGGATCAGGGCGAGAGTGTCCTCAGTTTGCACTGCTGAGATCAGCATTACTTTGCCTAAGAGGTTCGCGAGTTTCTAGGAGAGTCAATTTAGAATTGTTTGACATTGACTTTGATATCGAAAAAGGACACGCAAATATTCATTAATAAGGCACACTCTTTTTATTTTTCTTTCTTTTTTGTAATTTTCTTTTGTAATTTTTCATGATTTTTCTTGGTAAGATGAGGTTTTGTTGCATTTATAAGTCAACATAACCAGACATAAGTTCTGTTAGGGCACCCAGGACCTAGGTTGCCAAGGATTTACAGTGTTACCAAGAATTTACAGTGTTGCAGTTGCAGTCGATCGGCCAGATGAGATGTAATATAGGCTAGATATACCTTTTTAAATGTACATATTTTACCGTATTAAAATTTTAATGTATTGTAAATAGTTATTCTAATTGTTAATAAAATTATTATTATTATTATTATTATTATTATTATTATTATTATTATTATTATTATCTATTCTGTTGTAAAAAGCGAGTAGAGTGAGTAGCCTAATTATGGTGGCCGCTTCTTCGCGTGAAGAAGTGTCTGTGAAGAGTATTTGTTGTTAAGGTTTGAACGTCTAGTAGATTTATACTAAAACAATTACATTATTCGCTCTTGATTTCTCTCGCATGATAGTTATTCGGGCTTCGCCCTCATCAACTATCACGCGATAGAAATCTCGAGCTCATAATCTAATTGTTAAGTAGGATCTGCAAGAGAAGGGGTGGCGAATGGTAAATCCGAGACTCGCCGAGACGCCGAGACTCTTGTTTCAAAATCCGAGACCGCGACCGCAGCTACGTTATAAAATCCGAGCCCGAGATCGACCCAATGCGGGAAAAAACCGAGCCCGAAACTCAGTGCTAAAAATATCCTAATCACCTATCAAACAACAAACAAGGATGAAGAATGAGAATGCTTGACAAAAGTAGCCGAGACTCCGAGACCTTGAGGAAAAAAATCCGAGACTCCGAGACAGAAAAAGCACCAGCCAAACGAGACTTTGAGACTTAAAACAAAAACTGCCGAGATTTCGAGACCGGACCAAAATTTTCCGAGACCCACGATTTTGAAGGTACCATTCGCCACCCCTATGAGACCTAATCAGCCAAAAAAAAAAAAAAGAACGAACAAACAATAAACTGCCAGGCTGATCTGACTACGTAAAAAAGTTGACTTTGCAAGACACCAATACGACAGAAACCGATAAAGTAGGGTTGCAACCGTGGACAGCTGTTTCGTTCTTATTGGCACTCGTCAGCACGGTGTAGCAAACTAAATGACGACTGTAAGAATGCAGGCGCAAATAGATTACACAATGCAAGCGTTATTTAGTTTGTTACACCGTGCTGACGAGTTCCAATAAGAACTAAACAGCTGTCCACGGTTGCTACCCTACTTTATCGGTTTCTGTTGTATTGGTGTATCGCAAAGTCAACTTTTTTACGTAGTCAGCTGATCAGCCTTGCAGTTTATTGTAGGATTGAAAAGATACCTCAGGGAACACGGACAGCATTATTCTATATGGATATTTTAACAAGGAGTCTGGGTGGGGTATCAAGGGCGCTTGGTGGGAATCAGACAGAATACCCGTGTCTTTTTATATATAGAGAGAGAAAATGTCTTTGAAAAAATAATTCGCGCTATTTAAAACTGCTATGCAATTATTCCAATTTGTTGAAATTATCTAATGCGATTAAATTGTCCAGGAGCTAAATTCGTAGAAACGAATTTCAAGTTCAAGTTGTTTTGTGCCGATCACAATGGATCACCCCCGTCATTTTTATATGGGAGTCCCCCGGATAACGGACACCGCGTTTATATTACGGACAAGATTTCAAGTTCCGACGAATAAGATTGACTGAAAATAACTCCCGCTATTATCGACTCTCTTTATAACGCACACCAAATCTTGGTCCTCAAAGTATCCGCAATACAGTGCAATCCCGATATAACGAACCCTTAATAACGAAGACCCCAGTATAACGAACGATATTCGTCAGCGCAGTTATAGTGAAATGTATGGAAAAGAACCCCGATATAACGAACCCGTTTACAACGAAGAGCCCAGCATAACGAACGATATTCTTCAGCCCAGTTATAGTAAAATGAATGGGAAAGAACCCCCGATATAAATAACGAAGCTTTACAACGAAGACCCCAGTATAACGAACGATATTCTTCAGCCCAGTTATACTGACATGTATGGAAAAGAATCCTGATATAACGATCCCCCGTTCTAATTCCAGTCCCTTGGCACTTCGTTAAATTGGGGTTCCACTGTAGCCTAGAGTGGACTGTGATTACGAGTAAATGACACAGGTGTCGTTTAAAGAAATATCGTTTATTAACATGAAGAGAATCCATTTTAAATGCAAGCCACAGGAAAGTTACAGCTTCAAAGAGGTCTTCTAATACTGGGCAAATATACAAAAATTACTTATTTTTGTTGCGATAAAATCAAACAAACTAAAAATTAAATCATGTGTAAAACCTTCAAAATGTCAACCAATCAGATTTTGACATCTGAACATGAAACGATCCGTTTTAGAACACGGGATGAGTCAGATAAGCTCCGATCTTTCACCTGATTGGTCTAAAACACAGAGTCTTTGTCCCTTGAGAGCCTCGTAATTCTCCTTTGTGTGTTTCGATTGATTAAAGCACTTTTCTCTTGCGATCAATTTTCTCTTCCTACTGTTTTTGTTTTGTTCTGGTTTCTTTAGAAGGAATGCAAAACTTGTTTCGAACAGTCGTTCTCTTTACATAAACATGCAGAATGTCTCTGATATGCGCTCCTCTCGTGTTACAATGTTTGCTGTCAAAATCTGCTCTATACGCTGAAGACACAGGGAGCGCAGTCAGCCAAGAGGTCCTGTTTCTTTTAGGAGCCAGTTGAGAGCGCTAGTGCGGCCCTGCTCTCTAAGTGCGGCACCAACTTTCTCTGCGCATAAGCCATGGTACCAGTTAATCCATTCAACCTGACAATAATAAACAGAAAAGTTTTTCATTCTCTACTTTACCTGTTACGCTTTAGTGCAACTTATCCAGCTAAAACGTCGCAAGTTGCGCGTTCAACCGATATATTAGGAGCTGGATTAAAACGAACAAAACACATACAAAATGGAAATGGTCTAATAAACGTACCTCCTCAGATGTCAACATGGAGGGCATAAGAAGCTTGGTTTGAATTGGAAACTACAAGAGACAAAGAGACAAAGTAATCACTCCAGCCAATCACAATAGACGTAAACAATCTAAGGAACCAATCACAACTGGGTACAAATTTATATATGCGGCACCAAGCGCGGGAAAGTGCGTGCGAGGTAACTTCTGATTGGTTGAGAAAGTGGCGCCGGAGTTTTTAGCCAATTACAAAGCGTTGCAATGCAACCAAAGCAATCGCGAATTTTGGAAAATGCTTACCAGAGTAAGCGGCTCGAAGCCCAGATATCCCCTGCTCTTAAAGTTGTTCTGTTAAGAAAGCGATTAGTATAAAAGATGATGAATAATAAAAAGGAAGAAATAAATTCAATGGCAGAAATCACTTTTCCTCACTCATCTGAAGAGATCTGTTGTTACCTCTAGTTCAACAGGTTTTATAAGCAACACGTTTTCAATTCGGATGCCAAAAGCGCCATCTTCATAGAAACCGGGCTCTAAACAAACAAACAAACATCAGGAGTTAGTTTGGATTTAGTTTGACATTTTTACTCCCAAAAGCATCCAAAATCAAAATTAAAGAAAAATCAGAAATATTGAAAAATGAATTAAGAATTTCATCCGTGGATTAATAAGTTAGGGTCAATTTGCACGGTACAACTTTGTTGCATGCGACACGCGTACGGCATGCTTACGACATGACTTGAGTTGATTTACACGGAGTAATTCGTGTTGTAAGCATGTCGTAAGCATGTTTTAAGCGTGTCGCATGCGCCAAATTGTACCGTATAAATCGGCCCTTAGAACCACTTTTCACAGTATAATAAACAGTACCAAAGGGAAGTACTGCTCAGTAGCTTTCATTTGAATGGTCAAACTGTAGGATTTCATCCACAGACTCAAAAGTTAGAACCACGTTGTACCGCATAATAAACAGTACCACAGGAAAGTACTGCTCAGTAGCTTTACAAATCTTGCAATTAGATAACTGTAGATTTTTTATATGTTACTGTATATAGTTTTCAGTTTGTAAATTTTTTTCCTTATTGGTGTCCCCAAATTAGTAAGGGATTTTTTCCCTAGCTAGATGGCTTTTGGCACTTTAATAGAGTTTCTATCTATCTAATGGTCACACTTTAGGTTTTCATCCACAGACTCAAAAGTTAGAACCACCTTGTACAGCATAATAAACAGTACCACAGGAAAGTACTGCTCAGTAGCTTTCATTTGAATAGTCACACTTTAGGATATCATTCACAGACTCAAAAGTAAGAACCACCTTGTTCAGCATATTTGCTCCTTGCAATAGACCTTATTCATAAATGGCGGCCGATTTATTATTCTTTTATATTCATGCTAATCATCCCAACTAACCTCATTTTAGAGCAAAAATTCTTTTGAATTTTGCACATGCTAACGAGGCTAGTTGGGCTGATTAGCATGAATATAAAATCGGCCGCCATTTCTGAATAAGGTCTACTTATAAAACAATAGACAACCAGACAGACAATAAGAAGGAATAGGAGATTACAACTAGTCGATCATCAGATTCTCATAACTACTATAAAAGAAAGTGTCCGTGTGGAAGTAAAGGGAACTGCTATTTTGAGCTTGTAACTCACCGTCAGTGACCATCATGCCAGCTTCTAAAGGAGCTTCATTTTCAGTGGTACGGGGACCTATCCTCTGAGGACCTAGCGTGATGAAAAGATTCACTTACAAACTGAGGTGGATTTGAAATGCTCATTAATGAACTCTTTTCGAGAATGGTGTTATTTCCCAACTTAGTGCATATAATACATAAGTAACGCTGCCAACGGATAATGGGCACAATTTGGGTGGCAGGGAAGCACGGCTGTAACTAGGGATTCGGAGGATCAGGAGGGGAGTGCCCTCCTGGGCGGAGAACAGGTCAGATGATACCGCGGGTAGCCACCCTGGACTGAATGGTCCGCATCTGTCTCCAGCGGGTGAGGCCCATATGCCATAGTCACAGGGGACTAAGGGAACCAGGAGGAGGCGTACCCTACCTGGGGGGAGTACAGATCAGATGGAACCGGGGTACCCGCCCTAGAATGGATAGTGCTCCGGACCTGTCTTCAAGGGCTAAGCGTTACTGTGGGGTAAAGTGCGGCCAAGGTTTGCACTTCCCTGCCACCAATCCTTATTCCCGGTAATATAATAATTCTGATATACAACGACTGAAAGAGCTTAGAGATGTGATAGCTACTGTTAAAAATGCGAGAAGCTAACGAAGGTTCCAAACATGAGAGGTTGGGAGGGAAACTTAGATGAGTCGGTTCTGAAGCCCTAGAAAGAATGAACAGGCAAGTGCGGTATTGAATAATAAGAAGGGAGGAAAAGCGTGTGCTAAGCGTGTGAATAGCTGACTGGAACATTTGTTAAGATACATTTTGCGAGGCTCGATTACATTGGACTTTGCTTATGGAAGAAGGATATATTGTAGTACATAGTGACTACATAAGAAGCCCTTGTTGATTGTTTTGCTTGGACTCTGAACCCTGTTTACAAGAACTAATTGAAACCTGAGCACCGACGAGCACGCGCGCACGCAGGGGGGCACGCACACACGCACGAACGCACGCACGCACGCGTAACTTACCTTCATGAACATTTAAAAATGAGCCAATCCCGTGTCCAGTGCCATGCAAGTAATCCAGTCCGACATCCCACAATGCCATACGGGCTAAGGTATCCAGTCTGTGTCCTGTAAAGGACCAACAAAATAGATCAAAATAAATAACCCGGGGAACCAAGGACTTTTGCAGATGACCTCTCGCTAACTGGCTGAACCTGCGATGCTTCTCAAGGAGGTAACGAAGAAAATGATGTAACGTTATGCAGCAACAAGCTCACTTGACCATTTTCAGAGCGTTTTACGTGACTGTAGAATAAGTAATTCGCATTTACTTCGGTTTTGCATGACTAAGCTTTGTGATTGATAGAGAACTCGCACCACTTTCTCAACAAATTAGAAGTACCGGTGTTTCCCGTGCTTGATGTAATATGTCAAACATGAGACACAGTGTTTCATCACAAGAACAAACACTGAGAAAAGAGTTGAAAATACGACGCGCAGCGGAGTATTTTTGACGAACTTCGAGGTGTTTGATCTTGTGATGAAATACTGTGTCTCATGTTTGATATTACTTCTCAAACAAAATGACTTTAGAAGGAGAACTTAAGGACGTAAAAATGAGTGTTTCATCTGAGTTTCCAAACACTCATTAAACATTAATTTCCTTCGTATTTTCTTCATGAATTATTAATGAGTTTGAGAAGGCGGCTTCATGAAATTGCTGTGTGTTGTTACTGGTTCATTAGATAGTCTGCATCCGTTGTGATTGGTCAGATGTCATTTCTTTCGTTTCAGTTTTACCGCATTCTAAGGATTGGATACACTTGGCAATGCACTTGGCGACTGGTAATGTGAAAATCTATTTACCTGATAGAAAACGGAAAATCTGTAGAGTTTAATAAGACATTGGGCGCAAGTTTGTTGTGCAAACAGGACCATGCATGTGATCCCGTGTTTTTAAATTAAGACGAGGACGAGGACGACGAGGACGAGGACGACGAGGACGAGGACGACGAGGACGACGACGACGACGAGGTCGACGAGGACGAGGACGAAGACGACGACGATGATGATGATGATGATGATGATGATGATGATGATGATGATGATGATGCATGTCTTACCTGTGGTCTTGTTTGGGAACACAGCCCTGGCAAGTGCAATATGACCCTTAAGCACACGAGTGAAACATTCCTTTAAAAAAGCCAAAAAAAAAAAAATTGATGTTATTGAACAAGCATGAGGACCGTATTGGGGAAATATTGGTCGATTTCTCTTTCTGCAAGGAGCGAGCCAAAGGCGAGGTTCATAAACTTGCAAAACAAGAACGAGACCAATATTCCCCAATACGGACCAAATAAGGCGTTAATGCATCCGTATTGGTAGTGGTAGTGGTAGTGGTAGTGGTAGAGGTAGAGGTAGAGGCAGAGGTAGAGGTAGAGGTAGAGGTAGAGGTCTAAGTTGTACCAAAATTATGTCCAAGTCGTGCCAAAATTGTGTCCAAGTCCTGCCAAAATTGTGTCTTAGTCGTGCCAAAATTGTGTCTTACTCGTGACAAAATAGTGTCAAGGTGTGCTAAAATGGTGTCAAAGAGTGCCAAAATTGTGTCAAGGCGTGCCAAAAATTGTGTTAAAGTCATGCCAAAATTGTGTCTACGTTGTACCAAAACTTGTCATGGCATGCCAAAATTGAGTCTAACATATGCCAAAATTGTCTCTTAGCGGTGCGAAAATTGTGTCTCACTCATGCCAAAATAGGGACAATGCGTGCCAAAATTTCGTCAAGGCCTGCCAGTGCCAAACTTACGTCTCAGTCGTGCCAAAATTGATTGTGCCAAAGTTGTGTCTCAGTCGTGCCAAACTGTGTGTAAGTTGTGCCAAAATTGTGTCTGTGTCTGTGTTGTGCTAAAATTGTGTTAAGGCATGCCAAAATTGTACCAAGGCGTGCCAAAATAGTGTTAAAGTTGCACCAAAATTGTCTTATTGTGCCAAAATTGGTCAAGGCATGCCAACAATGTGTGAAGGCGTGCCAAAATTGTGTCTTAGTTATGCAAAAATTGTGTGAAGGTGTGACAAAATTGTGTCTTAGTCATGCCAAAATTGCGACTAAGTTGCGCCAAAATTGTGTCTAGGTTGTGCCAAAATTGGTCAAAGCATGCCAAAATTGTGTCTAAGTCATCCGAAAGTTTTTTCAAAGTTGTGCCTAAATTGTGTCCAGGTCGTGCCAAAATTGTGTCTTAGTCGTGCCAAAATTGAGTCAAGGCGTGAAAAATTGTGTCAAGGCGTTCCAAAATTGTGTCAAAGTCGTGCCAAAATTGTGGCTAAGTTGTGCCAAAATTGAATCTAAATTGTGCCAAAATTGTGTCCAGATCGTTCAAAAATTGTCTAAGTCATGCCAAATTGTGTCAAAGTCCTGCCAAAATTGTGTCAAGGCATGCAAAATTGTGTCAATGCGTTTCAAAATTGTGTCAAAGTCGTGCCAAAATTGTGGCTAAGTTGTACCAAAATTGTGTCTAAGTTGTGGCAAAATTGTGTTAAGGCATGCCAAAATTATATCAAGACGTGTCAAAATTGTTTTTAAGTTGCGCCAAAATTATGTCTAAGTTGTACCAAAATTGGTCAAGGCGTGCCAAAATTGTGTCTAAGTCATGCCAAAACTGTGTCAAGGCATGCCAAAATTGTGTCTAAGTTGTGCCAAAATTGTGTCTAAGTTGTGCCAAAATTGTGTTAAGTCCATGCCAACATTGTATCAAGGTGTGCCAAAATTGTGTCTAAGTTGCGCCAAAATTGTGTCTATGTTGCGCCAAAATTGGTCAAGGCATGCCAAAATTGTGTCTTAGTTATGCCAAAATTGTGTGAAGGCATGCCAAAATTGTGTTAAAGTCACGCAAAAGTTTTTTCAAAGTTGTGCCAAAATTGTGTCTAAGTTGTGCCAAACTTTTTTCCAGGTTGTGCCAAAATTGTGTCTTAGTCGTGCCAAAGTTGAGTCAAGGTGTGCAAAATTGTGTCAAGGCGTTCCAAAATTGTGTCAAAGTCGTGCCAAAATTGTGTCTAAGTTGTGCCAAAATTGTGTCTAAGTTGTGCCAAAATTATGTCCAGGTCGTGCCAAAATTGTGTCATAGTTATGCCAAAATTGGTCAAGGCGTGCCACAATTGTGGCTAAGTTGTGCTAAAATTGGTCAAGGCGTGCCAAAATTGTGTCTCAGTCGTGCCAAAATTGTATCTAGGCATGCCAATTGTGTCTACCTGTTCCCACTTTGTAGGAGCTCCAAAATGCCAGGTTCGGGTTACGTCAGTTGTGCCATCCCTAGAATACAAAAGAGATGCATCAATTAATATTGTTTATGAAGAAAATAGAAGGCGTTGAGTAACAGCACCTTAATGAGACACTGTCACGAGGGCGCATGCGCCAGTTTCTCAAATCAAAACTTGAAAAGTTCAGCCTAAATTTTTAAAGTTGAAGCGTCAATTTCAAAATGGCGTTGACTAGTGGCGGCGGTCACGGTGGAAAACAAAGAAACTCAACACCATCTTTGAAATTGACACTTCAACAGTTCAACTTGAAAAATTTAGGCTAAACTTTTCAAGTTTTGATTTGAGAAACTGACGCATGTGCCCTCGTGACAGGGTGACAATGTCCCTTTAAATTACTTTCAACACTCAATTGAAAACCGCTTCATATATGTATAAGCTTAAGTAAAATTTATTTTAAAAAAGATTAAGTTTATAAAAAGTTAGGAGATTACTGCTAGGGATCAAACGATCAAAAATTTCTTAAAGCACACTAAATAGAACTGAAATAAAAGACAGAAAATTTACTTGAATTGTGCCCCAGAATCACATAGATACAACTCTTCATTGGATATAACACGGTCTGTGTCTTCAGCTGGTCTGTGAAAGAACAAACAAGAATATACCTTAATTTTTAAACTGATCACAATAAATTAAGAGAACTACAGGCAGGGTGGTATTAGGGTAGTATTCGGTGTTAGGCTAACATGCAGCACCTTTCCAGCTGATTATCCACCAGTGACATTTAATTTTTAGTTTCCCTCGACACTTCCCACTGCAAAACAGTCCATACAGTCGAACCCCGCTATTTCGAACTCGGTTAATTCGAATTCCCCGTTATTTCGAAATCAGGTCGAATTCCCTTGAATCTACCCTTATGTTTTTAGTCATTTACTATCAGCTATTTCGAACTCCCCTTCTTTCCCTAGACCTAAAATCAACCCCGTTATTTCGAACTTGTCAAGAACAGAACACATCAGTGTAGTGTCCCATTACCGCTAAGAAATTCCAGCTGTTGTGGATCAGACATTAGGTATTCAATAACAAAACAACAGAACATTCAAAGATTTTTCGTAGCAACAGCATCTGCTGATTTATCTGACATATGATCAAATATTTAATGAATGTCTCTTTGCATACTGTATTTCATTAAAAATGATTCATATTAACTATTTAAATTATTAGTACTTAGTTCAAAATGTGTGTAGATATTTTAAAATATAGTTGTAAAAAATAATGAGTAAATAAAGTATTGTTGTTGTTGTTGTTGTTGTCATTGTTTACGAATTTTTAGCTACCCCGGTTATTTCGAAACCCCGCTATTTCGAACTTTTTTCATTTCCCCTGGCACTTCGAAATAGCGGGGTTCGACGGTATTTAAAAATATTTTTTGTGTTGGTCCATCATAGGAACGAATGTACAGTCTTCAAGACAAATGATAAGAATCAATGATTTACATGATTTGCACCTCCCTCCACAAGTTTTTGCCTGTCATGCAACTTAACTAAACCCAAATGTGGTACTACAGTATTTTAATATTGTCCTGTCGGTCTGGCTGTTAGAACCACTGGTCAGTTGTTTATGAACATAAGAATGGTTCATAACAGTTTAATTAATTAATTCAGTAATAGAAACTACTGTTCAAATCCATGGTTCGTACAACTTCAGACAAAAAAAAATTCAAGGACTTTTCAAGGACTTTTCAAGGACAAAAAATAGTTTTCAAGGACTACGTTTTATTTACGAAATCGAAACTCTTTGTCCCCTGGTGCTTGAAATTGAGGCAAAGATTACAATTTTGCTTCATGTACGCATTCACGTATTATGCCAACATTTTCGCTAGTTATTTTCGGATTTTAAAAGTCGCTGGTGGCCAATTTTTTCAGAGCAAAATCATTTAATTTATCAGAAAAGTGATAGGGCGTACATAAAGTCCAAAATTTCAAGGACTTTGCAATACCTAATAAAGAAATCAAGTACTTTTCAAGGACCTTAACCAAATTAAGGACTTTTCAATTAGACTGCTAAAATTAAAGACCTTTTCAAGATTGTACGAACCATGAAATCTAATGTTCTAATATTCTAGAAACCAACTTTTTTTAAGAAATCAAAACAAAACAACAGTTTAGTAGCAATGATGACAGTACTTGTAATGAATGACTGCTCCATTAGGGCCCACAGCTGAAATGGTTTCAAAGCTTAAGCTTACAAAGTTTTCTTGCTCCCTGAAACAAACAAGGACAAACAAAATAACCAGCTGCTTATTTAAATATCATCATCAGAGAGATAATATTTCATGTTTTCAAGTGGTATTCGGTTTGTTTACAAATACTATAGTAGAGCAGTTTTCATTTGAGTGTCGTAAAACCAAAACCAAAGTAATTACTCTGACCAATCAAAGCAGTCGTAAGCAATCCAATGAACCAATCAGAGCTCGAAGCAATTACATGTCGGCGGCGCCAAGCGCGGGAAAATGCGTGCGAGCAAGTCACGATTGGTTTTGGTTTTACTTCTGATTGGTCGAGAAAGTGGCGCGAGATTTTTTAGCCAATTACAAAGCGTAGCAATGCAAAACCAAAGCAACTGTGTAATTACTTTCGACACTCAAATGAAAACTGCTCTAATGCACAAAAACTAAAATAAGTGTTTCTAACTGCAGGTGGCCAGGATGTGAATGGATTGCAGCACTTCTTTATGTAGTATCAATAAAACAATTGTCTAGTACTGCAGTATTGAATGTTCTTCAACTTCCTGACTTAATAACCTTCTCAGTTCTTCGAGTTTTGTTGCACCGGTGATTTCGGTAAGCTCATCTTTTGGCACTTCTTGCTCCAACCAGCAAAAATACTCACACAACGCCACTGCATCACGTATCTGAATTGAAAATAAAATGTGTGAATACAAACCACTTAATGAATGGTTTAAATGGCAAGCAGTTCTGGCATATCTATTCATGTATAGGTTGGGTGAGTGGGGTGAATGAATGCAGCACTGATACAGGCAGCTAAAATTTATAATCATATTGTAATAGAACTGGGTGGAGTCCAATTTGGTCTGCAACCATGAATTTCCTTCATGGATTAAACTTATTCCGTGGGTTTAACGTTTGCGAACCAATAACAAAATTAAAACCCGCATGAACATTTGAGGTATTAGGGTATAATTATTTCAACTAAGTCGATAACACAACCGCCCACTCGCCCTGCCTCCTATCCTATCCTATTAGTGGTGTCTCACTGGTTCCATAACACACTAGATGGCTACTCACATGAGCTTGTTTCATGCCCTCGATTTCCACTGCATTCTTAATTGCCTTATTACGAGCAAGCGGTGATGGATCAGAAACAAGGTGAGTCTATAATGAACACAATAAAACACAACACCATGTTTACCTGTCGTCTAACATACACCTGGGGTGTTTATGTCTTAAATATGACATGTTATATCAAGTGAATAAGTCTTTACAAAATGGTGTCACACTGGAATAAATAAGATAATAATTATACTAACAATAACTATTGCAAAATGTGGTCTGATGTCTTGTTATGTTTTTCTCATTGGTTTAATGGCACTTGGCTCATGGCCATAATGATCAGCTTGAGCGACACTTGTCAATTTGAATCTACACATTTCATTGGTTTTATTGATGCTATTACTAATTTTAACGTTATTTGAAAGGGTCGGAGCATAAACAATCACATCAACTTTGAGGCCTTTTTTGTTTTTTTAGTTTAGCTTTTTAGTTATTTTGGGTAACCAGCTACTGTACTGTATGTATTTGTAATTTATACATTATATATAGAGCTCTTGTAATTTACAGTACAAATAAACGTTGTTGTTGTTGTTGCTGTTGTTGTTTAACTCCCAGAGTCAATTATGGAGACATGCAGCGTAGTTCTACCTTTTGAGTTTGTTAACGAAATCCTATGGTGTGACCATTTGAATGAAACCTCTTTGGCAGTACGTTTCCATGGTACCGTTTGTTTTTCAAAATTTTACAAAATGAAATTTTGTATTTTTCTTGAATTTTAATATGTGGCATTCTTGGGAGTTTAAAGGGTTCATTGGTGAAACCTAAGGTCACACTGGCTTTGTTTGTTATACTATACCTTAGGAACAAGTCTGACCAATGCTGCACTGCATGATGAACTAATCTGCAAACAACACAAATTACAAGAAGAAAAAAATTAATATATAAGGAAATAATTCTGTCCTGGCATACAAGATTCTAAAATCATCATAGGCTTAATTGATTCATCACACAAGTTCTGGTTTACACATTCAACCCTTAACATAAATGAAGATATCAATTTTATCCTCAATGTGAATAGTGAAGTATCAATATCCTCATGTTACAGTGTTTCCCCTTATTAAGCATCAAACAAGCTAAACGATTTTGGTCTAAATCGAAACATCTTCGGACTTCCTTGGAAATATAATGGTAATCTTCAGTTCAGAATATTGCTTAAAACTTCACAATTAGAGTCATTTATATAACAAACAATATTACATGGCTCCTTTGCGATGAAATTTCCCTTCTCAGGTTCAACTTGATTATCTCACTACAAACACTCTGTGCACCAATGTGTTATCTTCTATATACAATACCCAAATCCGGGCTCCATTGCCAGCAGTTTCATTGACAGCATCCCATATCCCATCATAAGGACACACTGTCACTTTTGTCTCACTGTTGTCATTAGCACTGTCCAAGCCAAGGTGTTTGGAAACAGCTTTGTCAATTTTGGCTACATCTATAAACAGACTGCAAAATACGAAAATATCAGATATCAGAGCCTGGGATTCCAAACAGGGGGAATTTTTTATAAGCTTAAAGGCCCATCTCATGTTGGCTTTTAGCCTGTGTAGCTGGTGATTTTGTTGGCACATGCGAAGCCACAAGGGGAATGCAGAGGGGAGGGCAAATCTTCACGAATCACAGCATCGTGCACGTCAACAATTCAGCACTGCTATGCCAACAAAACTGCCAGCTACGCAGCCTGGTTGGCTTTTATCTCCAATATCAATAGTATAGCATTGAATTTACAGACTTAATGAGTATTGTTACTCCCCATTGGCAGGAGAGGATACTGCTTAGTCACAAGGAGGTCACCCTTAGATTTATGTTTGCTGGTACCTGATTTACACCTTGGTGAAGAGGATGCCCAATGCTGAGTTAAGTTTTTTTTGTAAAGGAACAATATGACAGCAGGAAGTCCAAAGTGCTAACAACTGGACTACTAATCCTCCAGTGATGTCCAGGATTGCATGCAGAGGGGGACCACACAGCTTCATCATACTGTCATGTAGGTATCACAAAGTGTCCTCATAAATGTTCACCATAACTTACCTCACTTCATCTTGTTTTATAATGGCATAAGCAAAGAAGACTGGATTGAAAACAACATCAGACCCTCGCAAGTTAAACAGCCCTTGTAATGAAAATAATTTATTAGAATTAAAGAGAGAAACCATCAGTAAAAGCAGACAAAATAATAATTAGTGAAAACGACAAAAACAGATCATGTTTTAAATGCTTACAAGCCACTTCATCCAATGCTGTTACTACTAAGGCATCAGCTTTCTTTTTTGACATTGTTTCTCTCACTTCCTTGACTTTATCATGCCAGCTTTTACCTGTAGAAACACAGTACATCACACCTTAAATAATATCTTTACCCATTTCTTTTTTTGTCATTGATGTAAATGCTATAAATGGCTACTAAAATATACAAATTTAAGCAACATGGCATACATTTTTACAGATTTATATGTTAACTTTAATATAAAACCTGAGTGGCATTAAAATTTTGCACCATATTGTTCTTTTGGCCTGGCTAAACACTGTCATGCTTCCCACTTGTTGAGAGCAGGATGCTGAATCAGATCTGTTTACTAACCTGTAAAAGAGATGTCCATCACCATGAGGCCTTCAGTGGGTGGGTCAGGTCGGCCATGATCTTCCCAAACCTGATCAACCAGATTCTTCTCTGTGAACACTAATGATAAACCTGCTGATAACAGGGCCTAGTGATAAGAATTAAAATATACATTGCTGATTTAGCTAGAAAAATAACATAATAGATACACTCTGTTGAACCCCTCCTTATTATGGACAACTATAATATGGACATCTCTTTGTTAACGACAGTTCACTTGGTCCCGAAGATACAAAAATTCATACAATCCCTACTTCTATAATACGGACACCTATAATGCAGACACTTTGGTCTGTCTCAATGGTGTCAGTTGTAAGGGGGTTTGACTGATCTGTAATTGCCGTCAGTTAACACAATCACATACAAAAACTCACCTGAGACATTTTTTGCCACTTGCCTGAAAGTGCACAAAAATTTTAAATATTAATTACCGGTACATGTAACAGCTATTGTATTCATTCCTAGAGTTTTATGTACAACTGACCTAGATGTTAATTTAATAATGGCTAATTTGAATCATGCTAAGTTTTGAACCAAAATTTGGAAAAAGAAATCAAAATAAAACTTCAGTTATTAAGTATTTAGTATCAGTATTAGTATTAGCATTTATTAATATTATTAAGTACTTCAAAATAATTTTTCTCAAACTCATTAATAATTCATCAGGTTTGAAAAATGTCATGGTGGTTTGAAAACCTGATCTCAATTAGCATAGATTTGGTGATTTACTTCCTTTGTTTTCTCTGTATTAAATTATCAGTTTGGGAAGCTACATGTGTATGAGGGTCTATAATAGGGGGTTCCACATTCCGCAAACCGCCATAGTTTGTTCTTCCTAGACCGCAAACCGCTTTGAATAATTTGTTTTTCCTCAAGTTGTGATTTTCCGCAACTGCGCAATAATTTCTGGACCATAGACCGCCAGATAAATACTAATGTGCCTGTTTTTTCAACCCACTTCTCTGCATTTGGAAATCCTGATGAAACACTCTTCCCTGTGTTTGAATTACAGTCAACTCTCTCTAAGACGGACACCATCGGGACCAGCCCCAACTGTCTGTCTTAGAGAGGTGTCCGGCTTATAGAGGATTCGAGGTACATGTAATGTGACACCAGTAATTCTGAGATAATCAAGCTAAATTGACCTATGTACAATGAATACACGTCTGTTTTAAGTCTGTTTCAAGTCCTTCACCTAAGCAAAACCTACAAACTGGAACAACAATTTAGAATTGGACTTATCAGTCATCTAGTGCATAGCAACCCGCCACGATTAACTCTAGTTATTTGCGGGTTGCTACTTTATTTTGTTTTATTATTTGAAATCAATAAATTGTTGTTGTTGTTGTTAATATTAGAAAAGTGGACTCATTTGTTCATATTCAGCACCTACATTTCTGTTTTGAAGTATTTTTCCTAAAAAGCATTTCTCAAGCGGCAGGTTTCTTTTGCAGGTCACAGGTCACAGGTCACAGGTCACAGGTCACAGGTCACAGGTCACAGGTCACAGGTCTAGAGAAACACATTTGGATTGATATTGAAATTGCTCTCCTTTGGGAGCTGGCTATGGGTGTTTTGTGACAACCTTCCAGGCCGGCGGTTTGATTTGGGAGGTTTCTTGAAGGTATGAACAATTCCATACATGATTCAAAATTTCTCACACTTCATAAACTACCGGTATGATGCTTTCTGCTATGATACCAATATGTTCATGAAAATGAATATCACTTTGACAAATCTAACACTTTTATTTGTACATTAACATCTCAGACGAGTGAATCATTCAACTTAATGGAAAGGTTTCTCTTGAACAAAACTCAAGAAATGAAATCTTTACCTCAAAGTTAAATACTTGAACATTAACAAGCAAGCATGCTGTGACCTGGGACCTGTGACCAGCAAAAGAAACCTGCCGTTTCTCAAGTGTCCGTTGACAGTTTCAAATTGTCCGTTGTCCGTCTTAGAGAGTTGTCCATCTTACAGAGAGTTTTGTTACAGTAAAATGACTGAAAAACGGCAGGGACCAGCACCAGGTACCCGTCTTATACAGGTGTCCGTTAAGAGAGAGTTGACTGTATTACATCAGTATAGCTCTTACCATGCGAGATAACCCAAGGATCAATTCCAACCTTTGAACCATTTGGTAACACCTGCAATGGAGGCAAAAAGACACGAACTTTTATTATAGATTCCAGTGGTGGCCTCATTAACAGAACTGATTATTTTTGTCACACAGTAAAAGCAAAAAAAAAAAATGTTACTTACAAAAAAGTTAATGAAATGATACCTGACTTAGCCAATCTTCCATAGTGGGTGTGTCTGGTAAACCTAAAATCACAATTATTCACATTATTGAACATAGTAATTACATGTAACTAGCATTTTTGGTGTACTGTATGTTTTGAAAAAAACCCTTGAGTTTTAACTTCTTTACCTATAGGAACTTTTAAATTCATCACAAGCTGTATAATTATGCAATATACATTATTTGTACATGTTATGGTTTAAATTAGATTTTCAATGAATTTTTTTTAACTAAAAATACTTTAAAACTACAACATACATGTACATGTACATACCATCCCTCATTAGTGTCCAGTTGGAATCTAACTGCCTCTCAGCCTGCAGATAATAACGTCCATCTGTCCACAGAACTGCCTTGGTTTCAGTGACAATAGCAGTACCTAAAAATTAAAAATCAAACTAGTCAGTGCTAGGGTGCAAAACTGTGTACTGGTAAACACTCTTATAATAATTGAAATCAGACTTTTCCTCGCAGTACCTAGTTAACAATAATATATTACATTAGTCAGTGCTACGGTGCATGTACCAGTTAACACTTTATAGAAATCAGACTTCTCCTCACAATACCTGCTGAGCCACTGAAGCCAGAGATGAATTCTCTTCTCAAGTCACATGATGCAAGGTATTCATTCTGTCAAAATACAAATTTACAGAGCAGTTAATTCAATTGAGTGTCGAAAGTAATTACACAATTGCTTTGGTTTTGCATTGCTACACTTTGTGATTGGCTAAAAAATCTCGCGCCACTTTCTTGACCAATCAGAAGTAAAACCAAAACCAATCGTGACTTGCTCGTTTTACCACACTTGGCGCCGCCGACATGTAATTGCTTCAAGCTCTGATTGGTTCATTGGATTGTTTACAACTGCTGTGATTGGTCAGAGTAATTACTTTGGTTTTGGTTTTATGACACTCAATTGAAAACTGCTCTATTCTTGAATTCTTAAATTGGTAATCCTAATTTAGTTAATGCCATTTGTCTAGGATGGATAGCCCAAAGCAGTGTCTTATAGCCTACCAAGTGGCTAGGGTCCTGCATGGATCTAATGGCAGGCATGGCAGCTGATTTAAAATTTGGTGCTAGAGTAGCATCAGAGAGGTGTAAGTTCCAAGTCCTGAACATTCCATAAAAAAAGCAGCAGTGTTGGAGTAGGGCTGTATACAGTGAAACCTGTATTAGGCGGACCCCACATTAAGCAGACACTAGTGAGGGTCTCAAGGTTTCACTGTATAGTACATATATTTGTTACATCTAGTGCACCTAGGGTTAGGAGTAACACTGCGGGAATGAAATATTAGCAAGGTATTAGCATGATACATGTAACACTGTCCAAACAAAGATGGGAAACTACATGTAATTGCTTTTGATTTATGATGTACCAAATAAAACTTACTTGATGATGGGCACAATGACATATACTGTCCAATTATTCAGGCATGAGGCTAGTCTCCTACACAGCTTTTGGGACATCATGCTCCTCCACAACACTATAATTATAGTTAAGTGGGGAGAAGCAATGCATAATGACCCGTATGGCAGCTGGACAGGACACTAGCATACATGTACACAGTCCTATCAGTGCTCAAATCAGTTTCTCAGCCCACATTTGGGTTGAATCATCAAACATTTGATTCCCTACAATAATCTATGGTCTATAATGATATCATTTTTGTGAGACATTACAGTTTACACAATGAACTGAATACTACGCGCTGTGTGATTGGTCGTTGCCTATGATCTAACAGACGCACGGCTGGCATCATTGAAAAATTGTTTGCTTTGTTTTGTCCAACATGGCGCGCAGTTTTGAAAATGTTTGCGAGATTATTCTGGATTGAGCAAGTGAAAGCCTCGAAAAATGTTTAGCAGGAGCTGTTTACGAGCAAGAAAAAGAAGAAACCAAGACGAAAAGTGTTCTTGGCGACTTGAAAAATACCTAAACTGGAACAAATCTTTGAACAGTCGAGCGCTACGAGGCAAGTTTGTAATGTTACTATTTTAACTTTTCTGTTCATTATATAAAACAAATAGATTCCATTTTGCCGTGTGTCTGTTCAGTTATAGATCACAGAAGACGTCAAAATGTGATAAGAACATCAGTGACACACTCACCTGCGGCTCGTGTGCCACTTTTTTGTTCTTACCACATTTTGACGTCATCTGTGATCTATAACTGAACAGACACACGGCCAAATGGAATCTATTTGTTAAGTATTTCCTGGTTACTCAAGAGCACCTACAGTATGTGCCCTTCTATGACAATTTAGGTTAAAACTTTCATAGCATATTGGGTGGAATAATACCCATGCAGACTGTAAACTGACTGTACATGTATATGGGAGTGCAATAGGCCTTATGCATGATGATGTCACCAGCTCAAAATTCACCACCAAGCCTTGTTTGTACAACATTCCTTGTAAACCTTTGACAAGTTCACATTCTTTTTGAGGGGTGTTCTTTCAACTTTGCTCCTTCGAGAATACATTGATGAGATTGTCACAGGTTAACACTCAAAGCGAGGCTTGGGGATGAAATTAGCTAGACTGATCAGGGCTGTCATTAAGATGTAAGGTGGGCGTTGCTCTGATCTTAATGCCCGTAACAATCTTGTTGCTTTGTCAGTCAATTTAACATACAACAGGCAAGATCACCCGTAACATCAAGGTCCCATCAAATGCACTCACCCACAACAGATGCTACGGGTGAAGGCCCTTATTGACACCCCTGCTGATGTAAGGCATAAGGGCTACTGTACTGACCATCTTCCCTCCAGGAATCAGGGCTACTAATTAAGGATCAGATTGAAGAATTTTTGTTACAGTTGAGATTATTATCTAAAAATAATAAATTAACCTGGTGAGCATCCTGAGATGGAATGATGTAAGCTTGAACTGCTTCGCTCAGTTGATGTTTACTTCTCATCAGTGATCTGAGTTGCCGTAATAAATGTCCAGTTGGTTTGGCCATTGCACCAATGATTTTCTAAAACAGTGCATACAAAGATATATTTGGTCAGAAACATCTTTAAGCCACTAATTTATGCAATACGTTTTATAAGTGGGAACTAGTGTATCCAATGGATAGTGAATGCTGCAGCAAATAGGATATATTCAATTGATACTCTCGGCAGCGAGTATCAACACACTCATGGTGTTGAATTGCCAAAACAAACAAAAAATGTATTTTGGCTAAATTAGAAATGCGCGCACACAAAAACAAATCTAGTTGAATTCGTAAATGGATCATCTTGTAGTTAAAAACTTAAATAAGTACCGGCTAGGCTGTTTTACCCAGCTCTTACAAAAACCTTTGACTTGAAATAAGTTACCTCCAAAAGCGATTATTATTCATCGATATTTTGTCAGCATACCTTTTTCTTAATTTGAGTTTACTTTAAAACAAGAAGACAATATAGTGCCTTTCAGATAAGCTGTAATTTGTAGGAGTCTTGTAAGCTCTCGTCGACCTTATGTCAAGAGTCACGGGTAACCTGATCATAAGTTCCCGAGTTATTTCCTGTGGATATTCACACAACACCGAGACGGCTGAGAACAAAGCGCTTTCAGATTCGCGTAAAGAAAGTGTCCTTGATATTTCATGCCGACAGAGCTCATAAAAATAACACGGACCTGATTCGCATAATGAAAGTGTTTAATTCAAAGAAGAATATTCTTAATATTTCCACGGCCGTTACGAAAAGCACTTTGATTACAAAAACAATGTCCTCGTTATTTCGTGTCGAAAGAACTCAGAACTTCTATATCTTTTGTTTAAACGACACAGCTGTCACTGTGATTCTATAATGCCGTAGAGAACTCTGGTAAAAAGTGTAGTTAAATGCAATGCATTCTGGTAAAAAGTGATGAATTCGAGAATTCGTCCCACCTTATAATATCTCTCTTAAATCCTGATTATGTTGCTGCTCGCTCGCTGCGCTCGCTCCGCAGCAATTACATTTGAAATGATATTTTTGGCTACTTGTGATCGGTTTTATAGAATGATTTATTTCATGAACGTTTCAAGCAATCTGCAAATACTTTCACTTATCCTGTACATCAAGGTTGTATGAAGTTTTGTGAATTTTTGGGTAATATTTAGAGAGGAAAAACAAGGATGGGGGATTTGTGAAATTTAGAAAAACAAGTAGCACTTTAGGCATCAACAGTGGGCTGTTTGGTCCCAGTTCCCACTTAGTCCATAGTTTGCAGTTCACTGAGTCTATAGTCCCTAGACTTGCCCGTGGACAAGTTGCATGCTCAGTGAGTGTGTAGTGCAAGCAACTTGTTTCCCTTACTGGAAATCAAGTCAAGTGATGTCATTTTGGTGTGAACTTTCAGGGTGCAGAGCTATGTCAAACTGTCAAAATTATTTTTTGTGCATTTTGCAATGGCTTTTGGGGGCAAATGCTGCTTGACGTTTGAATGGAGGAGGAAAATACCCCTACCAAAACTTTTTTGTGTGTTTCAGTCCCTGAAAATATTGACATCACAGGAGGAAAATTCCTCCTGTAAATTTGGCGTGCTGCAAGTGAAAAAAGTCGTTCATGCTGGGGCCTACTCCCAGCCCGGAACCGGAAGTGAAAAGCGAATGACTTTGAGAAAGTCTACATCGCCCCCAGTGTTAAGTTTATTGTCCACTTTCCACATTTCAGAGGCTGCAGTCTGTAGTCGACACTTTGTGGGGCACAGTTCAATTTCCATAGTCCACAGTCACAGTCCACACTCTATTTTACAATCCAGTGGTTTATAGTTCAGTCCACAGCTGATAGTTTTCATTTCAAAGGATGAAGTTAGCATCCACAATTCAAATCTAAATTAAGTCCAGTCCACAATCCAAAAGTTATGATCTATAAACCATCACTCATAGTCTAGTCCACATTACATGTAAACATTACACATCTACAATCTACAGTAGTCCAGTCCTGAATACAATATTGTTTTACTCTGATGGGTTTTGGGCCTAGCCAAAAACGTTCCATTTAACAGTGTTTTGCTCTTTAGTACACTTTGCAGAAAAATAACTATTATTTCAACAGAATCTCGATGAATTCGGCCTCACGTTGTATAAGGAAAAGTTGCACACAAGCCACAGGTGACCCACACGGCGGGAGCTTAACCCGGTTTCTGTAGCGTGAAGCAACAAGGAATATTGCTACTCCCCCCTGGATGGGATGCTAGTCCATCGCAGGGTTACCCCCAGCATTTTGTTGCCAGTACCCATGTATATGCCTGGGTAGAGGGAGACAGTGTGGAGTAAAGTTTCTTGTCTAAGGAGGCATGGTGGTTTAGTGGTTAGCGTGTCGGACTTTCAACCTGAAGTTCAGTGGTTCGAGCCTGGTCTCTGTTATCGTGTTGTTTCCTCACATTGCATGCTGTGTATAAAAACAATGTTCACCTTGACAGGAAAATGTAGGGTGGACTAGTACAGCAATGTGACCAATATAATCAGAAAAGTGCATCATAAGAAACATTTATCCTCTGATTTAATCTACAGTTGAACCTTGATTATCCGGACTCGTCGAGATCTCGATAAATAGTCCGGATAATCGAGAGTCCAGATAATCAAAACTATGAATATTAATGAGATAGAAATATAAACAAAAGGTATATAGCAAAGAAAAACATCATTTTAATTGTGAAATCTACACAGCCTGTACGTATTTCCAAATTAAAACTTTCAATTCAGGTATTTACAAAGGTCTAAAATGTTCAAGCATGTTTGTTTGCTTCAAAGACTTGTAGCTTGATCGCATTGCGAAGATTTGTTCGGGGATCAGATTCTTTTCGTCGATCACTTTGTGCAGTTTCTGTAGAAATGGTTCAACAGTTTCTTCTGCTGCTGAAAGTTTTTCGCCTTGTAGGCTGAGGTTCCTGATGCCATGCCATGTTTTAAACTTTTCTAGCCAGCCAGTTGATGCTTTGAATTCGCAATCGGCTGTCTCTGTGTTTAACTGCGTAGAGAAATGTTTTGCTTTCTCTTGAAGAAGCAGACCTGAAATTGGTGTCCAAGTAGATCTTTGTTGAATAAACCAGGTGTACAGGGCTTTATCCAACTGCCCAACTGCAACTTTGAGTTTTCACGATCACAACTAATTAATATTCATGAAAAAATTGGGACCAGAGAAAAAAGTCCGGATATGAAACTGGAAATCATTTCCTATAAATCGCAATTTAAGTAAATTGAGAGAACAGAAACTAAAACATAGACTGTAAACAGCATCATATTATTTAATGCTATAAATTAAGAACAATTTTCTTTATCTGTTACAAAAGCAATGAAGGAATTAAAAGAATCAAACTGCTTTGCGCTGTTGATTTATCATGCATGAAATCATGCAGAACTTCAAGGCATCACGTTTCTTTTAGCATGAACAATGAGGTCAAAGAGGTCACAAACGCAAAGAAAGTATCTTTCTTGTTCGAGAGTTTGAATGATTTCGAAATTGATTTGATTTTTAAAACGGAGTAAAATAATTATGTTTAATTTGGTTGAAAAAAAGAAAAACAATAGCAGCTGTACTAAATGTCCAGGAGATTATTTTGACCCCTTCAACTGTCGCTGTAACTCCCCCCCCCCCCAACACACCCCATAAAAGTCTGGATAGTGAAAAATTATTTTGTATTTTGAAAACCGTGCCTGTCAGTCGAGATTCTATAGTATGCCCAAGTTTGGAGAATTCGTCCATTACAAAACGAAAACATCATTTAGAATCGCTTGCATTTCTGAACAAAGATCGAATACTCTCGAGAGGTTTCAGTGATAATTTTGGAGACATTCCTGTCAGAGTTGAGTCGGAGAGTCAGCACGAATTTTTTTGCAAGTGCCACAACCATCGAGATTTTATAGGGTGCTCAAGCTCAACAATTTCTTTAACTTCGAAGCCGAGATAATGTTTGAAATCGCTCGAGATTTCTAAACAAAGATCGACTATTCTCAGAAGAATTAAACGAGATATTTCGTGGAAATTCAATAAACTGCCAGGTATCTAGTATTTTCAAAACACTTCCCGGCTGCCAGGTATCTACACTACGAAAATTATTTTGGCTATTGAAATCAAACCTGTCTCTAGCCACTTGGCTAGTAAGCTAAAAAGTTAGTCTCGATCCCTGATAATTTTCTTTCTTCTAACTCTTCTTTCAAACTCTTACTATTTTATTCAAATTCAACTGTAATCCCATGAGAAAGTAAGCTGAATTCTGAAAAAATGGCGCAGATTCCCGGACCGACCGTAAGTGTGCGATCGCACGACGGGAACTCGCGAACAGGCTTATATCTTATCTAAGCAATAAAAAGAACCTTTAACAAACTTATCTACCATTACTTATTACTCACATTGATTCCTGGTGTGTTATATCGCTTTTGTGGTTCAATTTATGGTTGTTTCCGGCCTCACCATTTCCCGACCAGCGTGAGGACAAAAACAAGCAGGCCTTGTTTGCAGTCGTTTGGCAGGCCGACAGGGATTAGGGACAACTAGGCCCAGGATACCCTCCCAGGATACCCAAATCCCTAGTGATATGTGTATCCCTTTCAAATGCGAAATTTCGCGGGAATCCTTTAAAACTGATGGATAGCATAAAATATAGAAACCTATTCCAATATGTTAAAAATCATAGCTATCCACCGGGATTTACTAAACAAGAAAAGTTAATTTTACGACGATGTGCCAAAAAGTTTGAGTTGGATCCAAAACTAGAGTTGCTTTTCTATTTGGACAAGCGAATTTAAGGATGGAACAACCATCAGCGAGGGTGTTTGAGGAATGCCACTCGGCTGACTTCTCCGGCCATGCAGGCAGGGACAAGACCATAGAAAAAATAAAACAGCGTTTCTACTGGCCAGATTATTACAAGGACACAGTTGAAATGGTAAGATATTATTAACTACGGTAGTGTACTCCCACATGCTTTGTAACTTTCGACAGCATGGCTAATTTTAATCAGTTTCTTTGGCTCGCTTTTATTAAAGTGCCCCTATGTTCAATTTTTTTACTTTCATTTTTATACATTTTCGTGTACCATTAGACTTTCTTACTCATCTTGTCAAATTTCAATCCATTACGAACATCAGAAGTCATTTTATTTTAACATTTATTTCCGAGAATTTACGGCCGCCATTAATCAACCTTGTTCCAAGGCTTGGTTGCGAATGGGAGAAAGTGACGTTGAAGACTCAAACATACCTCACGGGTCGAAATACACACCATCAGCATAGAAAATTGCACGAAGAACAAGTCCAAAGTTTTTGTTGCTTTTCGCGTGATTTTCAATACTTATTGTTATTACTAGTAATTTCAATGTGAAAGTGAGTGTTGGCGAAGGGGGATAAAACAGGATAAAACAGTGGGAAGTGAATTGAACATTGGACAGCTCCGGTAATTTTTTCAACTTTTTAAGGGAAGGGGTTTAAAGGGTGAGTAGAGTAGGCTTTCCCTGGATGAGTCGTAAAAATTACTACAGCAAGTGGTGTTTTTGAAAATTGCCAAACCATAGCCTTACTGACTTGTATTACCCACACTGCTAAACTAAATTTGGACTTTGGGCTGCTTTATAAAAAAACCTATTGCCAAGAACTTATTATTCAAGTTACAGATATTTTACATGTAAAGATACAGTAATAATTGACATTGGAGAGAAATAACTTTTACAAAGGACAATTCAAGAGGGTTTTGTCTCAAGCTAATTGAAGATTTCATAATAGCTTTCTTAAAAAATAAAACAAAAGTACATTGTTTTACTAAGTATCTTTACTTCAACTGTTTGTTTACATTTTTAATAATTCATTGTTCAAGTTAGAGTTATACCTAAAAACATGACTCAACGGTCGAATCAGCCCGCCCAGCCGGCACAGGCCTGCACGGCCTCCACAGGTGAATTAAGAACTTGTCTGAATGTGCAACGAGTCGTTAGATTTCAGAGTGAAACAATGATCTGATTTCACAGAAATTTAGCAAACATTTAGAAAATACGTACCTACTACTGCACCTCGAAAGCGAAAGCGTCTGACAGCGTGACAGATTTTGTGACAAATTCTCACGTGGATTGTCAATTTAGACAGTTGTCTCGTTCGTTGTCATGGTTGATTGATTTTGTTGCGAAGCAAAATGACAGACGTTGCTAGGCGACAGTGACAATAAGCCACTGCGCATGCACCCCATCTTACATCCGACAAAATTTTGGATTTTTCCGCCTATTGCCAAGAATAGTGTGCTGCCTCGCTAACGCTCGCCAGCAATAATTTCAACCCGTGAGGTATGTTGAGTCTTTGACGTCACTTTCTCCCATCCGGAACCAAGCCTTGGAACAAGGCCGTGTATATACTCGGAAACTAGTAATTTCAATGTGAAAGTGAGTGCTGGCGAAGGGGGATAAAACAGTGGGAAGTGAATTGAACATTGGACAGCTCCGGTAATTTTTTTCAACTTTTTAAGGGAAGGGGTTTAAGTAGGCTCGTACCCATTTCTCAAGTCCACACCCTTTCAATTTTAATGGACCATATCTTTTGTTGTAGCGCACAAAAAGTCAAGCCACTTTGCATGCAAACACACAATACATTGAACTTTATGGGAGTATAGGATTTGTTTAAATAGGTGCTTCCATGGCAACGAAATGGTGATCCTCCGAAATTCACAAGTTCCGGGGTTTCTCTAGATGAAGAGAAATTTTTGTAAAACCCACTGGTGGACTAGTTGATTAGGCCATGCCCCCCCCCCCCCTCCTTCCTTAACACCCCCTGTGTTAAAGTCTGGATAGTGAAAAATTATTTCGTATTTTGAAAACTGTGCCTGTCAGTCGAGATTCTATAGTATGCCCAAGCTCGGAAAATTCGTCCATAACAAAACGAAAACATCATTTAGAAACTCTCGAGAGGTTTCAGGAGATATTCTCGTGAGAGTTAAGTCGGAGAGTCGATCAGCACGATTTTTTTACAAGTGTCACAACCATCGAGATTTTATGGTGTGCCCAAACTCGACAATTTCTTTAACTTCGAAGCCAAGATAATGTTTGAAATCGCTCGAGATTTCTAGACAAAGATCGACTATTCTCAGAAGAATTAAACGAGATATTTCGTGGAAATTCAATAAAAATTTCAGACTGCCGGGTATCTAGTATTTTGAAAACACTTCCCGGCTGCAGGGTATAGACGGTATACACTACGAAAATTATTTTGGCTATTGAAATCAAACCTGTCTCTAGCCACTAGGCTAGTAAGGTAAAAAGTTAGTCTCGATCCCTGATAATTTCTTTCTTCTATCTTTTCTTTCAAACTTTTACTATTTTATTCAAATTCAACTGTAATCCCATGAGAAAGTAAGCTGAATTCTGAAAAAATGGCGCAAATTCCCGGACGTGTGCGATCGCACGACGGGACTAGACTCGCGAACAGGCTTATATCTTATCTAAGCAATAAAAAGAGCCTTTCACAAACTTATCTACCATTACTTCTTACTCACAGAGATTCCTGGTGTGTTATATCGCTTTTGTGGTTCAATTTATGGTTGTTTTCCCGACCCGCGGCGAATTTCTTATTTCCGAAAACTTTTTCGTCAAGAGCCATTTTCGTGCGATCATTCCAATTATTTTTTCTCCGTTTTTCGAAAATATTCTGTAACTTTTCACTGCAATTGAATATGGGAAATCGCCGACGCGTTTTTTTAGCGCTTCGTGTCCGGAAATCCGAGAACAAATCAAATTAGCAAAATACAATAATCGCTTTGAGTAATAGCGTTTTAAAGCTGATTCGGACGTTCGAATTTAGATGTTGTAAAAAATTCGACAATTCATTTTATGCATCAGTCAATTGAAACCCCGGCCCCCCGACCCCCGGGACCTAGCGGGGAATTTAACATTTGTCTGGTGTTAAAACCCCGCTAATTTCCCCGCCCCCGGGGCCAAGTAGTTTGTTAAAAGCCCCGCATAGCGCGGCATTAGTACTTCAGAACAAAATAAACACAACTCGATTTGGTTTCTATCAAATAAAGCAAGGACCACTTGGACAAACAGCACGGCGAAGTGAAGCCGGATCTTGGTGTAGATCAGGATCAGCAGTATTGAATAAAACTTAAAACTATTATGCAAGGCTGATCGGACAGCTATAAAGGGTATTTTATTGCCCAATATTTCGGTTAGTCAAAACTAACCTTCATCAGGGGCTACAAAGAACTAAGTAAAAATGGAATAAAACGGTTACAAAATATAAAATGATTAAAATGAAAAGATTAAATATGATTGGTTAACAAAAATAAACAGCAGAAACGTTTACAAAGGCTACTATAGAAATAGAAATATATTTAGTTTCATCGCGCCTGTTCATCCCATAGGGTTCAAGAGTCTTACCCTTGGAAATTAAAAATGCTTCTCTGGCCTTACGAATGGCGTCTCTGTCAGAGTTCTATGTCGTTGATTGAATGGCCAGGAAGAGTAAAGTGATCTGAAACGGCGGTAGGCTGATAAATGTGATGTTGGTTAATGGCTTTTTCGATTGCGCGTCTGTGTTCACCAAATCTGTCGCTGAGATGTCGTTTAGTTTCTCCTACGTATTGTACTTTGCATCTGCAGCACTGTATCATATATATGAGATTCGTAGATGAGCAAGAGAATTGGTGTCGTATTCGTTGTTGTTCGTATGTAGAGAAAAAGGTGTAAAATGTGGTTCCCTCTGAGATAAAAGGATAAAAGGATTTGGTTTACTGGTTTCAGCCGGACTCGTTCCAAACGTCAAACTATATATCGTAAACTTCCGAAAATAAGCCCCCCCTAATTTATAACAAAAAAATCCTTCCAATAAGCCCGCCCCCACCCCACCCGCCCCCCCCCCCCCCCGAATACAAGACCATGGGGGTGTTTTAAGGATTGACCTGAAAATACATTATAAAGGAGTCACGTTCAACTTGGACGTTGCTTTCAATTATCATCAACACAAAAGAGAATCACCAGTGTTTATAGTCCATTTCGAATTTCTCTTCTCACTCTTGATGTGTTTTCCTTTTGGCCGTATACAATTTAGTAGTAACATACAACGAACTGCAGGGCTGATCTGACTACGTAAAAAATCAATCTTTGCGAGACACCATCACGACAGTACCAATAAAGTAGGATCGCAATCGTGGACAACAGTTTCGTTATTGCAACTCATCAGCACGGTGCAGCGATGAACTAAATGGCGCCAGCAAGGATGCCAACACAAATAGATTACACAATGACCGGCAGTGTACTCACTTGTTACCCGCATCACATGTTCCGGGAAACAAGGAGCCCATAGAGTCGCAAAGATGTCACACAAAGAAAATTGTAGATGGACAAAGCCGATCTGAGCAATTAAACGCATGGGTGAAACCATGCTAAAACTGAGAGCATATCAGATCTGTAAAGACCTACGTCCCAAAATATATAGAAAATAATAGTAAAATCTGCAATGGACCGCAAACGATAATGCAGGCTGCTACGGTATACGTAGGATCTGCGTGCTGATGAGTTGCAATAACAACGAAATAGATGTCCACGGTTGCGATCCTACTTTATCGGTTTCTGTAGTGATGGTGTCTCACAAAGATTACTTTTTTACGTAGTCAGATCAGCCCTGCAGTTCACTGTATGTTTGTTCATTTTTTGGCTGGTTAGGTCTCTCGCATACATGTATCCTACGTATACCGTTAGCAGCATTATCGTTTGCAGTCCTTTGCAGATTTTACTTTTATTTTCTACAGATCCTTTATTTAAACACGATAGAACTTGCAAGGCAGTTCAATGCCACCGCCTTGAATCGACACTCCCCCCTAGTGCCTGTTATTTTTGCCTGTATATAAGTTATGGTTTTGTCCTTGAGCATTGGGACTAAAATTCGGGCAAGCGGTTCAGGAATATGCCCCACAAAAGTATTTCTCTTGCAATTGCCTTGATCAACTGGTATCTTTACTGCAATGGCATTTCTGTCAAGACCGCGGGTATTATTTGAAAGATTAAATAAAATTTGTTATTGATTGCGTTTTCAGAAAATTCAATGACCGCAAATGGCTCGCAAAATTTTAGGACCCAAAATGCCACCCGAAAATAGCCCCATTGATTTTTATAACGAATATTTCCAACCAAAAAAAAGCCCACCCAAAAATAAGCTCGGCAAATAGGGACGTTGGGCAAATATAAGCCCAGGGCTTAGACTAGGGCTTATATTCCGAGGTTTACGGTATATTCAACTGCATTGGCCATTTAGAGTGAAATTCGACCTCATATAAAATTAGTCCATTTTCACGAGAAAAATACGATAGGCGTATTAAACGTTTTTAGTAATTCTGCACTTAGGACACGGGACTGATAGACGTTCCTCAGTGACTACATTCTAATACGATCCTGGTGTGCGAATCTCAAACGTCTCATAAAACAAGAGGCTACACTTAGCCTATACTCATGCGCATGAGACTCTAAGACGCGTTGATTGAAGTTACCAATTTTTGTGTGCTCGCTTCGTTTAATATTTAATTTATTGATTCCCGATCAAATCCACACTCGTCTATTACTTCCCAAGTCGTGAATTATTTCTGTTACATTTGAAAAGACTAATTGAAAAAATAGGCAGTCGAGGACTGCATGTGGCCCACATGCTGTAAAAAGAAAATTGATAATCAATATAAAGACTTAGTTTTCCTGTGTTACTAAATCGCATGCAACCGGTGTAAAATGGGTTATTCCAGCCCCCCCTCCCATCCCCCCCCCCCCCGACGGATGCAATATTTTTTTACCCGTCCCCCACCCGGATTTCCCGGCCAGGCCGACCCACCCTCGCACCTTGATTTTTAACCCAGATACCACCTCCTGCCCGGATTGCCATTAACTTTTTGTAGTCCCTAAATAAACAAGAAATCGCAGTCAGGAGATCCGGGATTTTTTTAAAGTTTTCAAATCTTTGGTGATAATTGCTATGAATTGGTCAAACATTTTGTAAATAAACGTTGCGTGACGCATTCACTAAAATCTCTCCGTGGCTTTAAGACCAAATCGAAATGAAATGTTTCCATAACTTAAAGCTGGTTCTTTAAAAAAATGCTTTGATTTTGCCATTTATAATAAGTTTTTTCCAGGCTTCACAGTTTCTTTAAAGTGTTGTCGCAAATACACAGTTTTGATTTATGCAAATTTCATGAGAAACGGTAATTTGATATACCAAGCTGTTTCTATATGACCACTGAATCCAAAATATATTTTCTATAAAAGGTCGAAACTTTTGAATGAAACTCACATTTCCTTGAATGAAAATGTCTTTCCTTTGATTGAAAGAGTCAAACACCTTTCAGAATTCAGTGATTTTCTGCTTCTGGAAGTCTTGGCGATTTCTTATATCCTAATTACTGCGTGGAACCGGCTAGCGTCTGCGAAAATATAATAAACATCACAAAATAATACAATTCAGCAACATATTTTTATTACGCTTTCTAAAATTGCCGACTTTTTCTGTGTAATAGAATGCCAATCTTATCCGGAAAAATGATTCGCATAATGCTTTCGCTGATCAAAAAAGCAGTTCTGAATGGTCAAAGGTACAGAAATGAAATGCTGGCGGCGTTTGAATCATGTGTTCGGATAGCTCATGGTCTGCAAACAAACACTTCGATTCACAGCTCGATTTTTCACTAAAACCTTTTTCCAAACCACGAAAACACCTAAAATAATCTTTGAAAACAATACTTGGCCACATTTGGTGAAACCTGTGCTTGGTAAAGCAGTAAAAAGAACGAGAAAGCTCCATTTACCTTTCCCACGGATCCAAAGACAATCGAGTCGTCCAATCGGAAGCTATCAGAACTGTCTCATCGTACAGCAATCGATTGAACTCGGCACAACTTAATTCGCGCTTCGGAAAGTCGGACTTACTTACACAGGTGACAACATAGTGATTACTAGTAACCTAGTAATCACAAAAAGCAATAAAGTCAGTAAAAATCGACATTAATATGACACGCATTCCATAGTCCATAATCCACAGAAGTCCGGTCCCGAAGTCCAAATTTTTTATTAAATCTGATGGGCTGAAGTAACGACGCTGTTTTCCCGTGTTTCTATTGTTCTTTCTTTAAAAAAGTCTTGAAATTACTCACCACAGGCAGCGAGGACTTCTCCGATACAGACATTGTAAAGAATCGGCAGTAAAAAGGGGAATAAATTGACAATATATGCTTATCAGTGCGAGAGATCGATGTTTGGCATTTTTGCCTCGGAAAAACTCTGATTAAAAATAGCTCTTAGTTTTTCAGAATCGCGACAAATTCGGCCTCACATTGTATGCTGTGCATAAAAGCAACGTTCACCTCGATGGGAGAAATACAGGACCGAACTTATACACCAATAAGACCAAATGACGGAAAATGTTTGTCATGCGCATGCGTATCAAACATTTATCTTATATTTCAATGTACCATGAGAAAAGAAGCAATTTATATTTTAATATTTTAAACAAGATAAGAAGACGTCCGACATGGAGAAGAGCAACTCCTTTCCTTCAGTCATCGTACCTGCAAACCACGTTACTATTGAAAGGCTGTACCACAATGAAGCCAGTCATTCTTGTGACAATAATATATACCTGACTTGAACATTACTAATGCGAGTAGGGTTGTAGGAGACGCTGTCGTGACACTTCAGTAACGATGTTTTGCCGGAAGTGAGAGTAGCCGGAAGTCACTAAAGCGGAAGTGTAAATGACAAAGCTATGAACCGGATGTGCACAATTTAAAATATTCGTGCATAAATTTGCATGCAAAATCGTGACACAAAAAATAATAAAAATAAAAATAAAAAAAAGAAAAACGGAGGGCATTTTTTAACTCATTGCGCTATGCGCATGAGTAACAAGGCCGATTTAATTATTTAAATTAAAACTCACGTGCCTGATAATGGGAACTCTTGTAACTACTTTTATTCAACTTCATGGCAAAAATGTGTTTTTCTTTGCGTGGTATACCGCCGTAAATCCTCCTTTAAGCCCCCCGGGGGCCTTATTGATTTCAAGTGCTTTTGAAGGGGGGGGGGGGGGCGTTAACAGATAGGCGGCTTATTGCCAATTAGCGAAACACAAGCAGTTCGCCACTCATTGATTACCATAATAATGCTCATTTTTAGTACAACTACCAGTTCCATTTTCCCCAAAGCTCGCGAGTACCGTGTATATGAATTCGTGCCCGGACGGTGTAAATGTACCGGTTATACAGTCAGCCATTATGTTTTTTATTTTCTGGGTTGTGAAGGAAAAAGGAGGCGGGGGGGGGGGGTGGGGTGGGGTGGGGGGGGCTTAATGAACTTCTTGCTCCAAAAAGGGGGGCTTATTGGATTATTGGATTTATAGAGGATTTACGGTATAAGTATTCTGGATGTTTCATGGGTTAAACGTTTTTACAAATTAAGTTTAATATAGCATATGCTTTTCTACTTTTTTTTTTCTACTTCTACTTTTCTACTAGTTAATCAAGTAATGAAGAGTATTGACCAAAGAATACTTTCTTCAACTTGATAACTTGATTTATAGTAAATACAAAATTTGCATTCTTTAACTAGGGCAACATTGAACAGTATTAAAAATATGCCGTTTCATTGATAATTAAGTAAGACATTGAATATACTTTAGGTAACATGATTGTAACATGAAAGGTATTGAAAGACTCCAAAGTTTATTAGCATATCGAGAAAATTTATAAGAAGCCTATGGAACTAGCTTTCTTTGAATTACCCTGTACGCGGTATGCGTGCATGTACAACACTGCACTGGATTATCCTGATGCACAATTTTAGTACTAACAGCCATCTATATATGAAGTCCATGTGAATACACCTCAATACAATGAATTAAAACGCACGCACCTCTCTCTCCTCCGCCGCCATTTTGGAAAACGAGGTTTTTCCTTTAGTCCTTCATGTTAAATCCCCGCTCAATGTCCCGGGTCACACAGACATTTTGTTAATTCCACTGCTCCCCCGGGCCAACACGTCGTTAAATATGCGTTAAATCCCGGCATTTGCCGCGTTAAATCCCGGCTATCTCCCGCTATGTCCCGGGGGTCGGGGGGCCGGGGTTTCAATTGACTGATGCATTATTTCCAAATGGTTTCCACATTTAGATATCTATAAGCTTTAATTTGTTAATATCTGGGTTTAGGTATGTTAAGTGTAATCTTAAGACGCTACAGCTGTTATACTGGAGACACCCCGAAGGTTCACTGTAACCTTAAGAAAAGTACTTAAAAGTTAACGTTGTCATTTTCACTGTTTAAAGTTTAATACATTGCCAATACACTGTCAATTTACCAAACGTTTTGAAAGTTTACTCAAAAGTTCTAAGCGTTTTTAAACTGTGAACTGCAGAATTGTCGGCGCCATTTGCCAATATAATTTTGATCAGGCGCAGAGTTTTGGTCAGTTTTCAACGGAAAATAGCTCATCAATTTGAGAAAAATTAAAAGATAGTAACGTCAACTAATTATTTTTTATATATCCTTGCCCATATTTCCATTTAATATTAAATAACATCCTACTAAATATAACGAAAAACGCCTCGGACGTTTGACCGCGGTGGACCGCCTCTCCTGCTGAGAAGAGGGTTATGTTTTTGAATGCGACGAAAAATAGCTTGCTCGCAGACGAATCTGATTTCCTTGCTCCCCGCGGAAAACGAGCAAGGAAATCGGATACGTCTGCGCGCAGGCTAACGAAAACTGCCCATAAAAATCAGAAGAGAGTGACGGAGTAAAGGTACGATTTCAATAATTTTTTTTTAATTTTCAGTCTGAAGTCCGGTCCGCAAATTATTTGTAAACTTTTGAGAGGTACTAAAATGTCCAGACTTGAATGCTTGTAAATGCCGTGTACAGCATTACGTTTGAGAAAAAAGGTCTTGTTGAGTTTTCTCGCGTATTGCGAGTGAGAAAGATTCGAACAATATAAGAATCAAAAGCCAAAATCCGGGCCCAAAAACGGAATAAGTTTGTAAGCCGTTAAATATTTTCTCTGAATCCTAATCCTGGCAAAATTATCCAGTTACAAGATCTGCTGATCCGAACGTGCGATTTTTGTCGCGCTCTCCAATGCAACTTTTGTCGCAAGTGTGAACTAGCGGCGATTTCCTGTGCGATTCGGGTGCGACATTTACTGTTATTTGCTGTGATTTCACAAAAATCGCCGCCATGTTCGAAACCTCTACGACATCGCGCCACAAATCGCCGCCCGTTTACACATGCGATTTGAAGATGCAACTTGCGTGCGACAAAAATTGCATCGACAAGTGCGACAAAAATTGCACAAAAAATCGCCAGTGTAAACGGGCCTTTAGCCCCCCCTCCTTTGTTACGGACACCAAATTGAGGTCTTCAAGGTATCCGCTACAGCAAGAGTTGACTGTAATTAAGAGAAAATGGCACCGGTGCATTTAAAGAAGTGTCATTTATTGACATGAAGAGTGATTTTAAATGCAAGTCACAGAAAAGTTACAACTTCACAGAGGTTTTTTAATATTGGGCAAATATACAAAAAAAATTGTGAAAAATTGATTGATTGTCCCTCTTTCCCAGCTTATTCCGTCGAGCAAAAATCGAAAAAACGTTTTTGCGCGGCCACTTTCCGCTCGCCACTGTTTTCTCGTTCCTCGTTCGACAGACTGAGATGGTGATGAGGGACTGCTCGTCTGGCTCGTAGTCTAAATCAAACTAGTTAAAAATTCAATCATAACAAAAACAAGTTACAATGTACTTAAAAAGTATTAAAAAGTCGTATTAAACATTTACAAAAGGCGTTGTCAAACAGGACTGGGTTACCAAGTATAGATGTATACATTTTATAAATTACAATAAAATAATCTAATTACAATTAAAATACTATTATGTTTTAATAAGGCTATAATCATGTGCAAACCATCGCAAAATGTCAACCAATCAGATTTTGACATTAGAACATGAAACCATCCGTTTTAGACCACGGCATGGGTCAGATAAGTTCCGATCTTTCACCTGTTGGTCTAAAACACAGTACCTTTGCCCACTGAGAGCCTCGTAATTCTCTCGTGTGTTTCAATTGGTTAAAGCACTATTGTTCTTGCTATCAATGGCTAAATTGTTTCTCTTCTTTCTTTTTGTTTTGTTATAGTTTCTTTAGAAGGAATGCAAAACTTGCTCCGAACAGACATTTGCTTTATACGCGGAAGACACAGGGAGCCCAGTCAGCCAAGAGGTCCTGTTTCTTTTAGGAGCCAGTTAAGTGCGCCAGTGCGACCCTGCTCTCTAAGTGCGGCACCAACTTTCTCGGCGCATAAGCCATGGTACCAGTTAATCCATTCAACCTGACAATAATAGACGGAAACAACTTTTTTTCTCTACTTCATCTGTTACAGTACGATTTAGTGCAACTTATCTATGTGCGTTCAACAGATACATTTTATTTGGAGCTGGATAAAAACGAACAAAATCACACACAAAATGGAAATGGTCTATTAAGGAGGCTCGACTTTCATACACCTTATTCCAAAATGGCGGCCATTTTATTATTCTTTTATCTGTATGTTAATTAACCCTTGTTGCCTCGTCAGCATATGCAAAATACAACAGAATTTTCACGCGACAATGAAGCAAAGACGGCTAATTGACATGCATATAAAATAATATTAAATTGCCCGCCATTTTGGAAAAAGGTGTATACTTCACCAAGTTTATAAAACGTGATCAAAGTTTTGTGTGTCACTGGTTGTCAAGCGACAGCAGTTACTATAGCAACGCCAGCTTGTTGCCCTTTGTTTTTAAACGTACCTCCTCAGATGTCAACATGGAGGGCATAAGAAGCTTGGTTTGAATTGGAAACTACAAGAGACAAAGAGACAAAGTTATCACTCCAGCCAATCACAATGGACGTAAACAATCTAAGGAACCAATCACAACTCGGAGAAAATTTATGCGGCGCCAAGCGCGGGAAAGTGCGTGCGAGGTAATTCTGATTGGTTGAGAAAGTGGCGCCGGAGTTTTTTAGCCAATCACAAAGCGTTGCAATGGAACCAAAGCAATCGCGAATTTTGGAGAATGCTTACCAGAGTAATCGGCTCGAAGCCCAGATATCCCCTGCTCTTAAAGTTGTTCTGTTAAGAAAGCAATTATTATTATTAAAAGATGGTGAAATAATAAAAGGAAGGAATAAACTGCACGAAAGAAATCACGTTCCTTCACTCATCTGAAGAGATCTGTCGTTACCTGAAGTTCCACAGGTTTTAAAAGTAACACGCTTTCAATGCGGATACCAAAGGCGCCATCTTCATAGAAACCGGGTTCTAAACAAACAAACATCAGGATTAGTTTTAGTTTTGGGATTTCGTACATAGACTCAAAAGTTAGAACCACCTTGTACAGCATAATATATAAACAGCACCACAGGAAAGTACTGCTCAGTAGCTTTCATTTGAATGGTCACACTTTAGGATTTCATCCACAGACTCAAAAGTGAGAACCACTTTGTACAGCATAATAAACAGCACTACAGGAAAGTATTGCTCAGTAGCTTTCACTTGAATAGTCACATTTTAAGTTAATTTTCATTAACAGGCTCAAAAGTTAGAACCACCTTATACAGTATTTTTCAGTGTTCCTTGCAATATCAAACAATTGACAACAAGACAGATGATAATAAGAAAAAAGATTACAACTAGTCGATCACTAAATTCCAGAAACCCATAAGTGGGTTGAAACGTGCAACGCGCATTCACAGCTTCCGAATATTCATTTTTTGCTTAGTACCATATTTGGAAACCCCTCGGTCCAGTCTTTACGCGAGTGCTCAGAGAGCTGGTTGCGTGTCGGTTGCGTGAGTAATGTTGTAAACACGCAATATTGAAACAATAGTATTCATAACATGTTTATAAAGTTTCACAACGTAGGTTTTCCCCCGAGGGAAAACCCATTTTTCCAGATAAGACGCAGCTCTTACAAGGTGTCTGCTGATTGGCTTAGATAAACCTCCACTGATTGGCTAGAAATCACCACGTGACGTTTTTGCAAGATGGCGGATTAAAATTTCCAAAGGACTTGTGCGGACTTAGAGTTATAAAGACCTAGGATAAAGGCCTAGGTAAGGAGTATTTATTTATGAACATTTGCCGAAAATTCCATGCCCCAGTTTGCAAAACAAACAGACTCAAGGACAGTTTTATTTATTAGTAATTTCAGTTCCCGACAGGGCACAGTGGTTATATGTGTGTTACCATTAGATTTTTAATGTTGTCTGACGGTAGTCTAATACAGTATAATACTTTGGCCTCGGTTGTTCAAAAGGTAATAATCCAGTGGAATAACTTTGATTTGATTTGATCATCATGCAAATATGCAAGCAAAAGTGGAACAGTATCTTTTAGTTAATCACAAAGCTGTGCATTATTTTAAACCACTCTAGTCAACTACAGTCAACTCTCTCAGAGCGACCACTTCTCGTAAATACTGTTTCAATTGTTGTTATACAATTTGCCTGCTGGCAAAGGTTTATGTTGTGAAATAGGTTCTGAGGCTTGCTTGATGCATGGAACCTATCCTGCAGCACAAATCGTCTATCGTCTTGATGTTGCAGTGAATGGATGTTTCTTTTGTGCTCAGCTGGTACGTCTTCTGGAAAATTGTGGCCCTGTTAAATTAAACAACAGTTGTAATCCTCTTTCATAGTTTATATTTTTATATTAAATAAGTCAATGTTAGCATTGTATAAAATTGTATCAGTGTGGAATGAATATTATCACTCTGGAGAACCTGCTTAAGGTGGACATCCTGTTAATATATAGACAAGGACAGTTTTTGTTGTCCATACGGTCTGCTTATTTACTTTACCTATAAATGGAATTTTAACAAGTCTTAATTTGTTTGCATAATTCCATTGGATCACATTGCTTTACGCTTTTATCCCAACAGTGTTTCTTCAATTACGTGTAAAACTGTTAATAATAATAAAATGAAATATTTAATGAGGGAACCCACCCAACTCGCCCCTCGCCAAGGCGGTTTTCAGCCCAACAGTGTTTCTTCAATTACGTGTAAAACTGTTAATAATAATAAAATGAAACATTTAATGAGGGAACCCACCCAACTCGCCAAGGCGGTTTTCAGTGGGGCCCTTGCTAATTAATTAATTAATTAATTAATTACATACAAATTTTTACAAATTAAAATCTTTTAAAAAAGTTGTTAGTTTTTTTCATTAAAAAATAGTATTTGTTTCTTTAATGTCTGTTGCATTATTGATGTTAAGAAAGATCTAACTGTTTTTTTTCTTAAATTGTTGCAGTAAAACCTAAAGGACTTTCTTACTGATGATATTGGTTTAGCATAACCTGGACGCTCGAAACAACCAGAAAATTCACCCCACAACTTCTTTGCAAGTTCAGGATCCCTGCACTCCTCCAAGTGTCTCAAACCCACATGGAGAGTCGTTAATTAGAACAACTGGCTTGTGCCTCACTGAGATATAAAGATCTGCTGCATCCTTAACAGACTCTGAGACAGAACAGTGCACTATTGGATGAAATATTGAAATGGCCAACCTTATTTAATACTTTTTTTAACCAATGCCTCGTACTTGACAATCCTGTCATCAGGTACATCGAGTGATTTAGAGGCAGGTAGGACGCAGCTGTTAGAAGGTCTTGTGATTGGCCAATTTTGGTTTTGGTGTACATGTATCAAACCAGTCAGCGGCCTTGTTTGTACCCACATGAGGTAGCTCTTCACACAACTGGTCTCCATATTAGTTGAAGTATATACTGTGAATTTCTGTTTGGTTCAACATTTTTCTTATGAAAGCTGTTGTTACCTGAACCTTTTAACAGACTAATTTGACAAAATCTATGGGACTTCTAATAGCTGTGTGTAGATGATTTGATAATCCATCAGTTTTGACTGGTGAATTTTACATGCACCTGATCATGATCGACAAATGACACTGATTTTTAATCTTTGCTAGTTAAGCTTACAGGAAACATCCCTTGTTTGGACAGATTGTTCAATTTTACTTACACAAATTGCAAAAACAAGAGCAAAGATACAACTAAGAATATATCAAAGACATATTCTAAAGAAAGTCTATTTGTTTTCATTGTTCTAATTTTCTAATGTTATTACTTTCTCTGTTAGGAATTTTTATAAGTGTTATGGATGAAGTCTTTCCACTACAACATTTGTTAGTCAACAGTGTAGTCAATAACAACAACAGCAGGGGCAGTTGAATTGAAATTCATGAATCGGTGTACATTAGTTTAAATAAATAAACAAGCGAAATTACGAAAGTACCTTAAATAAATAAGCCACTATTTGTGGGTGGCTTATTTTTTAAGGTACTTTCAAGGGGTGGCTTATTAGAGAGGGGGGCTTATTGATTTAGCAAATTAATGCAGCCTGGTTTTATTCTGAATATCGCTCTGTAATTTTTGCATAGAATCGATGCCTACAGTACATGATTACATGTAAAGCATTCCCCAATCAATGATACAATCATGTTACAAACTGAAATTCCAAGATGTCAATAAATCATAGTAGTTTACATGGAAGTGTATTTTTTTTTCTGAAGGGGTTGGGGTGATTTAAAAAGGGGGGGGATGGGGGCTTAATAAATTTCTTCTTCTAAAGAGGGTGCCTTATTAGTGGTGGGTGGCTTATTTGGGAGGGGTGGCTTAATAGAGATTTTACGGTATATATTCATGGTACTCGGGTATGATTTCGGAAGAATGTTGCATTCAAAATGATACCCTGTTCTAGGGGCCAATTTTTAATACCCTGTCCCAGAAATACATTAAATTTTAATAACCCTTTTTTCGTGCATTCAAAATTATATTATACCCCGTTTTAGGAAAGTTCTCGAAAATGGATACCCTCCCATATATCAGTAGTTTCAAAATCACAACAGTGTTGGGTAGCACATACCCATATTGGTGTTTTTGGGAGAACCCCCCCCCCCCCCCTGCACACTTTTGGAATTTCTGTGAAAAATCCAAGGCAGGACAGGTGGCAAACCCTACTCTGCACTGAGCACTATTGGAGGAAATAATTATTGTTATAAGAATACTGAGGAAGTAGAGACCAAAAGTAAAGTTACAATAATGATAATAAGAATAATAGTTATAAGTAATGTATTACTGATAATGTACCATTGATAATAAACACAATATCAATAATAAAATAAGGAATGTAACTTATTATTGACTATTACTTAATTAACCAAGTCACAGTCACACGCAAGACATCTGACCTGACAGATATTATGAGGACAACAGAAAAAAATTGTGGGTGACCATTATTCACAAGTTGTGAATCATGGTCAAATGTGGGCTTATAGTACATAACAGACCATTTTGCTGTGTAAGGTGCATAATGCATGGGTAAATGGGACAGTATTAAGTTAATTCAAAGATGACTGAAATGTTTACTTGACAATATGATATCTGTACTGTTCAGTGCAATCCTTCCTCCCAACAATTAAAATGATGAATGGGAAATAGTTTTCAGGAACAGATCTAGATGTTAAACTCAAATCTGAAATTATTTAAGTCTCGGGTATGTGCCTTTTTCTAACTGTTGTGCATCATGGGCACAGCCGAAAGCACTGCATGTCATCATGGATTTCTAACGAAGTGATTTGAATGTCTATAAATTTAACAGGACAAGTCAAATATCAATTATTACTGTTCCACCTAATTCAAGAAAGCCGGGAACTTGAAATTTCCAACTACTTCCTTTGTCTCAGTGTGTGATTTTCCATTAATTTTTCTCCCTTCTCTCTTTCACTGAGTGAACCAAAATTCTTCAAGTTGTATATCCTCAAGTTGTATATCTAGGCAGTCTGATGTCATGGCATTTAAGGCTCAGAATTCAGTAACAGGTAGAAGCAAGGAAACATTAAACTGTCGCTAAAATGCAACAACATAAATATGTATAAATTGGCTTTTGTGTTGTAACTAAGGCAGTTATATTTGACAATTAACTAATGTATTAAACAAGACATACTACAATAAACTTTTACGTGTAATAAACAAATTCTTAACCAAACTTTACCTCTTTTATATTCGCGTTTTGAGACGGTGTGATCAGATTGAACCTTGCAACTTTATCATGCGTCATCAAGCTTTCGTTGCCTAGGAGATAATATTCCTTATCCGGGTGGGGTAGATAGGGTTTTAGTTGATACGCCGATCGCCCCCTCCCCTCCCTGTCCCTACATATTTTGTATTTGCAGAGATGCCAACCTCTGGAGATTAAAAATAGAGAGTTTTTTCTGGGGGTGAAATTCCACCATCACCTCCCCGAGGCGAAAATCGAGCGACGTAATCGCGAGAATCAAGGGGGGTCCGGAAAATTGTTTTTTGGCTTTACCCTCGAAAGGTTCCATTTTTGGCATTTCTGAGATCCGAAAAGCGTTTGTGAAGTTAACATATGATGAAAGACCGCATTTTTTTTGTTGAGATTTTGGGAAATTTTGGGTTAAAATCTCAGCCTATTTTAGAGAAAAGATCCACAGTCGCTTTTATCCGGGAGATTTGGTGACCCATACGGGAGACCGGGAGATTCGTTCCGTATCCGGTAGAGTTGGCATGTATGTAATTTGTGATTTGAGGTTGAACCCCGGGGTTGAACCTTGCAAGTTTATCATGCATTACGTTCGCTAGCTTTCGTTGCTAAGGCGATAAGTATAAAAAGACGCTGTTGGGATCTACTACACCCAGGCAAAGTCATATTCAGCGATAAACGTAAGTTGATTTACTACACCCGATACTTGCAGACCTTCCTTTAGAGGATTTTGCAAGTCAATATTAATGTAGACGTAGATGACAAGACCGACTAAAAATTCTATTTTTGGACACGTGCACTTGTCGAAGTGTTGTTTTCGATGATTTAAGCTTATTTTCAAGAATTGAAAGTAAACTTAACTCTACTGTGATCCGAAGTTGAAAAAACGAATTATTGATATACAATTTCCATACCAAGTTATTTTGTTATTCCCAAATCGTTTGCATTTTGAATTTACATTGTTAGGAAGCGAGTCAGCAACAGACGTGTGTGTCTTGTGCCAAGAAAAGACCCCGCTGGGGAAGAAAACCTCAATCATCGACTGGGTGGAGTGTTCGTTGTGCCTCAAATGGTATCACTAGTAAGTAAATAAATATGTAAATCCAACAATGCAATTAGAGTATACTATTTGCTTTGCTTGGTAATTAATTTTAGAAAACAACATCAGCTTTTGTAATACTGTAAAATGTTACGCTCATTTTGATAAACAATCTACTACTACTACTACTACTACTACTACTAAGTTGCGTGCCAACGCATAGTATATTTCTTCTTTGAAAGCGTGTATTTGACAATTTACTCACGCCATCAACATATATTTTTTTGCTTATTCTTTTTCTTTAGCTGATGCGCAGGAGTGAAAACTAAGCCACTTGAGGACTGGTGGTGCAACGACTGCACAATTGGCGAAATGTCCAATCGTCATGGATGAGGACAAGTTAAAACAATTTCCCTACTGTTCGCATGAGCTAACTAAAACTGCGGAAAAGAAATAAAATCGAGATGTATTAATTCTATTTGCATGTATCTTGCCCCTCGACTGCAACATTTCAGACGACAATACGATAATTAGTCGAAGGCGGGGAGAAGGGGTTAAAGGGCGGCTGCGCTCAGTTAATAAACAAGACGCTATCGGAGCGTCCACTTAGCCGTCATGGTATCACGCGTATGTGAGGTTTCTTTGTGGCAGACACGTGTGTCTGTCCCAATGAAAATTCTAACATGACTCCGAGGCTTTCTGGTCGTTTTTCTAAATTTGGTTTAGAAAACCTAAAGCCTCTTCTGGGAATTGCGAGACAATGGAGTCAAGAAAAATTTGCAACTTTGACCCCAAAACCTCGCAGTCATGTTGGAATATATCGAACGCGGGCTATTGTTAAGGGTTGATTGAAATGGGTGAAAATGGAGGCGTGGACCTTTAGTGGGCATTGCTTAGTATGTAAATAGCTCGAATTTTTCTCGGGAATTCCTGACGTAAACTGCTGCCAACGTGAAAATCTACCAGGAAATGTCACGGACTGGTAGAAACTTCCCTATTACGAGTTGTAAGCGAACTTACGAGTGATCTCTCACTTCCTTTCCCCGCACCTTTCTCCTGCCTCTCCTTCTTGCGGGCAACTCACGCGTTACTTCTCTCGATATCCTTGATGCATCAGCCAAATCCAATGCATGCATTTCTTTTTCCAAGGCCCAAAAAATGCTAATGCCCGAGGATTGGCCCGGGGGTCTGGGTGCAGTTGGATTTGACTGATGCATTAAATGGAGAGCTTGCTCGAAGGCTGTTACGGTTTTCATTGCTACGAAACGAGATGGTCGTATCGTCATTGCTCAGTCAATTCCAAGCATATCTATACCTCCAAAAGCATAATTGCCTTTGATTCTCGACATCTGGGCAACAGGGCAGCAAGCGCAATATGGGCAGCAAGGCAAAAGGGCAACCAGAGCAACAAGGCAACAGGGTAACAAGGGCAACATGGCAACCAGGGCAACAGGGCAACCAGACCAACAGGCAACCAGGGCAACAAGGGCAACAAGGGCAACAGGGCAACATGGCAACCAGACCAACAGGGCAACCAGGGCAACAGGGCAACAAGGGCAACAGGGCAACAGGGAAACCAGGGCAACAAGGGCAACAAGGGCAACAGGGCAACAAGGGCAACGGGGCAACAGGGCAACAAGGGCAACAAGGGCAACAAGGGCAACAAGGGCAACGGGGCAACAAGGGCAACCAGACCAACAGGGCAACCAGGGCAACAAGGGCAACAGGGCAACAAGGGCAACAGGGCAACAAGGGCAACAGGGCAACAAGGGCAACAGGGCAACCAGACCAACAGGGCAACAAGGGCAACAGGGCAACAAGGGCAACAGGGCAACAAGGGCAACAGGGCAACAAGGGTAACAAGGGTAACAAGGGCAACAGGGCAACCAGACCAACAGAGCAACAGGGCAACAAAGGCAACAGGGCAACAAAGGGCAACAGGGCAACAGGGCAACAAGACAACAAGGGCAACAAGGGCAACAGGGCAACAAGGGCAACAGGGCAACAAGGGTAACAAGGGTAACAAGGGCAACAAGGGTAACAAGGGTAACAAGGGCAACAGGGCAACCAGACCAACAGGGCAACCAGACCAACAGGGCAACCAGGGCAACAGGACACAAAGGCAACAGGGCAACAAAGGGCAACAGGGCAACAAGGGCAACAAGGGCAACAAGGGCAACAGGGCAACCAGACCAACAGGGCAACAGGGCAACAAGGCAACAAGGGCAACAGGGCAACAGGGCAACAAGGCAACAAGGGCAACAGGGCAACAAAGGCAACAAGGGCAACAGGGCAACAAGGGTAACAAGGGCAACAGGGCAACCAGGGCAACCAGGGCAACAGGGCAACAAGGGCAACAGGGCAACAGGGCAACAGGGCAACAGGGGAACAGGGCAACAAGGGCAACAGGGCAACCAGACCAACAGGGAAACCAGGGCAACCAGGGCAACAAGGGCAACAGGGCAACAAGGGCAACAGGGCAACCCAGGGGAGAACGAGTAAGTCAATCCTAGTTTAGGGTGTTGAGATGAACTGGTAATTAGAGAGCAAACACTTCCTTAGATTACTTACTGAATTCACAATAACCATTCCTAACGTTGTCTGACTGTACGTATATTCATAACTTTACCACACTTTATTGTTCATAACTTCAGCACACTTTATTATTTACATATTCCTATATTCCTTATATACTTTATATACTTTATATTTCTTTGAAGCTAGAAGAATTATCATCAAAAATCCATCGACCAATCACAGCACATCTTGTAAGAGCTGCGTACCGCCTCCATTTTTCCGAATTCGTCAAAAAGAAAAAGACAAGCCAATGGCAGAGAAGAAATTTCGGAAGTCGAAGAGAAGAGATTCAAGAGAAGTTCACCAAATGCAAAAACGTGTTCTCCCAATCGCTCTCCAAAACAAACAAAATGGCGGCCGCGCTCAAGCAGTTGCAGTCCGGCTTTTCGCCAGAGGAATCCCCGCTTGAAGTCGCTTGGTCATCGCATTGGCTATGAGTTTTCGCCGATTCAAAAAGGTCAATTTCAAGGCCGACTGCGCGGATGGCTCCCACGCATTCGGCAAATCGCCGAAGACAACGAGTTGTTGTTTTTGGAGAAGAAGACCCGCGATCGCACCAAGGTGTTTGGAATTGTTTCAAAAGCTGAGTGCGATGACAACGCCGTATGTCCTCTTCGCCTTGTTTGTGACGCACTTGGAGTCTACAAAATTGAAGTTTTCTTTCTTGTCAAAGAACGTGGGCGCTTCAGGTCTTCTGAAGATGTGAAGGAAATTTTGCTGAGATTGTTTGGACCAAATTCTCCGTTTACAGTATGTAGGGGAATCCCGGACTACGAAGAACACGGAAAACATTTGGGCTACAGCCTAAAAAATGTACGAAAATGGGAAATGCCATTCAAGCGTGTTGACAGTGACAAATGCGAGTTATTGCACAAGCCAAAAAACAGGAAATGTCGAACTGGGGATGTGCTATATGATGTCTGTACCCCGTGCAAGAAATTGCACCGTAATCTCTGCGAGGCATTATCAAGGCGAAAAGGGGAAGGGGATGACAGCAGCGTACAAGCCCGTCATCAAAGTGCAACTGGAAATTTTTAAGTCCTAAGTCTGCAAAGAAACGACGGAATGCCTTGTCATCGAGAAAGAGGAAACTGGAAAGGGAAGTTAGAAAACTGAAATCGTCCCGATGCACCCTCAGTGTTCAGCAGGACCAGGAGATGAGGAAGATTGTAAACACCATCGAGAAAGACTTTGGTTCGGAATTACAAGGTGTCATTGATGACTCATCCAAAAGAGGAAATGGAAAGGCAGATATACTGAGAGCTGTGTGGAAACAAGATGTCAGTGACAGGAAGGAGTTTTGGAATGACCAAAGGAGAAACAGTGAGCAAACCTTCTATTTAATTTTAAGCTTCGAAATTCATAACAAAAATTAAAATCACATAAATGATCAATCAGTGCTACTACGATGCTTAAACTGAATTTGTAGAACTCATATTTGGTATTGTCAATTTAATTTCGCCATACAATAATATAATCTTAAAATTACTGCAATCCTTAAACAATATCATGCTCTCAACATGTGATAATTTGTTTATTACATATTCCAAAAAGAAACAAACCGCCAAGTAACAGTCAAACAAAGTCAATGAAGTATACTTTTAACAATTCTAACCGGTGCCCGTGTGTGTGTGTGTGTGTGTGTGTGTGTGTGTGTGTGTGTGTGTGTGTGTGTGTGTGTGTGTGATTTAGGACATTTTTGCTCTCCTTGACTCCTGCCTTTGCAATGCAATGGAATATCTGGGACTTGACATCTAAATTACATAGAAGTTGGCTTTCTGCGATTTTGAACAAGTTCTTCCCGTAGCTCTTATATGCATGAAAATTGACAACTTTTCCAAATGCCTCTGAAAATGCCTGGAGGGGTGGTACCAATTCTTTTGTCATGACCAGAAGATTCCTATTTTGGTGATTCATGCCTGGTGGAATTTCATTCCTGTCTGTTTCCTCCAAAGCCTCTACTACTTTAAGTTTTCTCTGTAGGATATTCATTTCCGCTTTTCTCGGTTTAAACTTAATTTTTTTCCATGTAATTTTTTTTAATGCGAAAGAGAGCAGACGAACCCATTCTGTAAATTGATATCAAGTTCTCCTTGCCTGCGGATTGATGCTTATCCTGTTCACAACCTTCCTGCTCTCTATCTTCCTCTGATACCTTCTCACTATATATAAAACTCCAGAAGACGTCTTTAACAGCAGTAACTAAACAAGTTGTAAGTCTACCGCTAAAGGTTGTCGCGACCAAGCAAAGCTCCTCACTAACCGATGTAACGCACAACTCTCGTACGCATCGGGTTAGTTCGTGGTCGTCATTGTTGATAATGTCCCCCGTTACAACAACCCACTTACTTAGCAGTTTAGGCAACCGATCAGTACCTTTTTCACTTCGGAAAAAGACCAGCAAAGAACTGAACAAACCTTTACAAGCAGCCGCAATTCTTGCATTACTGCGAACGGCTGCCCACATCGCTTCCGAAGTTGCATCTTCTTGCAGTCGCAGCGGTTTCTGCCAGTTCGCTTCAACTAAACTTTTTACATTATCAAAAATCTCAACCTCCGTTTTTTCTCCGAGTGTTCTAACCAGCTCACTTAATCGAACTTTCGACAGCTTTTTGGGACTTTTTTGTTTTCCTTTTCCTCGCCCGCCTTTCCGTCTTGTGTCCTCCATTTTTAAGCCTGCGCGGGAGATTGGAATCAAGTTGTTCTAGCGAATTGATTGGTTAATATTTTTATCTTGATTTTCCAAATATGGTTGTAACAACTTCTTAGCAAATTGAATAATCGGAAGCTTGTTTTGAAGCATACAAGAGACAGTTGCACGTTTCAACCCACTTATGGGTTTCTGCTAAATTCTCAAAACTACTATAAAAATAAGTGTCCGTGTGGAAATAAATAGAAGTGCTATTTTGAGTTTGTGACTCACCATCAGTGACCATCATGCCAGCTTCTAAAGGACCCTCATTCTCAGTGGTACGGGGGCCTATATTCTGAGGACCTAGCGTGAAGATATTTTATAACGAAAGATTCGGTTATACGCTCAGTTGGGGGATTTAAAAAGCTCATAATCTAATCTCGTCAGAAAAAATCACGATGCGGATTGAGCACTGAATGTGCTTATCTTTAAGACCTAGAAAATGACGCTCGGGGTGACTTAGTCTGAAGCAAACAACAGCGGGAGTTAAGGATGCATCAGGCTATGTTAGAAAGAAGCGATTATTTACCATTTTCAGCGATATGTAATTTGACGTCATATACATGTGCAACACATATACGCAAACTTGAGACTTGAGAGCGCGCATAGCTGTTAGGAGCAAAAGTGCCGTGCCGCCTTGGCGGTACCGTGGCAAGCCATAACCCACACGCACGCGCGCACACACGCACACGAAACTTACCTTCGTGTGCAGTTAAAAATGAGCCAATCCCATGTCCAGTGCCATGTAAGAAATCCAGTCCGACATCCCACAATGCCATACGGGCTAAGGTATCCAGTCTGTGTCCTGTAAAGGACCAACAAAATAGATCAAAATAAATAAACCGGGGAATCACGGACTTTTTGCAGATGACCTCTCGCTGACTGGCTGGACCTGCGATTCTCGTCAAGGAAGTAAAGAAGAAAATGATGTAAAGTAATGCAGCGACAAGCTTACTTGACCACTTTCAGAGCGTTTTACGTGACCGGGTGACTGTAGAATAAGTAATTCGCATTTGCTTCGGTTTTGCATTAGTAAGCTTTATAACTGATTAAAAGAACTCGCGCCACTTTCTCAACCAATCTTAAGTAAAACCAAACCAAACTTTGCATATTTTTCCGTATGCTATCTGACTTGTTCAACGCGTCACGTATGCACAAGGAATTTCTCGCACTCGTTTTCCCGCCCCTGTGTGTATTACATGAATGTGCTTCGAGTTTTGATTGGTTCATTAGATTGTCTGCGTCTGTCGTCATTGGTTAGATGTCATTTCGTTCGCTTCAGTTCAAAAACCGCTCTTGGGATCGGAAAATTCTTCCGCCACTTCTACATATACGGTATATTTTCAAGTTTCCAAAAACACTTGACTTGGGATGTGCGAACAGGACATGTGCATGTCTTACCTGTAGTCTTGTTTGGAAACACAGCCTTCGCAAGTGCAATATGACCCTTTAGCACACGAGTGAAACATTCCTTTAAAAAAAACAAAAACTTCTATAGATACACCACAGGCGACCCAAGCTCACTGTAGTGAGCTTGGGCCGCCTGTGGATACACTTGATTGAAAAAACGTTGTCAGGTAAAAAGTACAAAACATACGACCGAATGGTTTTCTGGGAAACGGCAAAAATATTACTGTGTTCTCAGATAAATTGCGCAGTATTATAACAAGGCAAGCTCCAAATCATCCTCTGAAAAAACTTTTAGGAAGGAATAAATCTTAAACATCAATAAAAAAAATGTTAGCAAGCCTTATGCTTTTCTATGCTTTTTTCCCGACAATGTTTTTTCAATAAGGTGCATACAGTCAAACCATTAGGCCACACTCGGGAAATAGCCTAATGACCGCTTAAAGGGGCTATGTCATTTATTATCAGTATCATTTTGAAAAGCCAGGAAACGCATTTGTTTCAATGGAAACCTACAAATAATGGTCCAGTTTTGTTAACAAATACTCTATCAGCGCACAGAAACTAGTATTTGTTATCTTTGGCTGCGGATGGCCAGGATGGAAATGGATTGCAACTTGAAAAAATTTGCCAATTTTTCAAATTCCTCCCAAGTGTAGTAGAAAATTGCAAAACCACTTATTGTGGTTTGTTCTTTCTTGAATAAATCACTTGATATTATCTTCTTGGTGTTCTAAGACCAATTTTATGTTTGAGCAAAGGTACCTTGTCAACTATTTGGTGTATTTTGACCAAAACACAGCAGAATGTGCGTGACAATGCCCCTTTAATAGAGGTGTTCTAAGATTTAGCATGTTATATGGCAAAAATTGAACTAGAATGCGAACTTGATCACATGGTGTACATTTTATTGTTAACATTAAAAGTAACGTAAAAAATGATAAATAAAAATCAAATGGACAATGTTCCGCCAAAAAAAACAAAATGTCGCTTACCTAATTTACATGTCAAATCGCCAAATGTCACCAAATATCTGATTGGTTAGGAAACTGTCACGAACCAGTCAGAGCTCGAAGTAAATAAATGTCGGCGGCGCCAAGCGCGGGAAAACGCGTGCGAGCAAGTCACGATTGGTTTTGGTTTTACTTCTTAGCCAATCACAAAGCGTAGCAATGCAAAACCAAAGCAATTGTGTAATTACTTTTGACACTCAATTGAAAACCACTCTCTGACACAAGGTTTGACTCCAGGGATGAAATTAATATCAGCAAGCTGCTTACCTGTTCCCACTTTGTAGGAGTTCCAAAATGCCAGGTTCGGGTCACGTCAGTTGTGCCATCCCTAGAATACAAAATAGCTGCACCAGTTAATATTTTTTTTACAAGGAAACGAGAATGGAGGACGTGGTTGCATTGCCAGATACAATTACAAAAGGGAGAATCTAGAAGGATTTTCACAAACCCGTTCAAAGTCCATTGCTATTTCTTTAAAAAAACAAAGCGCATTACATGTTAGGTGACGCCATACCATGTTTACATGTAAAAACATACATACATATGAAAAGCCAAGCGCGGGAAAAAGCGTGCGAGCAAGTCACGATTGGTTTTGGTTTTACTTCTGATTGGTTGAGAAAGTGGCGCGAGATTTTTTAGCCAATCACAAAGCGTAGTAATGCAAAACCAAAGCAATTACGAAATTACTTTCGACACTCAATTGAAAACTGCTCTAAAGTGGCGCGAGTTTTTCGGCCAATCACAAAGTGTAGCAATGCAAAACCAAAGAAATCGTGAAACTAAAGGCACTGTTACGTGAGGCAATTTTTTACTGCAACTTGCAACGTAATGCTGATAAGAGCCGTTGCGAGAGAAGTTGCAGATGAAATTGCGCGTAACACCTCTTCGCAACTTGTCTCGTGAAAATTGTGCTGCGAGTTGCAGAAAAAGTTTAACACTTCTCACATACAGTGTACTGAGCTTGGGCTGCCTGTGGATGAACACTTCTCTACTTTTTGCAAAGTTGCAAGGCAAGTTGCAAGCGTGTAACATGTAATCTGCAACACGTCTCGCAATGATTTTGTCAGCGTTGCATTGCAAGTCGCAAGAAAAAAATTGTCTTAAGTTACTTTCGACAACTCAAGGTTAGTGAGGAACTTACTGCTAGGGATCAAACGATCAAAAATGTCTGAAAGCACACTAAATAGAACTGAAATAAAAGACAGAAAATGTACTTGAATTGTGCTCCAGAATCACATAGATACAGCTCTTCATTGGATATAACACGGTCTGTGTCTTTAGCTGGTCTGTGGAAGAACAAACAAAATTTAAAAATTTTATATTTATATATAGGTAGGGTAGTTAGTATTAGGCGTTAGGCTGACAGCTGAGCACTTTTCCAGCCGATTTTCCACCAGTGACAATTTTTAATTTCCGTCACTTCCGACTGCAAAAACAGTCCATCATGTATTTTTTGTGTTGGTCCATGGTGGGAGCACGCACAGTCTATGGCACCTCCCTCCGCAAGTTTTAAGATAAAAAATTCTGACTGTCGTGCAAACTTAACTATTAAAACCAAATGCATACATTTCCTTCCTGTCTGTCTGTCTGTCTGTCTGTCTGTCTGTCTGTCTGTCTGTCTGTCTGTCTGTCTGTCTGTCTGTCTGTCTGTCTGTCACCGTGTTTATTGTATGCACATAAGAATGGTTCTCACAAATCGAAAGGGCCCTACGTTTAGTTTGACAGCATTTTATAGAAAACTACTGTTAAAATTTAATACTGTCCGGCTATTATATTCTAGGAACCAACTCTTTTTTAAACAAACAAAACAAAACAAAACAACAGTTTAGTAGCAATGATGACAGTACTTGTAATGAATGACTGCTCCATTAGGGCCCACAGCTGAAATGGTTTCAAAACTTAAGCTTACAAAGTTTTCTTGCTCCCTGAAACAAACAAGGACAAACAAAATAACCAGCTACTTTTTTAAAATATCATCATCAAAGAGAGAACAATTCATGTGATATTAGGTTTGTTAACAAATATGATACTTTAAGTATTGCACTGACACTATACCGTCAAAGCTCCCATAAGCAGACAAGACACCCTTGGTAAGCAGAAAAAGTGTCTGTAACTGGACCTGGCCTCTTATATACCTGCCAAGTCTCACTCCTGCGAGTCCAAAACTCCAATCTCACGCCTACTTACGCCTATGGAGCAATTTCTCACTCCTGACTTTATTACAGATTTGAGTGATCGCATGATCCAATTAAAAATATAGTAACGTTCATGAAAATATGGCATTTTTTGTAGGTTTTTATTGTTCCGAACATTACAATTACAGCTAGGCCGGATGTTATTAAACGGAAGTCTGAGGTCCAGGGAAACTTCTGAAATGTTCGTAACATCTTCGGACAACTTTGGACATCTTCGGAATAGATCGGGGTCTCTTCGGATTTGGTGTGGTCGCCTTCGGAAATCCTGGCACTCCCACGAAAAAATTATCACGCCTATCACTATGTCGGAAAAAGTTGGCAGGTATACTCTTAGATGAATGATTCTTATAAGAGGAGTAATCAAACTGGGTTTTGTCAAGGCAGCTGAAGTGGAGCTGTCTGCTCAGAGAGCTTTGACTGTATAAAGAAGTGTTATGCTTTCTAACTGCAGCTGGCCATGATGTGAATGGATTGCAGCACTTCACATCACTAGCCTAATCTGCATTGTACAGTGGAAGCGCGATATAACGATCCTCGATATAACGATATCCCCGGTATTACTATAACGATGAATATACCATGTCTCGGCAACAGTTTCAGTAAAATGTATGGGACAGAACCCCGATATAACGATCTTCGATATAACGATATTCCCGATATAACGATGAGAATTTACCGCACCGAGTGTAAAATCTTCCCCGATATAACGATATTACAGTATCAGTACACAGTTACAATGCAAAAAATTAGAGTTTTTCTGTTTCCTCTGTTTTTCACAGGCCTCTGTTTCACAGAGGTTTGTGTAATTATCATATTTTGAACAGAGTTTCGTTAATGCAAAAAATGCAACGTGTCATTTGTTTCTGTGACCCAACAAAAACAGTATGGTCCCACCGTTTCCATGCTTCATCAACAGCGTGCTGTTATTTTTAATAGGATATCTACAGATGCTTTAAGCTTTAGAAAATTATCGAATTCCTCCGCCTTTTCCATTTCAGGCCCTTATGACTTTTATGGAGTGTTTTGACGTTTTGTTATGAGGTCTTGATGTTCCTCCGAATCTTATCCTTCGGCGTCATTACAGCAGTAATCGTGGATTGATCCATTCTAATCCATGGCCAAGTGTATGGAATAAGCTAGCCATTAATCCTGAATACTTTTGGCTGCTTACTGGTGAGACGCCTAGACGTCTTACGAATGTTGTTGAACGAATTGGGCATGACATAAAGATGCGAGTACGAAATTGCTGGCATCCTCGTCGTCGAGTGGGTCGAACTCGCCCCAACGCACTTTGTGTCTATTACAGAGTACTTATGACGTTCATTTGGTTGCGACAATAGTTAACATTATGCAACCTTGGTTCAATTTTTGATGTATCTGCGAGTACAGTGTGTGAAAATCTATACACAATACTGCCTATATTATGCATGAGCACCACGTTCGAAGATAATATCCAGAATATCGTTTCAAAAAGTGCACGGACGACCGGGACGATTATATGAGAACACTTTTGAGACGACCCGGGACGATCGCAAACGAACCGAACGACTGGGACGATCGTGAAAAATCGGGGATGATCATATGAGAACTACTCTCAGGCGACCGAGACGACTGAGGCGATCGAAGCGACCCAAATCTACCCCAGAATACACATTATTTCCCAGTATTCATAGCTCTACCAGTTCCAAAATGGTGACAACTTCGGAGTTTCCCTCTGCTTTAACAGCCCCATTTTTATTTACGGTTCTCGTGCCCAAAACATGTTGTCGGATGCAGTTTACGACCGCGTTATTGACGTTCGGGACGACCGGGACGATCATATGAGAACCCAAATCGCTTGAGTCGTCCCGATCGTTTGAGTCGCTTGCAAAAAAAAAAAAACTTTTGAAACGAATCAGACGACCGGGACGATTATATGAGAACCAGCCTTAAGCGATTACGGATGGGCTTCACCGCCTCTTTGTTGTTAATGTGTTGCAAAGCCGCCTCATATTTTTCCCTAACGTCAGAGCTTAAAATATCTGTGTTCATCAAAAAACTTTATAAGTTCTTTCCAGTCGTTGCCTTTCTTGGTCATTCCTTTTTTATACAAAAGCACCTAATAGCGTTATTTCTTGGCTTTCTCTCTGCCTGATTTTCTCGGCTTTTCTGAAATCGAAACATAAATGATATTGAACATATTCCGTTATGACGCACTTATAAGAAAATTAAAAAAAGTTCAGAAAACAGTATTTATATAGTTTTGCAATTTATAAGCTCTTACTTGATCTAAAATGGAGATCAAACATTTCATCTCCGTCCGGTTCCATGTCGACGCGCGTCCACGTTGCGACAGTGTTAGCTGTTTTGAATTTTGAATCTTAAAAATGCACGTGCAATACACATTTGAGATCGGCTATGACTAATTTGCATATATCTACACACATCTGCATGTTAGAAACAAAGGCTCTGTTTTTTACAATAAAAAACAGAGGATACAGAAAAACTCTATTGAATTTAATACAATAACATTACAGTAATCGAGTACAGTAATCTATAACGTTTCTGTCAACAGCTTTCAGTTTACGATGCCTCTTTATCCTCCTTGTAATTTAATAGTTCTCTCAGTTTTAGTATCTTTGACTCCTTCTTGTGACAAAACGTATACGTCGCCGGGATTTCAATACCCCGATATAACGATATTTTCGGCTATTTTACGGCCATATAGTTATATCGGGAGTCTCGATATAACGATGCCTCGATATAACGATATAATTTCACTGCTCCCTTGGCATAACACGTTATATCGGGATTCCATTGTAGTACAATGTATTACAGTAACAACAGTCCGATTTACCTTCTCAGTTCTTCAAGCTTGGTTGCACCTGTAATTTCAGTTAGCTCATCTTTTGGCACTTCTCGCTCCAACCAGGAAAAATACTCACACAAAGCCACTGCATCACGTATCTGAATTGAAACAATTATGTGAACACAAACCACTTGATGAATGGTTTGAATGACAAGCAGTTCTGGGATGTCTAGAATCACGTATAGGTTGGGTGGGCGGGATGAATAAATGCAGGACTGATAGCAACTAGAATTAATAATCTTCTGGTAATAGAACTGGGTGGAGTTCAATTTGGTCTGTAATCATACATTTCCTTCATGGATTAAATTGATTCTGTGGGTTTAGCTTTTGCGAACCTTTGATGATACATGACAATAACAAAATTAAAACCTGTGTGAACATTTGAGGCATTAGGGTACATTTCAACTCAGTTGATCAGATGACACAACCGGCACCGCGCCCACTCCCCCTGCCCCCTTTCCTATCCTACTAGCGGTGTATCACTGATTCCATAACACACTAGATGGCTACTCACATGAGCTTGCTTCATGCCCTCTATTTCCACTGCATTCTTAATTGCCTTACTACGAGCTGGCGGTGACGGATCAGAAATAAGGTGAGTCTACAATGAACACAATAAAACACAATGCCATGTTTACTTGTCGTACTTTACTTTTAGGATAATTATGGTTACAGTGCTGTAAATTTGTGAAAGGAACATTTTATATGAAAAGAGGAGTTTAATCAAGCGAATATAGCCTTACATAATGGTGTCACAATCCCGGGGGGGGGGGGGTGGGCTACTCCTTATAATGGGCTATACGGGGATGCTCCGCCCGAAAGGGGTACCTTTTTTAGGCTAGAGGTATATGAAAGGGTCGGAATTTCACGAGTTGAAGTATATGAAAGGCTAGGGATTTCATGAAGAATAGTAAAGGGAGGCGAAACCACGCCGTTGAAGCATAAAAAAGGTAGGCAAAACTGCCATTAAGTATTATAAAAATGGCCTTTCAAAATATATCAAACAGACGCATGTAAAGGCCCTGAAAGGGGTACCATTTTCAATGAAAGGTATATGAAAGGGGTACCTTTTCTGTCAAAATCGGTATATGGAAGGGTAAGGGTTTGGACCTCGGGGCGGAGCATCCCCGAACAAACCTTTGTTCAGTACCCCCCCCCCCCCCCCCCCCGGGGGTCACAATGCAATAAATAGGACAATAATATAATCATATTGCAAAATTTCCAAAGAACAATGTGGTCTGATCTGATACCATGTGACATTTTTCTCATTGGTTAATGGCACTTGGATTACATCACATTTCATGGATTGATTGATGCTATTGCTGATTTTGGTGTTACTTCACTGACATGTCAGAGATATAGCCAAGAGTGAAACCCTCTATTAATTGGCAAAATCTACAGTAAAGTTATATAATGTCTTTGTTTGTTACACTATACCTTAGGAACAAGTCTGACCAATGCCGCACTGCACAATGAACTAATCTGCAAACAACACAAATTACAAGAAGAACTACTACATAAGGACTACTACTTCTGTTTGAGCATACAACTTAAATTTTAAAGTCATCATAGGTTTAAATATTGATTGAGCATAAAAGTTCTGGTTTACACAATAAACCCTTAACAATGTGAAGATATCAATTTTATCTCCACTGCGAACACTGAAGATATCAATATCTCCATGTTAGCCATCGTTTTTCCCCTTATTAAATGTCAAACAAGCTAAACAGTCTTAAAACATTTTAGGGTCTTCCTTGGAAATATTCGGCAATCTTCAGTTCAGAAAATTGCTTAAAACTAATTGTAATTAGTAATCCGTGCTAAAGTCTTTGTCTAGCTTAACTTCCCTTATGTAAATTTATCTGACTTGAATTCTTTTCGAACTCGCATTGTAATTAGAGTCATTTATATAATACACAAATACACGGCTGCATAGAGATGAAATTTCTCTTCTCATGACTGTTTCGATATCTCACTTAGAACAGGGTCTGGAAGGGTGGGGGGGGGGGGGTCTGGATCCTGAATCACGGACTATTTTTTCGTAAATTCCCGAATCACGTAGCTTGTTTTTGTCATTTCCTGTGTGATCAGGTCCAAGTACAGTAGCTTCCCACCCATGGCCTTCCTGTAAATGGATCATGTGATAGGCTTAAACCACCCGTTGTGACATGTTGTGAGAGTTAAAAAGTTTTTGACAGGTCGCTATAAGACATGATAAAAATGTGAGTGTGAATTGATACGGGCTAAAATAATTGAATTTCGGTTAAATCCCAGATCATGCAGAACCCCTTCCAGACCCTGTTAGAAACATATCTCTGTGCACCAATGTATTATCTTTTATATACAATACCCATATCCGAGCTCCATTGCTAGCAGTTTCATTGACAGCATCCCATATCCCATCATAAGGACACACTGTCACTTTTGTCTCACTGTTGTCATCAGCACTGTCCAAGCCAAGGTGTTTGGAAACAGCTTTGTCAATTTTGGAAACATCTATAAACAGACTGCAAAAAATGAAAATATCAGGCATCGTGAGAGGCTGGGATTCCAAACAGGAGGAAGACTTCTTATGAGGCAAAAGGCCCTACCATCTAGTTAGCTATTATCTGTGTTTTCTATAGCATGGATTTACAGACTTAAGGAGTATCATTACTCCCCTTTGGCTGGATAGGGTAGTCAGTCACAAGGAGGTCACCCCCAGCATTATATTTACTGGTACCATTGAATCTCCTTGATACAGACACCAAAGGGACAGACCAAAGTGTCTGTATTATAGAGGTACGGATTGTATGAATTTTTGTATCTTCGGGACCAAGAGAACTGTCTGTAATAGAGAGGTGTCTGTATTATGGTGGTTGTTATAAGGAGAGGTTTGAGTCTGTACCCAATTTTACACCTTGGTGAAGAGGATGCACAATGCTGAGTTAAACTTTTTGTCTGAAGAAACAACACGACAGCAGGAGGTCCAAAGTGCTAACAACTGGACCACAACGCAGAAGAGAGCCTGACACTACATCATTATAGGCATCACAAAATGTCCTCATAAACATTTTCCATAACTTACATCACTTCATCTTGTTTTATCATGGCATAAGCAAAGAAGAGTGGACTGAAAACAACATCAGACCCTCGCAAGTTAAACAGCCCTTGTAACGAAAATAATTTATTAGAATTAAAGAGAGAAACCATCAGTTAAAGCAGAGAAAAAATAATATTAGTGAAAAAGACAAAAATAGATCATGTTTTAAACGCTTACAAGCCACTTCATCCAATGCTGTTACTACTAAGGCATCAGCTTTCTTTTTTGTCATTGTTTCTCTCACTTCCTTAACTTTATCATGCCAGCTTTTACCTGTAGAAACACAGTACATCACACATGAAATAATATCTTTCCCCACACCTCTCACGTATTGAGAGCAGGAATCAAATCTGCAGTTTTCTTACCTGTAAAAGAGATGTCCATCACCATGAGGCCTTCAGTGGGTGGGTCAGGTCGGCCATGATCTTCCCAAACCTGATCAATCAGGTTCTTCTCTGTGAACACTAATGATAAACCTGCTGATAACAGGGTCTAGTGACAAGAATTAAGATATACATTGCTGATTTAGGGCCTGTTTACATGGAGGGAGGGTTACCCTTCTAGGGGGGTTACCCTCCTCTATTGTTTTTCCCAGTTTCGTTTACATGCAAGGTAGGGTTACCCTAGGAGGAGGGTAACCCTATTTGCTTGCAAGGGTTACCCTTCTAGGAGGGCCAACTTTTTGTTTATTCACATGTAAGCCATGTAAAAGCTCGAGGCAGGGTTACCCTCCTAGGGGGGTCAAGTTTAGGGTGATCAGATTACAGTGAGTGTCACATCACCGCCAACTATAAACATGGCTTCACGCAGTTATAAACCTGGAGAATTATTTTGGACAACAATGTTGGCAAGAGCATTGAATCCAAACCGGGACGATACAGAAATTCAGGATGACAGTCAGGGCAACAGTTTGGCAGCTGAAATAGAACATTCTCCTGTTGATGTCCAATTCATAGGCAAAAGTCTTGAACAAAATGATTACGTTTGACAGACAGAGCTGTACTTCATCATGATCAGTCATGCAATAAATCAAACGGAATAAGAAAAGCAGCCAATCGACCATACTCGTCGTTGAAAAAGGAGACGAAACGGGCATGGTGCTCGAAGCCATTGAACCGCTTCTCAATATATCAAAGAGTACAAGACAAAGTGCGAATTCAACGGTGTTGACCTCAAGGCTGATCTATCGATGGCTTCAGGTTTCCACGGCTTTGTTTGCAGAGATAGCCCTAGGGATAACCCTACACATGTAAAGGAGGGTTATCTTTTGACCCTTCTAGAAGGGCAACCCTGTTAGGAGGGTTACCCTCCCTCCATGTAAACAGGCCCTTAGCTGCAGATTTCTTGGGGAATCAGCATAAGTCTTAAGAGCATAAGACATTTTTTATAACATTTTTTGTAAACTTGTAATTACAAGAATAGTCAAACCTCTCTTTATGGATACCTCGGATCCATAATATTGACACCTCTATTATGGATAGTTCACTTGGCCTAAAGATACAAAAATTCAAACAATCCCTACCTCCATAATTATATAATATTGACACCTGTATCACACGGACACCTCTCTATTACGGCCAGTTCACTTGGTACAGAAGATACCAAAATTCATACAATCCCTACCCCTATAATCTGGTGCCCTTACTTATACAGTAGGAGGTTCAGCTGTTATGTACAATGTAATTTTCATCAAAACAATGAAACACAATCAATCACATACAAAAACTCACCTGAGACATTTTTTGCCACTTTCCTGAAAGAGTACAAAAGAAATTTCAATATCAACTTAAAGCTATGATAATTCCTAGATTTTATTCAACTAATTTAGAGAATTAATAATGGCTAATTTAAATCATACTAAGTTTTGAAAAAACCATTGAAAAAATGAACAGCCCACTTTGAAATAAAGTTTCTCAAACTCATTAATAATTCATCAAATTCATATGGCGTGCGACTGTGGTTTGAAAACCCGATCTTAATAGCCCTTATCGTAGATGAGTACGCCACGCCAGCAATCAGCGGTTTCTCGCTTTCTTGACCCTATAGTCTCGTTTTGATGTTTGCGCTCATCGTCGTCAGAGGTTCTCGTAAACATCAAAACAAGACTATAGGGTCAAGAAAGCGAGAAACCGCTGATATGTTGGCGTGGCGTACTCATCTACGATAAGGGCCATTGGCATAGATTTTGGCTATTTTATTCCCTCATTTTCTCTGTATGTATATCAAACACTCGAAAGAGTGTTTCATCAGGTATCCAAACATCTCCAAGTCTGTTAAAAAAAAAACTTGGCTGTGCCTTGTTTTTCCGTATTAATTTTGGAATAAACCTTGATGAAACACTCTTCCTCGTGTTTGATTATATTTTTATGGCTCTTACCATGTGAGATAACCCAAGGATTGATTCCAACCTTTGAGCCACTTGGTAACACCTGCAATGGTGAGAAAAAGACACAATTAATGAACTTTTTAGCATTTCACAGGGGTGTAGCTAAGAAAAACCGAGCAGGCTCAATAACAAGCCCAGTCAGTTTTTCTGGCTTGTGCACCTTCAAAATCACCCCAAGTCTTTGTTTTCTAGTGAAATTTCAGCCGATGATTAGTTCTCTTTCAGCTGGTGAAATTAGCCGGTAGACGGCTCCTAGCTACATGTGTACCTCCCCGATTTCACATGAAATTCATTTATTTTATACATACTGAAATTTTCTGATAGAATGTCGCTCGTGAAAACCCCGTTCGGGAATTTTTGCAGCCAATCAGAATGGCGAAACGACTTTCTCACACGTGAGAAAAGTGTTTCGTCCAATCACAAAGCACCTGTCAAAACATATCACTATTTTCAAAGGCGCTTCCACTGTCGACGTCGCTGGCGTTAGCCTTTTCATTCACAAAAATATTTGCTTGAACTTTTAATTCTTTATTCAAAACTCAAAAGATGACTGAAAGTTCCGGATTTATGTCCTTGGAAAAACCAATTGAAGAATACATTCAAGAGCAGGAAAACAAAAACAACCGAGCGAAAACGCAAAGAAATGTTAATCTACTAACCGTATTCTTAAAAGAGACGAGCGAAACAACAACAACAAGAAATTCAACCAGAAGAACTCAACAAGTAAGCTTACGTGACTGTGCGAATTTATTTTAAGTGTTAAAAGAAAAGACGGCGAAGACTACGAGCCTTCAATTCGAGGAATGATTTCGAGTTTCAACCGGCATTTGAAAGAAAGTACAAAATATAAATACCCTGTGAGCATTATTGAAGACAAAACGTTTGAACAAGCAAGAAAATGGCTGGAAGCTCGAAGCAAACAACTGAAAAAAGAAGGCAAAGGAAACAAACCAAATGCAGCCGAAGCTTTAAGCGACGAGGAGGTGAACATTCTTTATGATTTCCGATCGATTCTGTACAATTTTTAATTATTGTTTTCTCACTACTTGATTGTTTGAGACTCTGCCAGTCAAAGAAATTTATTCCAGAGCTGTTTAAGTTATTTCCGAGACAAAAATAAATAAAACCTACCTTGGCATAAAATCTCAGTATGTATAAAATAAACAAATTACAGCATGGTCAGTGTTTTGTACGGCATTTACGCACTCGTTGGTTTGTATCAGAAATCTCACTCGTTCGCTGCGCTCACTCGTTCGATTGCTGATACATCACCAACTCGTGCGTAAATGCCGTACGCGCGCACTGCCCATGAGGTAATCTATATATCTTTGGTCATTGATGATGCATCTGTTACATTATGTTAGTCGATATACAGTTAGTGTGTAATACTTAGTCTATAATAATTTATTTATGTTGTGGTTAAATTTTATCCTTGGTTCAATTTTTTTTTCCTTTGTTTAAAACTCATTATCATTCATTACCATAGCCAAAAACAAAGGAAAATAAAATTTGAACCAAGCATAAAATTGAACCACAACATATACATCCTTGTTATATAGCTGGGTTTTTCTCAATAGAACGCGCGCGTTGATTGGTTGATTCATCGTCACATGACATCTAACAAACAAACTGTTTCCCACCAATTGTGCTAAGCGGGCAACATTTGCGAAAGCAGGCAACAATTTTGACGTCAGAGGGTAACATTGCACTGTTGCCCGCTAGTGCACATGATCAGACCGTGACAAAAGGTGGCATGATTATGATGGATCGAGTGCTCGGCGCGTTTTTCAAACTGGTTTTTTTTTTTTGTGTTGCTATATAACAAATCACTTAATGACTGATCCCTCAGGAAACAGTGAATTTTGTTTCCCTCAAATCTCTTCGTCTCGGGAAACATCGAGATTCTCGAGAAACAAAATTCACTGTTTCCCTCGGGACCAGTCATTAAGTGTTTAATGTTGCAGTTCAAATTTTCTTTGGTTTCAAAAATTTAAAACTAGTTTAATTTTTATTTTCCTTTGTCTCAATTTCATTATGGTGACCATAACCTGAGACAATTAAAGGAAAACAAAGGATAATTTTCAAAGCAAATAAAAATTTGAACAACAACATACAAATAAACAGAATTAATAGCCAGCTTCTTTATTACCTTTGATTTACTGGTATTTTGGCATCGAGATTTTATAGTGTGCCTGAGCTCGACAATTTCTTTAACTTCAAAGGCAAGATAACATTATTTGAAATCGCTCAATATTTCTAAACAAAGATTGTCTATTCTCAGAAGGTTTGACTGAGATAACACCAGACAACGCCACGGAGAACATACTTCAGTGACGTCACTTGGTCCCAGCCTTCTTAAGCGTGGCGGGAATTTTGAAAAGCTGAACTTTGGCAGGCCATAAAATTTTGTTTAGAAAAATAGTAAGATTTTATTAAGCAAAAAAAAATGGGGTTATATCCACTTTAAGGTTAGATTTCATGGTCTAAACAACAAATCAGTCAAATAAACTGACAAGAAACCGGTCTGTGTTATATACCGTAGCCACAGTCCTGTAATATGACCAGATTTCCAGTGGTGGCCTGACACAAGTAGAAGCAAAAAAAAAAAAATTGTAAATTAAAATGAAAATGATACCTGACTTAGCCAATCTTCCATAGTGGGCGTGTCAGGTAAACCTAAAATCACAATTCACATTATTGAACATGGTAATTACATGTAATTAGCCAATAATAATAGTAATAACAATAGTCACAAGGCTAATTTGCAGTAGGATAATTATTATCTTACTGCAAATTAGTGACTGTGACTATCATGCAAAAGCAATAGCTACTTCTTATAGCAATAACATTATTTGTAGATTCAAAGTGGTTGACAATATAGGTATCCTCAGCATTTTTTGCCAGGTTCCCTTGAAAATTCAGTGTCTTTGCTAGCATTTATAATTTTAAATTTTTGGTGCATATTTATGTTGTAGTTCAAATTTTTTTTCCTTTGGTTTGAAAATGTTAAAACCAATTTGATTTTTGTTTTCCCCTGTCTCAGTTTATGGTGATGAATCGTAGACAAAGTAAAATGAAAAAAAATAATTGAACTGGTTTAAAAATTTTCATACCAAAACAAAATTTGAACCACAACACGTTCAACCAACAGTACAGTGTATGTTTTGAAAAGCTGACCAAGCTTTAACTTCTTAACAACAAGTTTATAACTTACAACTTTCAATTAATTACAAGCTGTAGGCATATTACATACCATCCTTCATTAGTGTCCAGTTGGAATCTAACTGCCTCTCAGCCTGCAGATAATAACGTCCATCTGTCCACAGTGCTGCCTTGGTTTCAGTGACAATAGCAGTACCTAAAAAAATACAGTCAAACCTTTATGAAGTGGCCCTCTATTAAGCAGTCACTTAACAAATCCTTGGAATTAAATTTCTCCCCTCATATTTACTGTAAACTTGACCTCTTTTAAGTGGTCACTTCAATTAAGCAGTCAGTTGGCTATAATTCCCCAAGGGTGAACGCTTAATAGGGGTTTGACTGTATTATATAAAATGAGTCAGTACTACTGTATAATAAACTGCTAAAATAAAACAGTTCATTTGGTTGAACAGTGCAGACAACAGGTTAATTGAATAAGCCCTTTCGCTCCCAGAGTCAATTATGGAGACAATTGTAGTGTAGTTCTAACTTTTGAGTCTGTTGATGAAATCCTATGGTGTGACCATTCAAATGAAACCTCTTCGGCAGTACTTTTGCATGGTACATATACCATTTGCTTTTTTATATATCACGAAATAAAAGTTGGAATTGTTTTTAAATTTTGATTTTTGGCACTCTCTGGAGTTAAAGGTTCAATAGAAATCAGACATAATTTCTCCTCACCATACCTGATGTGCCACTAAAGCCAGAGATGAATTCTCTTCTCAAGTCACATAATGCAAGGTAGTCATTCTGTCAAAATCAATGCAAGTAATATTAATATTTACATGTAACACATTCCAAACATGGAGATGGGAAGCAACATGTAATAATTAATAAAAAAACAAACGATAGCTTTTGATTTGAAATACCAAAATAAAACGTACTTAAAGACAAGCATAATTACATACTGCACGTGTCTAATTACACAAGGCTACATGTATAGTTTCCTATGCAGCTGTTATTCAAGCTATTATCCTCCTCCACACTAGTTAGTAGTGAGGAGCATTATGTAATGATCCAAATAACAGCTGCATAGGTGACCAGCATGATGCATACACTGTCCTATTAGTACTCAAATCAGGATTGGAGGGGGGGGGGGGGGGGGGAGTTTCTAAGTCCAAGTTTGGATTGAATGGTCAAACATTTGATTCCCAACAATAATCCATGGTCTGCTATAATGATATCATATTTGTCGCATACAATATTTCTTTTTTACTCAAGAGCACCTATGTACATGTACCCTCCCCCATTGGGTTGAAAAATCCTAGTATAGACTGTATATGGGAGTATATGTACCCCCTCCCATTAGGGCCGAGTTGTTCAAAGCCTGATTAGCACTAATCCTGGATTAACTGTCAACAGAACATATGAGTTGTCATAGTAATTAAACCCGGATTAGCGCTAATCGCCCTTCGAACAACTCGGCCCTGGAGTATGGGCTGCAAATAGAGGATCAGATTCAAGAAATTTAAAAGTCAAGATTATTTAATGTTAATGCACGCAATGAAGGACAATAATAAAGACAAAATGGTGGACCAAATTGGGCAGGGAATATACTGACAAAGCTCAGATAAACCCACTGACCGGCTGACCGACAATATGAGAAGCAGACGAACAATCATTCGTATTACATGTCACATATCATTGACATACATGTAGTCAAAATATGGAACAAAGGAAATGGAAATGACAGCTGGATACCCGTGGGCACCATGATTGTTGCTTGCTAACATTTCCCTTTATTTTATGCTAAAATATCATTATTTAAAATTAAATAACCTGGTGAGCATCCTGAGATGGAATGATGTAAGCTTGAACTGCTTCGCTCAGTTGATGTTTACTTCTCATCAGTGACCTGAGTTGCCGTAATAAATGTCCAGTTGGTTTGGCCATTGCACCAATGATTTTCTAAAACAGTCCATACAAAGATTTTTTTTTCCATTTTATTTTAGCATTTTAACATTTATTTCCATTTATGTCCATACAAAGATAAATTTGGCGAAAAAACATCTATAAGCCACTAATTCACACAAGACGTTGAAGCCCAAGAGAAGAAAAAAAAAAGCTGAAATCTGAGATCTCACAAAAATAGCGCAAATCCCCGGAACTCGCCAACAGGCTTATATCTTATCTAAGCATAAATAGAGCTTTAACGAAACTTATCTACCATTACTACTTACCTACAGAGATTCCTGGTGTGTTATACCGCTTTAGTGGTTCAATTGAGGGTAGTTTTCTGAACATTTCCCCACCCGTGAAGACAAAAACAAGCAGGCCTTATTTAATTGCAGTCGTTTTGCGGGCCTACAATCGGACCTACAGGGATTGGGGAGGACTAGGACCCAGGGGCGCTCATATGCTATAAACTAGAAACGCCTGCCAGTTTTCGTGGATGACAACACATTTTCTGCTGAGACCGACAGGATTATGTTTTTTAATGCGACGAAAAAGGCCCTTAAAAAACACCTTTAACCGATAAAATATGCCAGAGTTTGTTCAGAAGAGAGTGACGGTACTTGCGAAAGGTTCTAGAACTGGAGGAAAGGTAGGATTTCAATGTTTTTATTTTCATTTTCAGTCAGAAGTCCTTTAAAAATCTACATGCGCGTGTCCTCACATTTCAACGCGATTCAGAACTCCTCGTAAAATTTAGCGAGAGCCTTTTTTTATCTGGTAGTCACCGATGACTTGTAATGACTTGCAAAATTTCACACAACTCCTTAAACAGTTATTTTATTTCAATTATTTAAGCTTATATTAAATTTTCACAGAACAGTTATGCATCAGTCAATTCCAGCACTCTACCCTTCACCCTGGGCATTAGTGGAGCATTTGGTCACATTGTAGTCCAGGGGGTGGCATATTCGCAATTTTTTCGTGGCCTGGGGGCTGGGTTCTTTCTGTGTGTACCGGAACACAGATGAAGTAAAACAAAAGGAACAAAGAACAACAATAATACAAATGCAAAACAAGACCAAAAATACAATACCTCACAAACAATAGAAGACAATGAGTGCCGATACATGCAGAAAGACCCGGCAGTTGGGTATTTGACGACCCTGGGACCATCCCTGGGCATTTGACACCCACGTGGTTTCGGCCACGTATTTGCAGAGAAGTCAAACATGGTGTCATTCGTCCTTGAGCAGTGCTGATATATATTGTGGATGAGCTCTGAGGGGCAGGGCATTTGCATGCATCTTTGGTCACACCCCAGGGCATTTGAACAGCGTATTTGTCCCCACCCCGGGGAATTAGCCAATTTAAAAAAAAAGTTGCTGATGCCTGGGGTTGACCTGGAGGTGGGGGGAATGGGCATTCAGGGGTTTCAATAGAAGCCGGCTACCGGCAGTGTACCGCTGCCTACTTCACTTCTCACCGCCAGTTACCAGACCGCCTTAGTGGGATGGGGCCTTACAGCCCCTTATCTGTCACAACTGCCTATTATACCTTGGCCAGCCGCCTACTTCAATTCTTATTGAAACCCCTGGGCATTCCTGGAATTGACTGGTGCATTAGATTTTGAAAAGGAGGAATTACCAATCTACCAGATTGCAGAAACTTAGTTAACTGGTGCCTTCATGCTTATTTGTGCCAGCACATCTCATCATGCCTCCTGCCTCGACATTCTTAAAGTACTAAAAGACACTGAATTTTCTGCACCTCGCTTTGTACAGAAGTCATTACATTGGAAACCAAGTAAAGTAATAATTATTATTATTATTGTGTGGAAGCATTGCCTGGTGTAAGGTTGATGCTCTTCTAAATTAGAAACATGTAAATTTGGGACTCAGGCAGCCGCAGATCACATGTCAGAGTTTTAGTGTTAGAGTTTTATTCCTATAGGGTGACAATTTTATTGAATTGTTCTGACCACCAACATGGTCAATAAAGAGGGTCCGCTATAGCCCATTTGCAAAATTCAATCACATGTACACTGCAATAATACAAATGTTCTGTCACGTTCACCCAAAAATAAAGGAATATTCTTTAAATTCTCCAGATCACCGCATCCTTTTTAGACAAGCCCAATGGCAAATAATACCAACCCGTGAATAAGAAATGGTACTGCATATCGCAGTATTGCAGCAAAATTATGTATGAACTGTCCACATGCTTTCATGGTTGTTAGAGTCAAATGCCAAGTTTTCAAAATCTATGAAATTCAGATATAGCATTGCTTGCCACTCGTTAACCTGCTCAAATGATGTTTGGCAGTATGAAGACCTACTCTGTTGTCCCTTTGCCCTTTCTAGAACCTGCCTGTTTTTTCCTCAACCTACCGGTACAATCGACTCTGTTTTTTATCCTATCAATAATAATCTTTTCACAGGGTAAAAATGGGACATAATGCATTATGAAGCATGCTCAAATTAGTGACCACAGCACTGGGAACAAATACGTAGATTTACCAAAACACTAAAATAAATGATTTAAAGCAAAATAAAATGATTTAGCACATGATTAATGTATTAAGTAAAACATTGCATTCACAAATATGCCAAAAGATCTTGAAATTAGCAATCACAAATCGTGGATAAATAAAAGACTCAATCACACTTTGAACACAGGAAAAGAAAAAGCTCCTAGCCTATCACACTTCAAGTAAAAAGTACATAGGGGACCCTCAATAAAGGCTCTCTTTTTGTGTCGTGGTTTAGGTGATTGCTGTTCCAGATACTCTTGAAGAATTCCTTCGTGTAGCCCAGAACAAACTTGGACTCCAAAGACATGTAGTGGCAGCAGTTTATACTAAAAATGGAGGACTGATTGAAGATGTTGACTTGATCAGGTACAAAACACACTTGTAGGTTTAATGCCATCAGTTTATTAAAGTGCTGTACTTTTTTTTCAGCCAAAATAACAAAGAAAAGAAAAAGCTGATAACGTACTCAGTGTTCATGTTTAGCACTTCATAAGGCAATAGTTAATAAAGTGCTGTACACATGAAAACTGATTAAGTTATCAGCTTTTTTATCTTTGACTTTTTAGCCATTAAATTGTCACTTACTGTAAGCCCATTTTTCACTAATTCCCCAACTACGCCCCCTGACACAAATGAAAAACAATTCGCTTTTTGGCACGGAGAGAAGTTTATTAAGGATATGAACAAAAAGTAAACAACAGCCAACGATATGCCTAATAAACCTCTCTGCCACCCTTTGACATTAATTAAAATCACCCAGGGTGGGTGGGTGGGAAGACGAAAACGAAACAGTGCGATACAAAACTAGTCTGGTACGCTCGAAGTGAAAACTGACTCGAACTGAAAAATGAAACTCCTGTCACCTGATACTAAAGGGTGTATGTTGCGCAATTAATCCCTTTGAACACGTGCTTGTCCAAAGGGGGTAAATTCCCCAACTACGCCCCCTGACACAAATGAAAAACAATTCGCTTTTTGGCACGGAGAGAAGTTTATTAAGGATATGAACAAAAAGTAAACAACAGCCAACGATATGCCTAATAAACCTCTCTGCCACCAAACGGAACGCCCAAAAACGAACTGTGCACGGAACAACTACGAAGTACTAGAAAGAACAGCAAAACGAAGCTGCTGAGCGAAGGCGAGCTTAGATTCGACACTAAATTCTAAATAAGCCTTATACGCATCACTTGCCCAGTCTCCGTATATTTGTATGAGTTCACCTGGTACACCGTGATTAAAGGCCCAAGAGGCCGCACCTCGACGGAAAGAATGCCCTCGATAGGACGAAGCGTGAGGAAGACCAGCAGCGGAAATAGCCCGACGGAACGCAGCGATAAAACGATCCTGAGTGAGAATAGTAGTGCCGTAATGGCTAGGCAAAACGAATAAGGCGGACCGAGAACTAGCGGGAACGAGACAAACCATACGTTGATATGCGGAGACTGGACATATGGGAGAGCCGGGCAATCGTAACAAAGGAATATGTAACTTTCGCTCTCCGAACTGAATAGTCTTGGTACACTTAAAAGTAACAATTAGTCCATGTTGATTTGTTGCAACGTCGCTCCGCGTAAGATCACGCGAAGGATCAAAACGCTTACGTGAACGAGGTACTATATTAGCTAACCGCGCCATTAGAAAGAATGTGAATAAAAAGGCACAAAACAGCGTGCACGAAATAGGATCATTCTCGAAATCTAAAACCCTAGAAATCTGACACAAAATTTTAGGAGTAACTGGAGGAGCTCTGCATGGGGTGTGAAGCGCGTTACGCGCAATGCCACGCAACGTCAAAGAGAGGAGAAAATCCTTATTAAAGGGAAAATCTAGCCCTGAAAACAAATGCAACAGCTTAACCCCTGACAAATAGTTACGAATCGCGGGAGGACTAAGAGTACGGCTAAGAAATTGCACATACAAGCAAATAGTATCCAACGTAGCTGGCGTCGGTGTAAATCGGAAATATGTACAAAATAACAAAAAGGCTTTAAATTGAGTTCTTAAATTACTAAATGTTCCAGCACTATAGGCAGAACGAAGTGTGTACTTCCAATCCTTTCTCAATGCAGATAATGCTAAGAAATCTATAATAAAAAGGAAACAAACAAGCAAAACGGTCAATTAGAAAGGACTGTCTAACTGGAAGAAAGTAATTGGCACAGAAACTGCAATAAGTTGATCACGTTGAACACGGTGCAGGAATTGTTCTTTGGCACGCGAGGACACATTCCAGCGCGAAAGCACGTCAGCTTCACTGTTCAACACACCAGGAAGATGAACCGCTCGAATCTCGAACTCGTGTATTGCCGCCAAGAAACAGACTTCTTGTAGACAAGAATTAAGAAATGCATTCCGACATCGTCCCGAGTTCAACGCAGTGACTGCGACTTCGTTGTCACACCGAACAGTCAAACGAAGGCCGCGCCAAAGATGACCCCACAGTTTAAGAGCAACAACAATGGTCAAAAGTTCCAAGGAGTTAATGTCAAGATGCTGGATTGAGATGAACTCTGGGAACTCCGCATGAAAATAATAACGCGCACAAAGGCCTCCACAACCGGTTAGACAAGCGTCAGTGGTAAACACCTCTCCAGGAGACGACCAGTTGTTTACGGAAATCATGGACACACCGTTGTAGACACGCAAAAACCTGCACCACCATTTAATGTCTTGACGAAATTCAGAATTAAGATTAATATGATGATGATTAAATTTTACCGACCGTAACAAACGAAGAATCCGCGCAATGAAGACTCGACTTTGGCGGACGCACTTCGATACAAATACCAACTTGCCTACTAGCGACTGGAGGGATGATTTCGTTGTTGTACGTGTATGTAACCATGTGTGTAACAAACTCTCAATTTCGGTTAAACGGTCAGAGTCCACAGATAAGGTAAAGTCAAGAGTATTGAGCTCGACACCCAAACAAGTCATTATTGTAGAAGGAGGACATGATTTAGCAATAGATTCTTCTAATCCAAGATGATGCAGCAAAACTCCAACCTCATTGAAATGAGACGTTGCCAAAGTCGGCGGCGAAACACCAATAAAGTCATCGAGGTAATTAAATGTACTAAATCCGCGCCGGTTGAGAATCCAAGTGACTGCGGAAGTGGAGCGTTGACATGCCATCGCGGCAGAACGGAGACCCATAGTTAAAACTGTGTCAAAATAAAATTGTCTGTTCCAGGTATAACCAAGTAAACGATAATCATGCGGATCGACGGGGAATTGGCGGTACGCTTTTCGAAGGTCGCGCTTGTATAGCATGCAGCCCCGACCGAGTGAAACAATCGCTGCGACGATGGCATCAATAGTGGGATAACTCAATTCGAGGAGCTCTCCAAGAAAGGAACCAGAAGGAATACCATCATTAACTGACGAGCCACAAGGCCAGCTCAAATCCACGATCACTCGTCGTTCCTGAGAGTCGCGCTTGGCCACCGTGTTTAGAGGAGATACCACAAAACCGTGAGGAAAAGGCGGTGCATCGAAAGGTCCTGCAACTCGACCAAGTGAAATCTCGCTACTTATATAGTCTTGAACTTCGGAAGGAAAATTCAACGCGCCACGGTGGGTACGAAGGTCAAAAACTGGAAGAGTCTGGTTAGTGTAACCAAGTGGCCAACCAAATTCCAAAAAGTCACAAATTACACGGTCCTCATAGTCTTGAAGCAAGGCACGCCACACTGGAATATTCAGTCGAGAAGGAACGGGAATACGAAGGCCTGTGTAATTGAACTGTCCAGAAGAAAAGACAGCACGATGAGCGTCGACAAAGGAGCTCGTGACAGGACGTGTTGCATAATCAAAAACTGAATGTCTCGATTGTGAAAACTTAATAAACCCATTGTCTTGAGTAGGAAAACTAAAACTGGGACACGAAAACTTTGTCAGTCTAGAATCTAAATGTCTTGCAGGAGAAAAGTCTTGCAATAAAAAGTCTCGAGTAAATTGGCTAGAACCACAACTAAAATCCAAAACGGGCACGCCCTCAGCTTCGGTTCCGGGAGAGCTAGGAGGCGAAAAATAGTCTAGTTTTTTGACGTCGCCGGCGAATCTTTTGCAGTCAGAGCTTTTAGAGGACAATCCGAAGAATTCTCCCGATGTAACTCTTGCTTTCGAAGACGAGTCCAGCACGCCGCGCAGATATGTTTCAACCATTTTCGTTCTCCACGGATAAAACCGAAGTGGTCTTTAACACTAATGCATTGTTCCCGCTGATAATCGCGACAAAATAAAACTGGCGCTGAAGAAGAGGAAGTCGGCGATTTCTCCTGTAACGGGTGTCCGTAAAGGGTTCTACTTTCCAAATGAAGATAGGAGTCTCCCCATTTCACAAGCCCACGCTCAATTTCAAGCAATACTGAACCATGAAAATTAAGAACGGCAGACCATTCGTATTGTTGCGCGAAATACATTAGGGATACGAGATGTTTTTCACGCTCCGTGCGCTCTAACGGGCTGATATCCTTGCATAACAAAATTTGAGCGTATCCGGCCACGAACTCCGCCAACGTTAACTCCTCGTATTTGACCTCGCGCTGCGCTCGTGTGATGCATAGAAAACTGTGAGGCCATCTTTGAGGATACAAAACCTCACTGGTAGCTTTTGCCTCCCGGCCCGATTTCAACTTACCAGGACGCGAGGAAGGTGCAGAAGCAGCTGCTAATTGCTGAATAGGGTCGCTCTCATTCTCGGACTCGCTATCATCGGAACAAACAACGCCAAGTTGATCTACCCGTCGATCCACGGTCTTAGCCAAATCGGTCATGGCACGCAGCTCTGGCAAGATAACAGGGGGTGGTACTGGTGGTGCTTTCTGTTGTTGTGGAGCGGGAGGACGCACTAACGCACGCAACTCGTTAGTCTCCTGGCGAAGAGATTTTAATTCGGTGGATAACAGCTGCACCGATTCTGCCAACGACTGTAAGGCGTCAGGTTTTGAAGAAGCGGCAGCCTCAACCTCGTCGGTGTGCTCTAGCTCATCAACCACCTCGAGATCCTGTTCGACATCGTTGGGAACTGGTCCTGTACAGTCTTTTCCAGGACGACCAAAATGATGTGCGGACTTTAACACTTTGCAACCTGGGCACCTGCTTGGACGACCCATTGGCATAAAACGAATGAAGACGAAAACGAAACAGTGCGATACAAAACTAGTCTGGTACGCTCGAAGTGAAAACTGACTCGAACTGAAAAATGAAACTCCTGTCACCTGATACTAAAGGGTGTATGTTGCGCAATTAATCCCTTTGAACACGTGCTTGTCCAAAGGGGGTAAATGCCCTTAATATATATCACAAGTAATTTTACTTGACAGAATTTATTGTAAGGTGTAATTGAATAATTTTATGGAAACTGCATGGAATTGATTAATTAATTGCTTGACTGGTTAAATTATTAATTCAGAGATGATGAAGTGCTTTACGTTTCTTCAGAAGATCCTGCTATGGGTAAGAACTAAAGTTTTGTTTTTTATCCAGTTAATCTTTGAAAGTAACACTGAAAAGTGGACCCCATAAAGATTGTAGTACAGATACACGTTCAGTATTCAGATAGAACTTTGCATGATAACATAGCCAACACATTGACATGCATTTCCTATTTCTTTCCTTTATCGAAAATGAGACCTGCACTATACAGCTGTATATGACGTATATTTTTATGTGTGAACATAATTGACTGCTAAAAAAGGTGCTGCCTTGTAAATGGAGTAATTTATTATCATTAATGTTTTAGTTCCACATCCTCTTCACGTCAGTCCATTAAATGGTGATGCTGATGCTATCAATGGAATTAAATGTATGTACAGTGTAGTACAGTTACATACAGGTAAAAGAGTGATCATTATAGTATCATAGTCAATCAGACAAAAGGACCAATGCTGGGGGGATAGCCTTGTGGTGGACTAGCATCCCATCCAGGGGGCATAGCAATTAATACTCCAAGGCACTTCATGCTATGGAAACCAGATCTTAAAGTTCTGGCAGTTATGGGCCATTTGACTTGTGAAACTTTGTTTTTGTTAATTTTAAGTTGCTTGAATTTGCAGTCACCATTTTGTAAATACATTTTAATTCATTTTATTACAATGATGTGCCTATAAAGGACCTTTAACCAGTTTTATTAAATATAGTGCTGTACCTAAGAGAAATGACATGATTGAATAAGTAAGAAGTTTTAGAATTGAACAAAGTATTTTATAAAATAATCAGCACTGAAATAATTTAATTTTTTTAGCATTCACAGACTGGGTGACACTCAACGTTGGAGGTCAAATATTTACAACAACAAGGTACAGACTCAATAGACAATAATAAATTATTTATTTAGAATCATTAAATATTTAAATCAAGGAAAGACCTTCTAAGCAGGATGCATTTATAATCTTTGAGATATACTTGAACTTGTTTTCTTTTGTGTAATTTAGAGCGACATTGATGAACGAGCCAAACAGCATGCTGGCCAGAATGTTTTCTCCTGCAGGTCAGTAAAGATCGCGAATACTTGAAGTGTTGAACGGGTCATAGCCGTTGGGCAGAAAAATAGTAATTTTCACCTGATCGATGGTCACCTGCCATACCTGGCATTCGAGGGAGGGGAGGGTGAAAATGAAATTATGTTGTGTTATTGAAAAACTGTATTTCCTTATAGTGTGTGGAAAACGTGTTAATGTTTGTATTGCCGCGCTAAAAAATGTCGCTTTTGTGAAAATAGTTGTCTGTTAATGCTATGGAATGTGAGTGTTTATGGAAAACTTATTAATAAAATTCACATACACTATAATGATTGTCAATTGGCACAAATGCTTGCACATTACTGTTATTGAAGTTGATTATTGCACAAATGAAAGTACATTTCGAGGTAATAAATGTCAAAGAGTGCGAATATTTGTCTGTTAATATTATTGAATGTTACTGGTTATACTAATTAAAATAATTGTCTAACTATTCACACAAATGAATTTATATTTTCTGCTAATGAACAGCAAAAGGTGTACTATGTTTACTGCCCAGCACAAATTAACCAATCAGAATTTTTCAGCTGCCAGCGTCTGCAGAAATGAACAAAAGGGGGTCTTAATTGCAGGTGTCCTTTCCCTCTCTCCCCAGTTCCCCTCTCCCTGATGCCTAGGGGAGGGGGGGAGGGATCTGCCACTAGACTCTTAGCAGTTAAGTGAGTGAGCCAATCATGTGAGTGAGGGCAGAGTGAAGGTCGAGCTCTAGTCTCATCCAGCTTGTTTTGGTCCATTGGTTGCTCACATATTTACATGTAGCTCATCCACTCAACTGACCGGGTCTGCTAGCAGTCTGCTGATGGCAGTCAGATCAAATGGATTGAGTTACCTCCAGTTCAATACCCAGAAGACTTTTTTACCAGTCACAGAGTTGCTTTCATAGTAGCAATTGAAAAACGTTCCTTGGACTTGACAAAGAATATTGTATTTTCATTGTACACACAGAACCATGGAGCAGTATCACAGATCCTACTGGAGCTGTCCTTATTGATAGAAGTCCAGTCTACTTTGAACCAATCCTTAATTATCTCAGACATGGACAGCTTATACTGGACAATGGTGTCAATCCACAAGGTAAAGTGATGGGGTCAAGGAACATCATTGTTGACATGCACTCAACTTCAACCTCAAGTTAATTATGAGCTACTTAAAATTACTGGAAGTTGATTGCTTACATAAAAAAATGTTGTCCTGTGATTTTCTGAGTGATTCTATGAACTTACTGAAAAAGAGAATTTATGAAATGGCAAAGGAGAATGTTGGGTCAAACATGTATGAGAATTCAATGAAAACATCTTTTTATAATATTATTTCATATTTCTCAGCCCATATTGCCATACTTTGCATGCCCATACAAATGTGTTCCACTTTCCAAAATCAAGTAATGTGTTATACTACTCTAGGATTCCTACTGAATGGTAAAGTCTTTGGAGTGCAACTATGCTATGCACTGCATACCTGTAAATTTATTGCTCAATAAACACGTCTTTTTGATTCAGAAGTATTAGATGTGTTTTACACATGAGGATTAAATTTAAGGTGTTTCCCTCCAGTTTCCATGCAGCCACACCGATCATTTTTTAGCGGCCATTTAACTAACTTTCCTTTATTGAATTAGTATGAAACTTACACAAAATATTGTACTTATTGAACATACGCATGCACAAGTTCACAAGTTTGAAATGCTTTTCCAATTTACTCAAAATCGGCTTGACAAAAGTTTCTAGTTTTTAGATATTTTGTTTGCCATAGGCCATAGTATTTCATTATAGTTTTGGTTTTTCTAGATGTCATTGCAATTTAGGCTCAAGTGATTTCGATGTTTCTCATTTATCTCCGCAATTTTAAATGCGATTTACAAAATTGTTACACTCTTATATAAACTTCAAACTAAGTACAATATTTTGTGTAAGTTGAATCATGCTAATTCAATAAAGGAAAGTAAGTTAAACGGCCACTAAAAAATGAAATGTTTGGTGCTGCTGCATGGAAACTGGAGGGAAACACCTTAACAAAAATACAATTAAAGTGTCTTTTAATAATGACAGGTGTGTTGGAAGAAGCCAAGTTTTTTGGAATCTCAGGCATCTTGGAGCAGTTAGAAGAGATGGTGAAGGTGTGGCCTATAATTATGTTGTCCTACCTGGCTGAACCAGTTTTATAATGTTTACATGTACATGCTTCTGGAGTTTTTTTGTGAAGGGGCGATGTCTTCATTTTTAAAAAGTTAGAAAACATATTAATTGTGCCAATGGTAAATTCCAAAAATGATGATCCAGTTTTGTTTCAAATTACTGTTCTTGTGCACTGAAAATTTAAATAAGTGGTTTTGGCTGCATGTGGCTAGGATGAAAATTGTTGATATCCTTTCGTTTGGTTTATTTTTGTTAGGCCAACGACAAATCAGATGATGCACCACTTTCAAGGAGTGAGTTTGTTAAAATTTTGTTGTCAACGCCATCAAACTGTGAGCTTCGTTGCCAGGTAATAAAAGATAATATAACTACTTATTCCAATTTGTTGTCTTACCATGCAACCCAATAAATTAATTAATTAATTTACTCGCAGGTTTATGAACTCTGCATTAATGGATCTGTTGGTGAGCCTTTGTGTATAACAACCTACCCATACAACAAACATCTCCAACTAACAATACGACATGTGTCTCTCAAAACAACAAGTCTCTCAGCATACAACAAACAAACTCACAAAGGTCTCGTTTAACCCCTTACTTCCCAAGAGTGCCAAAAATCCAAATTCAAGAAAAATCTCAAATTTTATTGTGTATTATATTGAAAAACAAATGGTACCATGCGAAAGTACTGCTGGAGGGGTTTCACTTGAATGGTCACACCATAGGATTTCGTTGACAGACTCAAAAGTTAGAACAAATGGTACCATGCAAAAGTACTGCTGAAGAGGTTTCATTTGAATGGTCACACCATAGGATTTCATCAGCAGACTCAAAAGTTAGAACAAATGGTACCATGCAAAAGTACTGCTGAAGAGGTTTCATTTGATTGGTCATACCATAGGATTTCATTGACCAACTTAAAAGTAAGTCTCAATTAAACTGAGGGTGGTTACCATTTGTCAGAGCTGGCCGGCGGGAACGGTCCGATTGTAACTAGAATGTGTTTTTTGAAGACCTTGTTCCTATAAGTCCATTAAAAAGATGCATACTTTTTCCGAATTGATCAGTCTGGCCGAACTGTTCTGACACATAATAGCATAATATTTACGAATTGAGCGGTCCGACTGGCCAGTTCTGTCAAATGGATAGCGCCCTGACTCGGGAAGTGAAAATGTCAAAATTATGGGAAAACATCTAGCAAACTTAAGTAGTTGTCCAGAGAGGCATAATCCTAGACATCCTACACCTACAAGGAAAAATAATGAGTTTTTTTTTTTTAATTCCAAAAGCCCGATTAAGTTACTGGGAATCATCAAGGATAAAACACGATTTAATTCAGCACCTTGCATCAGGATCTATTTCTTTACCCAGGCATTTATTTCCTGTGTTATAACTAATCGTTTTTTAAAATCGTTTTTTTTCTTTTTACACCACAGGGAATAAATTTAGACTCCGCTGATCTCTCCAAGCTTGATCTACGTTTTATTAACTTCAAAATGGCGAACCTTAAAAAGACGGACCTTGCAAACGCTAACCTATCAAACTGCTGCTTAGAGAGAGCTAATCTGTCTGGAGCACACATGGATGTAAGTAGTTGTAATAAAAGAGTTCTTTTACATTTTACACTCCTAAGTGTGACACCGTATTGTGGCACTCTGGTACTTAATGGACGCTTACACTGTATTTTTCTTTTTTATCTGTTTTCTAGGGTGCTATTTTAAGCTGTACGCGCCTCCAAAGGGCCCATATGGAAGGGGCTTCTCTCAGAGGGTGTAATTTCGAAGATCCTGCGGGTACCAGGGCTCATCTTGAGGGTAAGGAAAAGCTCTTTAGTTTTCTAATGTACTGCATATTAAAATCCCTCAGCGTTTTAGTTTGCGAGATTTCAGTGCAGTTTATTTTGTAGGTTACGATCAGTTTTTCTTCCAAGAAGAGGCTCCAAGCAGCCTATACTCATGCGCATGCGTAAGAACGTTTTATGATATATTTTAAACATGATAAGAACATGTCCGACATGGCGAAGAGTACCCCTTTCATTCAGTCATCGTTCCTGCAAACCACGTTGTTTACTATTGATTGTTTTGGAAATGAAGGCTGTACCACAATGAAGCCAGTGATTCTTCTAAGTCTTATATATACCAAACGTGAACATTTCTAGTGTAAGTAGAGTTGTAGGAGACGCTGTCGTGACACGTAACGCTCTTTTACCAGAAGTGAGAGTAGACGGAAGTCTCTAAACAGGAAGTGTAGTGGCAAAGCTATGAACCGGAAATGCACAGTTTAAAATATGCGTGCATAAATTTGAATGCAAAATCGTGACACAAAACGGAGCCGAAACCTTACCTCATGCCGCTTCGCGCATGAGTAATAACATTAAATCGAGGGAAAAATGTAATCAGAACCTGCCATCCGCGGATTTTGGCGTTTTCCCTCCTTGGTTCTGTTTAATGACTGTGTTTGCATTTCTGACTGATATTTGGCCAAAACGAGATTTTCACACAACTTGAATTTAGACAGCTTCTAACTGTGAAAGCAAGATCCACTAGGTCTTTATAATTCTCATTACTAATTATCAAAATTTATATGTCACCGGTTATTTTCAAACATAATCTCAGAGCTCAGGCTAATTAGCTTGCTTTCTGCTTAGCATTAAGTATAAGTTGTCCCTCTATAACTTTTTGCAGGTGTAAACTAAGTGTTCATACTAGTTAGCTGGTTTTGTAATTGTACCCTGTTAAACCTCAAATGTGCCTCTGTTTTCAGGTGTAAACTAAGTGTTCCGACTAGTTAGCTGGTTTTGTAATATGTTAAACTTCAAATGTGCCTCTGTTTTCAGGTGTAAACAAGTGTTCCGACTAGTTAGCTGGTTTTGTAACATGTTAAACCTCAAATGTGCCTCTGTTTTCAGGTGTAAACTTAAAAGGTTCAGACTTGGAAGGAAGTCTGTTAGGAAATGTTAATCTTCGTGTTGCCACACTCAAGGGCGCTAACCTTCAAAACTGCCAATTACGAGGAGCCGAGCTAGCGGGGGCTGATTTGGAGGTTAGGGCATTGTTGTATTGTAGACTTATTTTGCAGTCGTTTGTTGGGACACCCAGCTTTTAAGGACAGGAGTTGGAGATACTAAGAATTTTCACATAAGAGCGGTTTTCAGTTGAGTGTGGTAAAACCACAACCAATGTCATTACGCTGGCCAATCACATCACACGCAGATAATCCAATGAACCAATCAGAACTTGAAGCTAATACGTGTTGCTGGCGCCAAGCGCGGGAAAACGCATGCGAGCAAGATAAAGTGGCGCGAGATCTTTTAGCCAATCACAGAGCGCAGCAATTCAACCGATACTCAATTGAAAACTACTCTATTATGGACTTACAGACACTTCGTTACGACTCTCATAAAACGGGCACGTTTTTGCTACTGAGTGTGCTTATTTTTAACTCGAGAATACGCGAAGCTTTTAAAGAGCATAGTTAATCCCTATAACCGTTTGAGACCATAGTTAATCCCCTCGATTAACTATGTTGAGACAAAATACACGCGATCGGTCGGTCAGCGGGCTGTTAACATTGAAACGATTTGATAAAAAAGCAAGGCTGATAAACGGTACGAAAACGATTATATTTGTAAAAAAATCCAATATTTCGAAAGGCACAGCCTTTCTTCTTCAGGGTCTTACAGATAATAACTCGTAAGGCAAAAAAACGTTACAATTTAAATTTAAAAGGGGGCGGGGGATTAAATATGATACTATGACAACATAAACTGAAGTGACAAAGTAAATGTAAATAACCGTAAATAACTAAGCAATATAGAGGTAAGAAAAACATGCAACACAATACTACAGTAAATATAAGTAATGGAAACTCAGAAAAGATGTCATGTTTCATCTCTTCTATTTAAACCTAAAGGTTCAAGGGTCTGACCTCTCTCAATAAGATATGCTTCTCTTGCTTTACGTACACCGTCACGATTAGTTTTAACGAGTTCAAGAGGGATAAGTAACGAACATCGTAGACCAGTTGACAAACAAACTAACATCTCTAAACCTACTGCAGTCTCAGAACATTTCCTTTCTAACGACCATACCGCTTCTGATATGCAACTTATCCCTCTTGAACTCGTTAAAACTAATCGTGACGGTGTACGTAAAGCAAGAGAAGCATATCTTATTGAGAGAGGTCAGACCCTTGAACCTTTAGGTTTAAATAGAAGAGATGAAACATGACATCTTTTCTGAGTTTCCATTACTTATATTTACTGTAGTATTGTGTTGCATGTTTTTCTTACCTCTATATTGCTTAGTTATTTACGGTTATTTACATTTACTTTGTCACTTCAGTTTATGCTGTCATAGTATCATATTTAATCCCCCGCCCCCTTTTAAATTTAAATTGTAACGTTTTTTTGCCTTACGAGTTATTATCTGTAAGACCCTGAAGAAGAAAGGCTGTGCCTTTCGAAATATTGGATTTTTTACAAATATAGTCGTTTTCGTACCGTTTATCAGCCTTGCTTTTTTATCAAATCGTTTTATTATTTTATAGCTGATTAGATCCTTTACTACAGGATCCGGTGCTTCTATCTCGTTACGGTGGTCTTTGCAAATACAGTTACTTGTTAACATTGAGCCCGCGATATGTAATGGTCACCTGCCTAACCCATGGGGATGGCATTGGAGGAAGGGGAGAAGAGGGTGGGGAGTTGGACGCAGGGGTGTGGGGGGTGGGGTCGGGGGGCAGGAGGTGGAGCAAAATGCTTTGGAGAGGGTAGGGTCCGAATGTTTTACATACACGAGTTGGCTCATAGGAGCCTTTGATATCATTTTGTCAAAATAATACCTTTGACACTCTTACTGTAGAATGTAAATGTTTAATTTTCTAACACACTACGTTTTCTTGTAGAACTGTAACTTAACTGGGTGTGACCTTCAGGATGCAAATCTCCGGGGCGCGAACATCACTGGAGCCACGATCGCAGAGATCACTGGTCCACTTCACATGACAGCTTTTGTTAGAAATCAGCTCCCAGGCTCTCACACGGTATCCTTGGCTCCAGACTCCTAGATGAGTGTTCAAATGACCAGGTCACGGCCTGGAAGTGTAGTTTGTCAAGATTACCACTTCGCTTATGTGTTTCACCGGCGAGCAAACGTGGAGTAATCATTCATCGCTTGATTAGGAGACTCAAGGAAATTGTCACACACACACACACACACAAAGGTGCTGCTTCAGGCCGCATTAAGATTTGCTCGTGTAATTTTGTGTAACAAACCGGGAGGCAAGTTGCAGACGGCGTAGACCACAGAATCTAAATCTAAATTGATAACCGTATCAATCTCCCATGCGGGATATATATGATACAGGAGTATGACCAGAAGTCTTAGTCATATATGTAGTAGTGGCTGGTGTTAATAATCCTTGAAATGTTTAAATTAGATAGGCCATTTTTAAATGACTGGGTTGAGGTTGCTGCTACACTTCTTGCAGAATTTAAAACGTATGTTTTGAGAATCGAGTTTAAAAGAAAGACAGCTCGACAGACAGCAATACTTAGTTATTTTCAATCGAAAATTAGGAAGAGTTCTCTCTAGAGACATTTCATAAGATGCAAGTTGTAATTTGCGTTCGTCATCGTTGATAATCGATGATAACATGCTTTAGTTTTGAAGAGCTGCTTTAGTTTAAACCTTTAATACTTCCAAGCTCGAACTACTGATTCCCTTTACAATTGCCATTTGTTTCCTTTGGTGTGAGCTGTAAGAATTCGGTGGCATATAAAGACATCTTCCCTTAGTTTATGGTAGTATATTCTCGTCTCCCACCGGCTAAGCACTGTGTAGATCAACAAGAAATTATATGTTGGTCATTCGCACTTGGAGAGAACAAAACTGAATGATGTTGACGTGGTCGGAAAAACCAGCAAATAAGATAGATTGCTCTGCTTGACCTACCATGGTATTCGCCGTCACTAATAAAAATGAAATAATAAACCAAAAGAGCAATTAACTTGAAATTAATTCTTACTTTGGTTTTAAGGAACATTAGAAGAACTTTTCAGGCTCCCCGGGACCGTCTATATTGTTCGAGTCAGCGAAATGTTCTAGTTATCGAGGCAGGTTCTACCATAAATAAAATGTTCTTCAACCGTATTAATCGTATATAGCGTATTTACTCGAATTAACACTTATTTTAAGTGCGTCGAATGTCTACAAAAGACGTGATGTCCTATTCTTCTCGCTCTTTACAGAGCGTTTTGTCAACAAATTCGTGTGCGGCAAGATTTTCATTTTGACTCGTTAGATTCGCAATGGTCAGAGTACGATGGCAAAAACATTTTCCGCAGAACATGGTTTTCAGTTAAAAGCTTTACCAAATAGCGAGCGCGATGCGCGGGTCACTCACTTGTTCGTTACGCTTTTTTACTCGCGCTCTTTACAGAACTTTAATATGGCGGACGACTGAAGAGTTTTTTAAGTTATTTTAAGTGCGTCGAATGTCTACAAAAGACGTGATGTCCTATTCTTCTTGCTCTTCACAGAGCGTTTTGTCAACAAATTCGTGTGCGGCAAGATTTTCATTTTAACTCGATAGATTCGAAATGGTCAGAGTACGATGGCAAAAACATTTTCCGCAGAACGTGGTTATCAGTTAAATGCGTTGCCAAATAGCGAGCGTGAATCACGGGTCACACGCTTGTACATTGCGCTTTGTTTCTCGTGCTCTTTACAAAGCGTTTTGCAGTCTAGATCTGGACGCGCTCTTTTACTCGATCGAGTACCGCCAAAGTACTTATTTTTTTGTTATGGAGTAAAACATACACCTTGTTTCGCCATCTTGCCCCATTTTCTTTGTAATTTGGCTCTTTTGTCAGACGAAAGCTTTTCAAATTAAGCGCTCTGGACCGTAAGGTCCCGGATATGTCGCGGCATTCTCGGCGATGACACTTTGTGATGCCAGTCATGGAGTAGCGTGCACCCCTAGGACACTTTGTGATGCCAGTCATGGAGTAGCGTGCACCCCCCACAGGACACTTTGCGATGCTAGTCATGGAGTAGTGTACCACCCCCCCAGGACACTTTGTGATGCCGGTCATGGAGTAGCGTGCATCCGCCCAGGACACTTTGTGATTCCAGTCATGGAGTAGCGAGCACCCCCAGGACACTTTGTGATGTCAGTTATGGAGTAGCGTACCACCCCCAGGACACTTTGTGATGCCAGTCATGAAGTAGCGTGCACATCCCCCCCCCCCCACTCCCCCCCAGGCATCGCCCGGTATGCCATTGCCTTGCAGTTTGTTGTTTATCTTTGTTCATTTTTTGGCTGATTAGGTCTTTCGTAGATCCTACGTATCGTTTACAGCATTATCGTTTGCGGTCCTTTGCAGAGTTTAGTTCTATTGCCATTGTCTTTAGCGACATGTACTTACAGTGCCCAGTTTCTCGATGCGCAGCATTATTATTTGCATATACAGAACCAGTCGGTTGTAATTGGTCAACAGATTAAGCTTTGGGAATACTCTAGTCTCTTGGCAGATTCAACTGCTGTTAATTACACGGTTTGATGCGTGATGTAAATCCCAAGGTGTGATAAAGTTAACAATCGTGCTGTAATTAAAGGCGGGTCGCGCTCTTTTCAAAGCATTTTGTCAACAAATTCGTGTGCGGCAAGATTTTATTATTATTTTTTTTTTTGGAGTCTTTAGATTCGCAATGATTAGAACGCGATGGCAAAAACATTTTCCACAGAACATGGTTTTCAGTTAAAAGCGTTGCCAAGCGCGCGCGAGCGCGAGCGCGATACGCGGGTCACTCGCTTGTTCGTTACGCTTCTTTACTCGCGCTCTTTACAGAACTTTTACAGGGTGTTTCAAAAGTTCGTTCCGATTTGTTTTCTTCTGTCGTTTCATTATTTATTTAAACTACCTCTTTATAAATTAGGTATACTATTTTTTGCTTACTTTTCATTCGATCATTCAAATTGTTAGTAACGAGAATGCCCACCTTTATTTTTAATGACATTTTCTAAGTGCCTGGGCATAGAATGTGCGAGTTCCTTTTACTGCGCCTTTCAATAACATGCGGAATTTGAAATTCAAATCTCCACCATCAGTTGCGTTATTCCCTGGCGCCAATCATAATTATACGAAAGCCAACGGACCATGTAAAAAGAAACGAACAAAATGGATCGAAATCTGCCAATCATAATGCACGGACGTGACCTTTTGATCACATTGAAGTGAAGATCTGTTTCCTGAGAGGTAAGCTTAGATGATTGACGGCAGTGTAAAACGCAACTGTTGGTGGAAATTTGAATTTCAAATTCCGCATGTTATTGAAAGGCGCAGTAGCGTGTCAAGAGTCACATTTCTCCATGCAAAGCGTAGTCGCGTTTTCAGCTCTTTCATCGTTTTGGGGGCTGGATCTTCCTCCAGATGTTTTCAATGGGATTGAGATCAGAAGAGTTCGCTGGTCAGCCATCCTTGGCTATAAACTGTTCTCAACCTGAGGGGAATACTCGCTGGCTTCCGGAAGTCCGGGATCCGGCTGTAACAGCAGATAGTATCTCAGAGACATAGAATAGACATCGTTATGTCCAACGGAGTTTATTCCACTTGCACTCCAGAATCTCACCCAGAGTATACCGGCAACTCGACCGGGGGCATAGCCCCACTGGACGTATTCCAACTCACGTCCTACAAAGCACTTGTATTAACCTAACGCACAATATGAATTACATCACAACTAAAAAAAGCCTTGTAAGAAAACATAAACATTTCAAAAATCCTATTGGATGAGACTAAAAGCAAGCTTTGCAACGTGAATTACTTTCAAACTAAATATAACGCAGGTACTAACAACTTTTGCAGGTTCTTGCACTTTACAGCTAAGATAGGGCGAGAATAGTTTACGCTACCCACAACAGAAGGTGTTATGGTTATCGTAATGGAAAACTGAAAGAAAATAATTCTACGTTGGATCTTGACATGTTTTTACACAGTGAAACTAAATAACAATAATTTCTGTTATCATTCGATGCATTTTTTCCTTCCTTTTTATTGGCCGAGAATAATTCTGCTTATGCGCACAAAGTTGTTTTGCTGAGAAAAATTCTGCTCATGCGCACAAAGTTGTTTTGCTACGAATTGTTCTGCTGCCGTCCTCTACAATGGCAGCCCGATTTCTGCTCTGTTTTAGCAGTTATGAATAAATATTTAATTGAAAAAGAATCTTGGTGATCGAATGATAAAACAATTATTGAACTCGGCTATCGCAAAATATCGTGATTTGTCAGTGCCTCGCAGGTCAATTATTCGCCTTCGCCTTCGGCAAATAGTTGATCTGCTCTCTACTGACAAATTACGATATTTTGCTCAACCTCGTCCAATAATTGATAATTATCACACTTTCCTTTAGAACTATTTGTTTTTAAGTATTTTACAAAATGAAATTTGGGATTTTTCTTGAGTCTTGATTTTTGGCACTCTTGGGAGTGAAAGAGTTTAATAACATGACAAAACGTGCATTTGTAGGTTGACCCTTTCGCTGGTTGACATTATTTTAACCGGCCCAACAACTGAAATCCCGCCCTATCACCGCCCCATCAATACGGCCACCTCGTTACTGCGACTTTAACTTTTCATGCAAGCATTTTCTTACGTGGAAGAAGGCCCTATTAAATTGGCCCCACTGTATTCGCAAAATGGAAAGATTACACCAGAGAGCCAAGGGTTCTGCCAATTTTGAAGTGCCGCTTTTTGAGGTAACTGACATTTGTTTCGGGTGGCGGTTAAAATCCAAGTTGAGGGAAAACGATCGTTGTTATTAATTATGCATATAATGCAACACCACTGGTCTGAACAGTGATTAATTTTGTGCTGATTTGTAAACGAAATATTTCCAAAACTTCAGTACACTGACGTTTACATTCAGTGAATTAACGGAGGGAGTAAAAATGGACAGGAAGATTATTTATGTGTTCTATTTGTTGACGTTTGCGGCTATAGTAAGCCTATGTGAAGGTAAGGACTGCGTTTCACTGTTATCATCGTAAAATGTAAGGAAAGTGCTATTCCTTACTCAATTTTTTTTGTGTCGGCTAAATGGTTAACTAACTTGCCTGGTCTCTTAAACGTTCACCTTGAGTTCATGCCCTTTTAATTTGCAAAGTACTGCTTTTTTTAGTTGAATAAAATGGGATGAAAGTTCTGCTCACAAGCCTTTAAAAACATTTAAAAAAACTTTAAGTAAGGATCCCATTTTTGAAATTTGCTCGACGTTTGGCAGAGGAGTGAATGGTTAAAGTTACCTCCTTAGTTAATTACCCTTGACGAGTGAATTGAACGTGATTTATATTAAGATACGCGGTTTTCTATTTCCTCTCCACGAGACGCGTATCCCAACATCGCCGATTTCCTTAAGGACGTTCGCGCAATATCTTCTAACATTGATTTTTTTTTATTAAACGTTTGCTACAGCTAGATAACGAGTTACAAGTGTCGAAAATGCAAAAATTTGATGGGTCGCCGACTTCGTTTCGGAGATCATGAGATATCTGAAAGACCACCCTAATTTTGAAAAATCGGTCTTCCTTATTCGATACGACCCAAATGTCTGTTGGTCTAAAAATATTACAAATAAATCTCTAGAACGAAAATTTTTATGCCAAATTTTATTTGGGTGGACCTATTAAGAAAATTAAATCAACTGGTGACGTCCTTTAAAAGTAAACCGAATTTTTAAACAACAGCATTGTTGGCGGGATTCGATGTTGCGTGGGTAGAAAAATGGGAAAATTTTAAACTTCCAACATTGATTCTCTGTTTATTTGTTAACAATCTGTCGAAATTTAGAAAAGAAAATTGTCTAGCCAAAAGATAGTAGGGGTCACCGACCATCCAAGCGAGTTAAATTTAAACAAAGTTAACGCAACGGCAACCATCCCTTTATGTGTTCATTGGTTGATTCATGGTCACATGACATCTTACAAACAAACTGTTTCCCGCCAAAACGTCAGAGGGTAACAGTGCACTGTTGTCCGCTAGCGCACGTGATCAGACCGTGACAAAAGGTGGCATGATTTAGATGATAAGAGCGGTTTTCAATTGAGTATCGAAAGTAATTTGGTGACTGCTTTGGTTTTGCATTGCTACGCTTTTTGATTGGCTAAAAAATCTCGCGCCATTTTCTCAACCAATCAGAGGTAAAACCAAAACCAGTCGTGACTTGCTCGCACGCGTTTTCCCGCGCTTGGCGCCGGCGACATGTATTTGCTACGAGTTCTGATTGGTTAATTGGATTGTCTGCGTCTGTTGTGATTGGTCAGAGTGATTACTGAGAGATAACTTTGGTTTTGGTTTTACCGCTACACTCAATAGGTTTTATTTGCATATGAATGAAAACTCATTTTCATATGAAAGGTTTCGCACCTAGCCTCGCTTTGATAGAGAGGCTAAAGGCAACTCGGAAATGTCCTATTGAAAACCGCTGTATAATGCGATTGATGTTTACCTCCTGCACGCGGCGCGTTTTTCAAACTGTGTTTTTCCACGACGAAAAAAACAATTTAACAAATCACTTTATGTTTGATCCTTCGTCTCGGGAAACTGTTTCCCTCGGGACCAGTCATTAAATGTTTATTACCAAAATCAAAATATTTCATATTAATATTTTGAAGGAAACGTTCTCCCAAGCCTCATACAAAAGTATCAATATAATAATATTTTGAAATACTTTAGATAAAGAGCCAGCCTCCATAGAAAATGCGGAGAAAATCTTTAAAGACACCAGGACTCAGGGATTTTTTTACAGGAACATTCCATCGGATGAGTGTAAGTATACTGAAAATTTCGAATTTTAGCCCTTTCGAAAACATGCCCTCCCAAAAATATGGCGCCCGAATCTCAGACACTTACAAAACTACATCCGAATATAAGGCCTCCCAAACATAAGCCCATAGGCCTTTATCACGCCCCCCCCCCCCCCCCCCCCCATTTTGTATAAAAACGAAAGATTTTTGCCCGCCCAACCTCGTTTTCAACTTTTTCACTGCGAGGCTGGGCGGGCAAAAACAAAGCATTTTGTTCTCCGGAGAGTCAACATGGAACATGGCCGCCACGTGATAAAAGCCTATTGTGATAAATGTTCGAATCCATACATCTTATTCGATGTTTAACAAATAACATGCGCGGATATTTTGCGAGTTGCGTAGGGAAAATATGCCACTTGCAACTAGTAAAGTGTCCGCGCGTATTATCTGGCAAAACACCAAATACTAAAGCCTGCCGCACACTTGAGGAAAGTGCTGAGCAAAATTCCTCGCGAGGCAGTTAGATCAGCTGCTCCCTCAAATGTGCGCTGGAGTTTTTGTGAGTTTTTCGAATCGCGAGGTCGTGAGGCAAATATCTGTCGTGTTTGATATTTTTTGCCTCACGAGACAAATTCCTCATCGTGTACGGGCGCAGCAAGAATCTGGCTGAGCCAAATTAATCGATTAGCCAATAAAAATTGCATGGCGAGCTCACGCGATTTCAAGCTCGACATTCAAATGGCGGACAGGAGTGTAGTTAACGAAGCTATCCCAGAGGATAAACTTGTCGAGTTCTATGCAGCCTTGTATGTTGCATGTTTACTGTATTAAAATCTAATAAGATGCTAAATTGAAATTATATCCTAAGAATATTCTAAAAAAGTGGATATTAAAACTTTGTTATATTGCAGTTATACAAATGTAATATTACATTTTGTATACCCTGAGTGGACCACAAACAAACGGATAAGAAGAGCTGCGAGAAGTTCTAACATCTCGTCGTTTGAATGTCGAGCTTGAAATCGCGTGAGCTCGCCGTGCAATTTTATTGGCTAATCGATTAATTTGACTCAGCCAGATTCTCGCGGCGCCCGCACACGATGAGGAATTTGTCTCACGAGGCAAAAAAGTATCAAACGCGACAGATATTTGCCTCACGATCTCGCGAGGCGAAAAACTCACAAAAATTCCAGCGCACACTTGAGGAAACAGCTGAGCTAACTACCTCGCGAGGAATTTTGCTCAGCACTTTGCTCAAATGTGCGGCAGGCTTAAGGGATTTATTATTCCACTTCACTTTCTACTTGTTGTACCAGGACCTATTTTTTCAGTTAGAGTATTTATATTGCAACTATCTCTGTCTGCGTATGGCGCGGATTTTACAGTGTGATATGCTCGCGTAATTTGCGTGTTCTCTTGCTCTTATATGGTAAAATGACACAACAGTGAAATGAAATGTTTGGAACTTATCTGTATCTTTGGGTTCTTTATGAGACGATTGCAGTTTAAGTTACTGTTAAATTAAAGCGTGTTATGCATTTTTTGACGATGTTTATGTTGTTTTGTTATGTTCAGAAAGTTTTAATTGTGCCCTTCAACTACAAGTCTTCCCCATTTTTAAGCGAAGAATTCCTCCAATAAGCTCCCGTCGAAAAATAAACCCTCTTCAAAAGTAAGCCGATCAAAATTCCTTTGAAGAAATGTAACCTAGACATTTTATTCGACTACAGTCAACTCTCTCTTAACGGACACCTCTTAAGACGGACCCCTGGTGTTGGTCCCTGCTGTTTTTCAGTCATTTTACTGTAACTTAACTCTCTATAAGACGAACACCTCTCTAAGACAGACAACGGACACTTGAGAAGTGCTTTTTTAGTGAAAAATATTTCAAAACGGAAGTGTGGGTACTAAATATGAACATAAACGAGTCCATTTTTCTAATATTATTTTTGTTGTAAACGACTTTAAACAAACTTAAAACAGACGTGTATTCATTGTGCATAGGTTCAGCAGTTTATTATCTCAAAATTACTGGTGTCACGTTACCTTGACTCTATAAGCCGGACACCTCTTTAAGACGGACAGTTGGCTGGGACGGTGTCCGTTTGAGCGAGAGTTGACTGTAAATAAGCACAGGATGACCAACTACGCCTACCGAGGTCAAATGGCGGCGTGTGTAGGCAAATAGCAGATCATCACGTGACCATACAATATCCTTATAGGGATCGTTCCTTGAAGTAGTAAAAATCAAGGTGTCACTGGATCTGATGTGGTCGTTTCTCATCGCCATCTTGAATACTGAGACCCTGAAGACGACATAGGCATTTGACATCACAGGTTTCATTCTAGTATTTGTTGGATTGTTTTACATATATACAAGATACTCATCAGTTTATTTTGATATTTTTAACAGCCCTCGACTATTCAGCCAAAAAAGTTTTTTTAAACGATTTTCTGACGCCTCGCCATTTACGAAATCCAAGGAATTATTTGAAGGACTGGAAAACTATTTTTACCGACGAGGATGTTCCCACAGGACTGGAGCATGATAGGAATGCAATATTGAGGGGGCTTAAACAACCCGCTGATATGACGGTATAATAAAACGTTTCTTACTTAATACTCTTCATCCCCCTCTCCCCCCCCCTCCCCCCTCCCCCCGCGAGACACAAAGCCACGGTATTACAGTTAACTCTCTGGCTTAAAGCGGGCACACCTGTAAGGCGGACACCTCGCCACTATAAAAGGGGACATCAGCGGTTGGGCGGTCCCAGCCGAGTTTCACTTGTTTATCTGTAACTAAACTCTCTATAAGGGGGACACCTCTCTAAGAAGGAGAGCGCTTGAGCTGGTTTTCAGTGTGTTCGGGCTTAAAGGGACACTGTCACCTAGTTTTAGTATCACCTTTAAAAGCCAAAAAAACATATTTGTTTCAATGGAAACCTTAAAACAATGGTTCAGTTTTGTTAACAAATACTCTACCAGTGCACAAAAACAAGTATTTGTTATTTCTTGGCTGCGGATGACCAGGATGGAAATGGATTGCAACTTGAAAAAATTGGCCAATTTTTTCAAGTTCCTCCCAAAAGTCGTTGAAAAATCGCAGAAAAGCTTATTATGGTTTGTTCTTCCTTGAAGAAATCGCTTGATATTATCTTCTTGGTGTTCTAAAAGCAATTATATGTTTGAGCAAATGTACTTTGTCATAAATTTAGTGTATTTTGACCAAAACACAGCAAAATCTGTGTGACAGTGCCCCTTTAAAGAGAGTTTTCTGCATAACAATTGTTACAGAGCTCTTCCTCTGTTACGCATGCCCGAAAGCAAGAAGTTGCGCGGTCAAGAAAGTTTATAACGCTCTGAGACCGAGAATAAGTGCTGAAGGATATAAATAAACGCATGTGTTTACTTTAAAAATTTTGATAAAAAAGCTCTGCTAAACTTGTCATTGTTCCAAGCCTTTGAAATTAACCTGGCTGACTGAAGATGGATAGTGGGGCTAGTTCCTAAGGAAAGAAAACAAAGGAAGCAAACGCAAGGGCCCTTTAGCTGTAACAAAACCTACACGTAACACAGGGCTAATATTTTTTCACGAAAGATCTCGAAGGTTTAATTCGTTTATCCGCGCTTTGATTGGCTTGAATCGACTGAGTTAAACTGTAAAGCGCAGTTGAAAATATACACATGAAAACTTCGCTATGGTAAATGCATTAGCATCACCACAAGAGATAATGAGGTAAGAGAGCAGATCTTTTTATCGTGATCTTGCATTAACATTAATCGGCCTCCCTTTTCCCCTTCTTTTAGGCATTTCTGTACATGAACCAGCTGTTGAACCGCAATGGCGATGAAGCGAAAGCTGAGAATGCCTTTAAAAACGTATTCGCCACTGGTAAAAACAACAGAGTAAGTGCTTGTAAAAGAATACATTAGCCGATCGTTTTTGTCTTTTGTAAATAGAAGATTTTTCAATGGAGTGTCAAAATTAATTTCGTGATTGCTTTGGTTTTCCATTGCTACGGCTCGTGATTGGCTAAGAAATCACGCGCCACTTTTTCAACCAATCAGAAGTAAAACCAAAACCAATTGTGACTTGTTCCACGCGTTTTCCCGCGCTTGGCGCTGGCTGCATGTTTTGCTTTGTGTTCTGATTGGTTCATTGGTTTGTCTGTGCCGTTCTGATTGGTCAGCGTGTTGGTTTTTCGACACTTTTGCAATAAGAGCTACTTTAACCCCAGAGTTTGGAGTTAAATTTGAAGTTAAAATAACCCCTCTAAATGAACTCCAAAAATTCCGATTTCGCCGTAAATCGTTTAAGCCCTATTACTTTATTCTCTCGAGGTGTGCTTTTGTGGAGAAAAGTGGACAAAACTAACAACACTGTGTGTAGAAGGGGTGGAGGAGGGTTATCGCTAGGTTGCTGCACGCCACTGAAAACCGAAGCATAGCCGGCTGTTCCTTATAGTCTGAAGCGGTGTGAAAGTAAACTTCGAGCGGAATGAAAGGCGATGGGCTTACGTCAGCGGTCGCGATCTGCTTCACGCGCGGTCTTTTCGCGTTCCAATGTACTGTACCCGTCGAAAGCCTCGAACAGGCGACACGATCTCAACACCAACAGCTTTGAATTACAAGACTCATTTTCCGACACCTTATTTTTTCAGTTAGCGGAGTACGCTTTGGGTGATGGAAAAAATGTGCACGGCACTATGGTGGCAGCCGAGACTAAAAAAGACAAAAATAAGACCAGGAAAGGAGCCTATCTTGTGTTCATGGAAAGCATTAAATCTCTAGAGAAAGAGTACAAGGAAACGACGCAGGACAAGAAAAAGTCGGAATAAAACAGCAATTGAAATATCTCTGGATGTATTTATCTACTTGAGGCCTTAATAAAATCAAATCACTAGAAGAACTACAAATGATATTCTCTTTGTTCCTCTATTACAGGAAAAAAACCTGAGTTTCTTTTTTTGTTTCCTTTGGTATTTCAAGATATCGATAACTTTAAATGTGTTAATGTCGACCGGCTCACCTCGTCTTACGGTTTAAACTTGGTCTTATGACCCCCAATGCAAGAAAACATACCAAAATTCACAGAGAAATTTGACGTATTTTGTAATGAAACTGTTTATTTAACTTTTCAGTAGGAGCAATAATTATGTCATTTACAATCAATAAACGCTAGCGCTCTTAAAGTAAGATATAAGTATATAGAATATTAGTAACTTCAAACAACAATAATTCTTAAGGCTCCGCTTATAGAGCAAAACTCAAAGAAAATGTACACAAGAATACCAACAAAAATCTAGGAACTCTAACAAAATTGACAACAGTTCGAGCGTTTTTAGTGTCCAGACTAACTATTCTGACATTACAGAGGCGGCTGCTTGCCCTAGATTATTGACGCACAATACCGCATAATCCAATATGGCGCTTAAACAACGGAACTGCTCCAAACCTCGTGGCCCGTGGCTTTTTTTTTTGCTCATTATATTTTTCATCGGATATAATTTGATACCACCCATCATATTTTGTTTTAAAACAAGTCTTGCAATAACAAAGAAAAAGTGTACATAAAAAGGAAAGCGTTTTGAAACTCTTTGACTTAAAGGCTTTTCAAAACCCACTCCCTGTAGAAATACACAAAGGAGAATTCAAGACCGCAAGCTTAAAATAGGGCACAATATCGAGGAAGCGCATACCCCTTGCACGCGTCCTCGAAGTGCACCCTTTTCTAACCCGCGCTTGCTATGCAGGCCTCTTGGCGGCTTGGTGTAAAGCATTGCGGATCAGTAAGGTGAAGTCGCCTCACCGTGTTACCTTAACTCGCCCTTTTTCCTATATTTTCAGTAAACAAAGTAAATATAGCAGCCAACAAAGCAGTGTATTTTCCCTTTTTAGAAAACATATTAAGCTACTTTCTATTCTAATTCATGCATCACGTTATGAAAGCACCACTTCCACTCAAGCAATTTTTGACACTAGTCGATCCTTTGATTAAAATTTAGCACAAAATTTTACGAAGGATCGATTTTGGTTAATATTCCAACTAAAAACAGTTTTTTGGGGGTTTGTGTGCCTTTTTAGCTAGCCAATAAAACTGCAACTGTCGTTTAATGCTTCCATAACTTGTCCATGATAATTAAAACAGAGCTCTAGAATTGCCAAATATGAGGTGACCGTTTGTTTGGTTTATCCGGAATGGTGCTGGCGGATCGACCTGAACCGGAACCGGAATCTTCTTCATCTTCCTCTTCTTCTTCCTCTTCTTCTTCGTCTTCCTCTCCGTGTTTCTTGGAGTTCTTTTGAGCTTTCACGGCCTCGCGAATGGCGTCCTCATCGGCGGTTTCTTCTTCTTCATCTTCCTCATCATGGCTGGTTGATTTAGCTTCCTTGAGTTCTTCAGCTGTGGCAAAGAGCAGCACGCGTGAAATTAAATATAAAAAATGATTCAAGACTGTGCTTAAATGAAAATTCTACTTACGAACAAAACTTTAAGACAGCAAAAGCCGTGAACGAAGAACCTATTAAAAGTTTTTGTTGGATCACAAGAGATCTAATCAGCTATTAAAGCGATATAAAATGTACGTTGTATCAGTTTTGCACTAGTCTTCGGACTCTAACCCCAACCTTAACCCTGTTTAGTTGTCACTAACCAACACCTATCGTAAACGATATAAAGGTCGTGTTCTATTTGGACAGACTATTTCAACTTTAGCTGCTTTTAAATGGTTTAGTTAAAGCGTTCCAATAGAATTCCTTGGATGATCCGTACGAAACCTGGAGAAGAACGACAGAGAAAAAAAACTTAGGGAAAATGGGCGGAGGCGGCGACAGAACCACCTGGAGACGGCTGCCCTAATCATCAGTGAGACGGTCTGAAGGAGACGTTGATAATGATGATGATGTTGATGATGATGATGATGTGATAATGTTGATAATGATCTTGATGATGATGATGGTGGTGTTGATGATGATGATGATGATGATTAATCTGCGACAATATATAAATTGCTTCAACGGAAGGTTTGTAGGTTGAAAACGTTGTTCAAATAAACCAATAGCCTGTGAACAGATTCCTTTTAGGGGCTAATGGCTTAAAGCAAATCGGCGAGCGGAGCGAACCAAGCGCGGTCTGGGGAGGGGACGCTGGACAATAACCCTTAAGAGAGCGCGTTCTGGGGAGGGAAAGCGGGACAATAACCCTTATGAGAGCTCGGCCTGACGAGGGGAAGCGTAACAATAACTTTTAAGGGAGGCCTGCCCACAGGCTACCCAACCAATCGAAAGCATTTTTTCAAGAACAAGGCAAACTTCAAAGAAGTAAAGAGGGTTGATTCCAACGAAGTATACGACCTTACTCATGGTGCTTAATGCTTGAACTTGAGGCTCTTAACCTTTCAAGTGATGTTATATCTGATGGCTGTATGGACAATCGCTGGTCTTTTTTTACTTTATTTTACTCACCCAAGCTAACTTTCTTGCTGTGTTTTCTCACTTTGTTTTTCTTAAGAGTGTGGTATTTGATGTGATGTTTGTGATGCTTGTGAACGTTTTCTTCATCTTCAAGCGCTTCATCGTCTTCATCATCTTCTGATTCTAAAAGAAGGAGAAGAAAAATAGTAATTATACGTAAGTTGCATTTTTGTGGCGAGTTCAAAGTCCAAGTAAAAAAAGAAGGCTAGGCGACAAGATCTAGGGAGGGAGACGAACGAGTGGCCGAATAAGTGAGATATCTAGTTGAACACGGGAAGAAAAATTTCATATCTGCAAGCAGGCATGTATTTTTGGTTTATTATATAAACGACACCGATTACGAAGTTTTAAATAATTTTCTGCAGATTTTCGAAAATGTTCCGAATACTATCCGAAAATTTTACGAATGTGTCCGATCATTTTCCGAAATTTCCTGATGATTGTCGAAGATTGCCGAGGAAGATCCGAAGATGTTTCGATTGTACGTAGACCAACACCTTTTAGCTCGTTTGACATTTTAAAATGGCAGCTAACGTAAAATTATTGATGTCTTTACTCTTGAAAGTGAAGATAATAAATTTATATCTTCACATGTGTCGAGATATAATTTTTAGCAATACAATGTAATCATTCACTTACTCAGCTTCTTCTTGCAGAGGGAATAAAACTTATCATCGCAGTGGAAATTTGTCCACTGTCCATTCTGATCGGAAGCTATGCAATCCATTTCTTGGTCGGCTCTTTCGTCCTTCATGTAATCCATCTGTGGACTCATGGACTTGTAAGTCAAGTTTCCGCCATCGCTCCACTCATAGTTGCTCTCGTTCTTCAAGTCATTAAGTCCAATCCACGTGTAACTGTTCGAAAGTATAAGTAAACCTGATTTATCAGTTTAGTACTCAATTAATTAGCAGGATTAAGTGATTCTCATCGTGGATATCTTCCAGGAATTAAACTCCCAAAATTGTGTTTTTGTGTTGTGTTTTGTTTTTGTTTGTGGTAGGTGCGCGCGATCCCGGGGACGCGACCTGCTTTTCGAAATCTCCAGCCATTTTTTCAAGCGGCAAATCTCTTTGTTTTGAGATACAAATGAGCAATAAATGTATTAATTGGCTTCATAGCCATGTCAAAACAGTTCCATAACATCCGAGCGCGCATTTACTTAACTGGTTCAGTATTTATAGGATAAAAAAATTACAAACATACCCGCACAATTGAACTTGATTCTTAATGAAGTCTGCTTCCTCCTCACCCCTGATGGAGACAAGATCAGCGCCATATTCAGCGCATTTGTCTCTAGCATCGTGCCAGGTAAGGAATTCCGTCATCAGCTTGAAACAGTAGACACCCTGGTCAGTTGAAAAGCGTCTCCAGAAAAGAGGACACACTGTGGTAATAACATAACGTGAATTTAGGGAACTTATTGTAGCCGTTTTTTTACGATCTAAGCAATAATTGCCACACATCATCTTTATACAATTCACAGGGGCGTACCCAGAGAAGAGCTCCAGGTGTTTCGGAACCCTCCTATTCGAGAAAAATATCCGAAAACTTGAGAACAGAATCCATACAAAAAAATCAAGAAAGGGCCAATTATTTAAATGTGAAAACTATTTTACGTAGCTGACTCTTCACTACAAGAACTTTTTCTTTTCTGAACGTGACAGGCACATGCCGTGTTTTGAATGCCTGTGAAAGTGAACTGTCTTGAGTGCAATGTAATTTTTCCAAAGAGTTATTTTAACTCCAAAAGTGGAGTTAAAATTTTGGGTTCAAAATAACCCCTTTTTAGGGTCATTTTAATTCCAAATTTAACTCCGAATGCGGGGTTAAAATAACTCCAACGCCAATGGAGTTAATTTAACTTTACTACACAGCAAAATAGCTACTTTTGGGGGTTAAGATAACTTTACTTTGGAGTTGAAATAACTACGAAAAAATTAACTCCAGTGTAACGAGTTTATTAAACTTCACGTTAGGAGTTACTTTAACTCTATGAAAAACACTGTGTGACTAATTTCGGACGAGATGGTGACCACGGGTTCTTATATAAAAAAAAAAGTGTAGGTAAATACGTACTTTGATTATTGAATCTTTTATCGCTGCGTCCTTTATTATTCTCAATAATCCATTTCGTGGTGTAAGGTCCGCCATACGCGTCAGCCGCCTCCACATACATTTTCCTGGAAACTACATTCCCTTGGCCAGATTGGTGAGTAATACGGATAGAGTTCACGGCAACGGGCTGTGCAAATTCGTAGCCAATAAAATCCTCCCCTGCGCCACGATCGTACCATCCGTTTGGAAGCCAGTAAGTAGTGGTTTTGTTGTCAAACGCACTACTAGGGTCGTATCCAAGGTAACTGGAGCTGGCAAAGGCTTTATGGGCGTCTGTTGTATCGAGGGGATGTTTTGCGTGCTTGTCTGTGTAGAACTTAATATGATTTATTACCCAGGATCTTGGTAGGTGAGCTTCGTTTACTACTCTCCAAAACCTGTGTCCTGTTGTGAGGATGAAGACATATATTTTACTCAAGGAAGTACGTTACAAGCGTATTTCATCCAACACACTTCACCCAACCTCTCCCCAGGGCCCTCTCCGCTTACAAAATGGCGGGTGTAAAAAGGGGTAGTTTCTTGGTGTTGATCACCAAATGACGTAAAACAAAAGATTCAAAAGACACTGAACAATACCCACACCACAACACAAAAGCTAACCAACAATGGCTTCCTCAACACCAAGAAACACCCTAAAAAGTTGTGTCGCGTAAAACATGACAAAATGTCATCATTTTCGTTTCAACAACGGTTTCAGATTACCAGAGAACAAACACCACTACCAATCGCTGAAAAACAAAAGTCTAAAAAATCCATGTAATCGTGTCACGTGACTGAATACTCCACGGTTCTTGGAGAATTTTGGCATCAGCCTTGTCCGGGTATTTATAGCCCCGATTCCACCGCGGTCAAACGTCCGAGGCGTTTTTCGTTTTATTTAGTGGGATTTTATTTTATATTAAATAGAAATATGGGCAAGGATGTATAAAAAAATTAATTGACGTTACTATCTTTTAATTTTTCTCAAAATGATGAGCTTTTTTCCGTTGAAAACTGACAAAAACTCTTTGCGCCTGATCAAAATTATGTTGGCAAATGGCGCCGACAATTCTGCAGTTCACAGTTTTTAAACGCTTAGAACTTTTTTAGTAAACTTTTAAAACGTTTGGTAAATTGACAGCGTATTGGCAATATATTGAACTTTTAACAGTGAAAATGACAACCTTAACTTTTAAGTACTTTGTTTAAATTTTGCAAATTTCTCTCGTTTGACCGCGGTTATACCCCCGATACCCCATTTTGAAGGCGGAGAGAAGCCTGGGGACGAGGTTGCGTGCCACACAATGTTGCAGTTTTTTTCCTTTCATCCCAGCTCTCGAGCTACTATTTCAACTCTTACTCTTTTGCATATTAAACATCCAGTGCTTTCACTGCTCACTCAAATTTGCATATAAATTCAACTACCCTATTCTCACTAAATTTCGCGCGTACTAAATTTCGCGATTTTCACGTTTTGGAAATAATCGCGAAAATTAATGCTCGCGAAAAAAAGAGAGCGCGAAAATTAAAATCGCGAAATTTAATATCATATTATATTGTATACGAAAACAATACATACATTATAAAGGTTAGGAGATCTTTGGCCCTTAGACTCAAGAACCTCAACATTGACGACGCCACCTCGTAAAAGTAGAAAGCGCGTAACTCTTGATATTTCTCTCGGTAAGTGCTCTATGATAGCTTCGTTGTGAACATTCTTTAAGGGTTTAGGAGACTTAAGAAATGGAAAAATCGCGAAATTAAATACCCTTTTGTTTACTTTTTCCCTGGAATCGCGAAAATTAATACTCGCGAAATACAGCTCCTGAATTTTCACGAAATTAAGTACGCGCGAAAATTAGTAGGAATAAGGTACATTTTCGCCGTTAAGTACTGTCTTCCTTTTTACATCACTGATACATTTCTCCGATTTCGATTGGATAAAATCGACCACGTGACTGAAAACGTAATGGAGATCATCCATGGTTAATTATCGGTTATCTGACGATAGCCTCTCAAGTCTTTCTGTATAATGGCTATGCAGGTACTCACCAACATTCTCAGATGAGTCACACCAGCTGCAGGAATCTTTGCAGTAGTTGTACATGAAGTGGTGGTTTTCTTCACAGAAGCAAGGATTCCTTGCCTTCAAGCAGAAGTTGTTTGCTCTGTCATCATCCATACAATAAGCTAAACAACATATAAAATGCAAAATAACATCAAATAACGGCTGTGTAGGTGACTAGGGACTATCAAGTACTCGTGAAATAGTGTCCAGTAAAAATAACTGAAATACAGGCAGCTTATCTTTACTCACCTCCCAAGTTACTTCGCGCTGTCGGAAAGGAAAAAAAAAATAAATAAATAATTAAAAACTATCATAACGCGAAATTAGTGATAAAATGTGAACTTAATTGGACCCAATTCCTTTTTACTAAATACATACCATGACCTTTGCTTGAACCTGGAAAGGAGACAAATAGATATAATCATTAGAGATATAGATATTCAGGTGTAGTTATAGCAAAAAATTGCTGTTTTTAGCCTGTAGTGCAAGCGTTTTGGCAGGCCAGCGATGTGCATGTTTGTATGTACGTTTAAACCAGGGGTTTGGTTTTATTGTATCCTGTACGCTCGTCCAATAATACGCTTGTACTGTAGACAAAACCTATTCTGTTCCAGTGTTTCGGTAGCTTTGTCGCTATAGAAATGTCCGTACGTTTCGTGATTATGTTTTGTATACAATTCTTTCAATTCTGTACGTCGTTGTTCTTATTGTTTTTTGTCGGTTTTGTCTCATTGCCGAAACATACCTTGATGGGCGGTTGACTTAGCCACTTGAGCCACTGAAAAGCAAAAATTTCCAGATTTTTTTCTAAGCTTTACATGCTTTTTCTGAAATTGCTTCAGATCGATAGCCTATCGTTCGCAATCAGTGTTCACGGTGAACAATGATTGCAAATGAAATTGGTGATTTGGGTGGTTATTTTTAAGTGAGTGGCTTTATGTGCCTAATTGTGAGTGGCTATTTAATACAAAACCCATACTTTAAACAATAGAATGACACAAAAAATAAACTTTCTGCGAAGAAATTGATTGGCGAAGCAGAAGATTAAAATCGGTTTAGTTTAAACTTCTCAGGATGTATTTTAACTGCATCACAGTTTTCTCATCTTGAAAAGTAGCCTACGTTTTTAGGTTCAGTAATACAACATCAATTTTTGAGTGTTTTCTATTGAGTCCTTATTAGATTATGAGTGTTTTTTTTTTCGATTTAAAAACCTTCCTTACATTTGGAAAGTTGAGTGACGTTTGCATGATGTTTTATGTTATGAGTCAGATGCGTCTCTAAGTTATGAAGTTATGAAGTATTAACAGCACTACTGCCTTCTGAATCTCTTACCTGCGGCAGCGATCAGGGTGGTGGCAGAAGCGGTGGCAGGGGCAGGGTAAGCGTAGGCTGCGGGAGCTGGGTATGAGTAGTAAGGAGCGGGTGCTGGAGCTGGGTTGTAATTGTAGCTGTAGCTCGTGGATGTAGCTTGGTAATTAGGCACTGATGCTCTGGAGGGAGCTGACGCCTGGACTGGCGTGGAAGCAGCCGGAGCAGACGCGGCTGCCGCGGGGGCTGGAGCTGGTGCAGGCGCGGGAGCAGCAGCTGCAGGAGCAGCAGCTGGGGCAGCGGCGACGGCAGGAGTGGCTGCTGGAGCGGCTGCTGGAGCGGCTGCTGGAGCTGCGGCAGGAGCGGCTGCTGCTGGAGAAGCAGCAGAAGCAGCAGCAGGGCTTGGCGACGAAGCAGCAGCCGGGTATGGCATCGCTGATTTGGCCTGAGCAGTGGATGCTGTGTTGTACGCTAAAACAAAAACATTATTATGAATGATAAGCGGTGTTGCAATAAGTGTCGAAAATGATGCGCTTTTAGTACGTTCGCTGCTTCTACTACTACCACTACTACTACTACTACTACTACTACTACTACTACTACTACTACTACTACTACTACTACTACTACTACTACTACTACTACTACTACTACCACTATTACTACACTACTACTACTGCTACTGCAACTGCTAATATTAATACTACTACTACTAATAATAATAATACTAACAGTGCTAATACCTTGTAAACAGGCCTTATTAGCTTAAGGTTACAGTGTACCTTCGGGGGTGTCTTCAGTATAACAGCTCTAGCGTCTTAAGATTACACTTAATATACCTAAACCCAGATATCAAATTAAAGCTTATAGAGCTGGCTATCTAAATATGGAAACCATTTGGTAATAAAATGAATTGTCGAATTTTTTACGACGCCTAAATTCGAACGTCCGAATCAGCTTTAAAACGCTATAACTCAAAGCGATTATTATATTTTGCTAATTTGATTTGTTCTCGGATTTCCGGACACGAAGCGCTAAAAAAATGTGTCGGCGATTTTCCATATTCAATTGCAGTGAAAAGTTACAGAATATTTTCGAAAAGGGGAGAAAAAAAATTGGAATGATCGCACGGAAATGCCTCTTGACGAAAAAGTTTTCAGAATTAAGAAATTCGCCGACACGATTTTGTTGATTATATGTTAGCCTAGCTTCTGTCCAAATTTGAGGAAAATCGAACAAATTCCCTTTGAGTTGTAGCTCTTTAAAGTGTCCCCAACAAGCGAAAAATTAACTTTGAGAAAACGGCGCTTAAAAAAACATATCGCTTAATAAACAAACTCCGCCCACAAAAGTTATACCGTCATTTCTCCGTCAATTTTCACTATTTTTCGATACTTGTTTTTTTTGGATGAAAGTTCATTCTGTAAACTTTATTTTAACGCCAAAAAAAAATTTTCAATAAATTTTCGATCTGAAGGTACACTGTAACCTTAAGACAGTAGGTTGAAATTTTTTTGTAAAGTACCTGTGCTGGAGTAACCTGTACTAGTTTGTGTAGCGTACTGCGATCCATAGGCGGAAGGGTATCCTAATGGAGTATAAATAATCCGGCGTAAAGAGGTTAGCAAAGTTATCGTTTATTATAAAATTCTCAAGGAAATACGCGCGCTATGATTGGTTAATGAAGTGGAAAAAGTGTTAAATTTGACGCTGTTTGTAGAATGATTTTTTTTCCCGACGTTTCGGCAATGCTGCCTTCTTCAGGGTACAAAATTCTACAAACAGCGTCAAATTTAACACTTTTTTCATTTCATCCGTTTCAGTATAACGCTGCGCAGGTAATTTAAATATTTATCACTATGATTGGTTAAACCGAGTTCATTATAACTCGATAAAGCATGCGCGTGACATAAGGTTCATTATAACCGTTTTTATTTAGGGGTGGACCATTAGAAATCCTGGGAGGGGGGTCAAAAATTTTTCAGTGTATGAATTTTTTTTTCGGCCTGAGTTTCCTGCAGGATTTTTTTTTGAGGGAGGTGCAAGCCTGCAGGTTTTTTTTTTTTTTGAGATCTTCTTTATAAATGCGTGCAAGCCCCAAATTTTTTTTATACTAATGGCCCAATCCATTTTTGGTATTAAACGCTGGAGAGTAGATTTAAGTCAGACTGTCGAACCTTTGCATAAAAAATGGGGAGAAATAAGAATTGAGATGGAGTGGTCGAGCGCCGAAGGCGCAAGCCGCTAGGGGGGTCTGGGGGCATGCCCCACCAGAAAATTTTGAAATCTTGATGCTCTGAAACTCCATTTCTAGTGTTCTGAGACAACGATTTCTGTCAAAAATGTTTGGCAAATTGACGTGGCTTCTCGTCGCTTTGCGTCTCTTTGTGTGGCTCCACATACAAGTACTCAATTTCATTTTATTTTTCTTGCTGTTTCTATAGTTTATCTGGATATCAGAGTTGAGTATACGCAATTTCGTCTTTTTGTATAGTAAGTATTATGAGAATTTGACGAAAATGACAGAATTTCATTTTCAAGCAAAATCGGGGTAATCTCGAGGAAATCAGGACGGTTGGACAATCTGTAATGTATTTAAAAAATACTTGTGTGTAGTAGAGCAGGTTACATATTTCATGTTAACAGTGTTTTCAAATATGTACATAAACAAGGTTTTGGTAAGATATTGGTACATGTACCAGATAGACCTTTGAGGCAGGTAATTTTTGACAGCATTTGAGTCAACCTGAAGTTGCTTTTTGATGAATTTTACTACCAGAGAGCATGTCATACTCTCATATGTTCCAGTTTAAAATAAATAAATAAATATATGTATATATAGCCAGTTAGCTTGCAGGATTTTTTTTTTTTATGGTCAACTGCTTGCAGGAATTTTTTTTGAGACAATTTTCCTTTGCAGGATTTTTTTTTTGGTAATTGTCACCCCCCCTCCCAAGATTTCTAATGGTCCGCCCCTTATAAAAGAATAAAAAAACTTGTTCCTCATGCATTGTTGAGTTATAAAAGCACTTGGGAATTTTTAAGAACACTCGAGAAGTGCGAGAAGCACCCCGCCTTTGGCTCGTGCTTCTCTGCACTTCTCTCGTGTTCTTAAAAATTCCCGCGTGCTTATATAACTCAATAATGCACTCGGCGCGTTTTTTATTTCTTTAATAATTACAACCGCTTCCACTGCAGTGTGTAGAGCCTGGTTTTTGAAACATGATTCAGCTGGCTATGATTCGCCCGCCATGATTCGACCAAGATAAGTCAATGGTGAAGAAATTCGTCCATAGAAATATCCACAAAGAACGACGTCTATTAATTTCGTGTACCATTTTCTGACAATGGGCAAATCATGACGGGCGAATCACGACTGGCGAATCATCACGAGTGAATCATGGCGGACGAATCGTAACTGGGGAATCATGTTGACAAAAACAGTTCCGCGCAATGTACAGAGATGTTTATGGATTTTTTTAGATTTCAGGAAGTCAGTATTTACTCTGTAAACTCAGGCTATGTGTAAATTCCCTGCACAGTTGTCCTATGACGGGCAAATCATGTTTGAAAACCCGGGTCTGCACCGTACAGTGAAACCGGCTGTAACCATAACAGGCAGGCACTCTAAACAACAAGGAACCAATCACAGCTCAAATGCCATAACATGCCACCAGAGCCTAGCAGGAATCTATGGTTATCTATGGTTCTTAAGGTTTCACACCTAAAGAATAGAAAGCTCATGTATAAAAGACCGGCTAAGTCCAGCTACCTCGGCCTGTTAGTTCAAGACATGATTAAGAACGACTTAAATGCGGTAAACTTTCCTGTATTCATTTGCCCTTTTATATACACTTGGAAAGTATTAAACCGTAAATTACACCTACTCTTAATCTGAACTCGGCTTTCGAACAACCCAAACATACAATCGGTTTACGCCAACAATATAACAATAATATTCGACGAGAGTTTTATATTCAATAAGAAGCCAGAGCGCACGAGAGTCAGCGATTAAACGAAGAAGAGTTCAACCCGTTCATAAGCCAATCAAATTTCAACGCCATAGATCCCCCTACTCGCGCTAAGAATCTGTAAAGTGGGACGGTACATGAAGTACTTTTTTCAGCCTGTGTTCTGCGTTTGTGCTCGGGTTAAATGATTTTATTACAAAAACAATGAATTTGAAAAATATTTATACCGGAACTTATCTGCTCGCATAGCGGGAGTTCGATGTGTTTATCAACATAACCTGATGTAAAATTACATCATAAGTCCCTTACCGCTTGCCGCGGGAACTGTGTCTCGCTTTACGTGCTTTGCTGCGAAAATAAGTGATTAAAAAATACAGTTAACATCGACGAATGGACGGAAGTGTCTTATAACTATGCTCATAAAAATCCATCTCAGTTTTTACAGTTTTTAAATGTAATCCGAGCTTTAAGATAAATAAAAAGACATGTACCGCTATATATTAAAATGACAGTCTCTTGTCTCTTAAAGATGAAAAATTAAATCTTTTAATGGCTAACTTCAAATTATTATGCATTCCAACGCTTCAAACTGGACACATTCGATTTATCTAAGCATTCAGTAATTAAAAACTGAGAGTTAAAAATTATTAGTGAAATGGTTTGGAGTTGCATATATTTACGCTTGCTCTTACAATAATGGGGCTACACTACTTGAGCGAATTACGCAAAATGAATTACCATTTTTCCAATGTGCAAGAGCTTTCTCTTTGCATAGAATTTGGCTAAATTTTTGTTAATACTGTCTAATCTTAACGCCATTTTCTTCGATACAAATATAATCCTTTCCTTAAGTGACAATATAATAATAACAATGTTCAAAAATGTTTATACAATTGATATTCGTCGAAAGATACTCACATTCTTTGTCATTTGTCCATTTTTCCGTATGTTTGTGACTTTTAGGTTTTATATGAAATTTTCCGTTAACTGCAGATTAAGAAATCAAGAAGAAAGACGTTCATGGTCGGGGACGCCATTGCCTATGTAATATTAATGGTTACGACTGTCCTACAGACCGCGAGTTGAAGTTGAAGATTCTCTAAGATTCAGTATCGAATATTAAACGTGGTCTGACTTGTAAAAGTTTCGTTCGTTGTTTAAATCGTTGAAAAATTGACAAACCTGCGCTAAAGAAGGACTAAAACTATGAATAAAAGGTCATTACGGGAAATAAATATATTTTAGAGATAACAACAGGTTGTGGATATGTGGCGATTTCTTTTTAAAATTCTCTTTCTTTGCGGTTTTTCAACGTAACTCCAAGGTTTAATCGTTAAGTCTTCATTTTAGTTTCGTAGTGTAAATTGCCTTTAAGGGCAAACTAAGCTAAAGGAAATGAGCCGTTTTAAGGCAAATGATGAATCGTTTTGTCCTTCAGAGAGTCAAATTCCAGAAATTATGACATAAGATTGATCATTTGCCAGTATTGTAGTGAACAGCACTTTAGAGGCTTACCTTTAACTTCTAAACAGGCTATGAAAACAAGTATTAATAAGCACGTTCTCCACATCACTGCAAAATTACATAAACGAGTCAGTTTGAAGAAATCCCTGGCTCTATAATCCCTCCTCGTGATCCTAAACAAGTAGTCACAGAACAAAGGCTTGGACCAAAGTCATTAATAAATCATCATAAATTATAAGCCATGACATGTACCCGAGGAAATTGATAAACATCAATAAAGCTACTCAGCGTTCTGGTCAGCGTTATTGCACAAAAATAAGAGTTTAAACGTTTTCTTTCAACGCAAATCCATTCTGAAAGTGGACTTTAAATGTTTGCTCCAATTGCCTTTCTTAAGGATGAACGCTGATAGATCTGATCGTAACTTTTTTAAGGTAGATGGATAACACCGTTTTCTATTTTAGGATTTTGCGCGCAAATGACAAAACGCAGAAAAAGTCGCTTGACCAAAACTAAAGCTGAAAGACTAAACGATAATTTAGTCATACGCGCGTAGCAAAAGGGTAAACGACATAACCTCTTTAGAAATTTTTTCTTAATTTTCAGTTTATTTATATATTTATATCTTTACTGATTTCGTATTTCAACTCATTTTTCTTAATAGCTTGCAGTTGTCCTCGCGCAAACCATGGTGAGCTTAATTAGAAACTTCCCCACATATTTAATTGGCGCTTTTTGTTAACACACAAAAGAAAATCATCTCTTTCATATCGATAAGCGTAATAACTGTGCCTGTGTTTAGAACAATACAACACCAGCTTCGATAAACAAGGAACCCATTCTGGTACCGGCACCTGCCAGTCACCGCTCCGCCTCAGCCAATCATGATTGATATTTGTGCCGGGAATCGGTTACTGCTTTGCTTGACAAATCATTGATGTTTGGACTAGAGCCTTTCAAAAGATAATAAGCCATGGCACTGTATAAAATAAAATAAATTGTCACTTTGACCTTTGTGGAGACACGGTGGTCAAGTGGTTAGCGCGTCGGACTTTCAACCTGAAGGTCGGTGGTTCGAAGCCTGGTCTCTGTCGTCGTGTTGTTTCCTTAGGCAAGAAACTTTACTCCACACTGTCTCTCTCCACCCAGGTGTATAAATGGGTACCGGCGACAAAATGCTCGGGGTAACCCTGCGATGGACTATATTAGCATCCAATCCAGGGGGGAGTAGCAATATTCCTAGTCGCTTCATGCTACAGAAACCGGGTTAAGCTCCGGCCGTGTGGGCCATCTGGCGCGTGTGCGACTTTACTTTACTTTCTTGACCTGTTCACACTAAGTAGTGCCTATGGTCAAAAATGAAGAAAAATCCAAAACTTCGTTTTGTAAAACATGAAAAAAAATAGCACCACTGAAAAGTAGTACTGAAGAGCTTCCATTTAAATGGTCGCACTGTAGGATCCAGACTCAAAAGTTAGAACCACGATTTACAGCATTATAAACAGCACCACAGGAACGTACTGTTCAGTAGCTTTCATTTGAATGGCCACACCGTATGATTTCATCTACAGACTCATAAGTTAGAATTACCTTGTACAGCATAATAAACAGTAACACAGGAAAGTACTGCTCAGTAGCTTTCATTTGAATGGTCACACCTAATTAAGTATTCCATCCACAGACTCAAAAGTTAGAACCATCTTGTTCAGCATAATAATCAGCACCAAAGGAAAGTACTGCTCAATAGCTCTTATTTGAATGATCATACCCTATGATTTCATCCACAGACTCAAAACCTCGAATTAAAATTACAAATTACTACGCACTGTATTCTACTTCCGGTGCATTGTTTCTTTTGTTCTCTGGGAACAAGAACGGCCTGGGGATAGTTTTGAGTAGGAGCAACTAAAGGGTGCTATTTGAAACGACTGCTCATGCTAGCGGATAACGACATCCGGTATTGGTTGCGCCCCGGTCCCTTCGTTTTGTCGACAACGTGACAATGAAACGATCGGGCGCCTACAAGGGCGTAGTTAGACGCTTTTTATTGGCGCACTGACTTGACAGGGGGAGATCTGAGTCCGTGATTTTCGACAGGGGTTGTTTAGTAACATAGCTAACAATAAACTGACATAACAGCGTTATGTGTACGTCTTGGTGTGGAATTCTGCCTGCTACACAATTTACTTCACAATTTATTATGATTATGCACTGGACACCCAAAATAAACTTACAAAAACAATATAGCCGGACTGTAATGGATATACCATACTATCTCCGTGGAATAGCGAGTACCTTACGCATGCGCATGATCATACTACCCGTGGATTGCAACAATGAACAGCAGGACATTTACACAGGATTCCCATGTAAACTTGTATATAAGATACCCAAGTAGGTTACTCAGTTGTGCACCTGGATAGAAGCACTGTCAAAGTAAAATGCACAGAATAAGCCAAGAAAACCTACACGCAGGACACCCAAGTAAGTTGCCAAATAATGCACCTGTCAGGGTAAAGTGTCTTGTCAGAACACAAAACAAGGAGAGGGACCTGTCGCCTGGCTCAAGCTCTCGTTCTGGGGATCATGACAGTCCGATGCAAAAACAAAACGTTCCTCCACGATAATTATATGGTGATAAATTCAAATAAAATGAGACTAAACAATTAAACCAGGTGATTGAGACTTCTGAGAGAAGAATCTAACTTATAACCCGAATTTCCGGTACCTGCTGTGAGCGATACCTGTTCACTGAACTATTGTTATCACGACTTTGGGTTAAAATAAATTGCGGCTCACTGATCCGCAGAGAAAAGTCTATGAGACTTATTTATCTTAACGCTTTTCTTGTTCTCCACCGTTGTTAAAATTAATTCACGATAGTTCCTAACTAGTGAATTAATCTTGACACCTTATGTTATATATAGGGATCAATATCGAGTCATAAATGACTTAGGTAATAAATAATGAGACTGATGTCAATCAGGGGCTGATGATAGTGTATGAGACTCCTTTACAAATCCAACTCAAGACTTCTAAACTTAAAGGGGAATTGTTTGACACCAAATTTTGTTGAAATGAAAGTTTATCTATTTGGCTTTGCCTATTTATTCCTCTGGGGCATAGCAACGCCTGTTCAAGAAGGTTGGTTGTTTTGTTTTTGACCTTATTTAGATAACTTTTGTTTTCAAATTTCAGGTTACGTGTTCGCTGGAGCATTTTGATAATAGAAAACAACTTTTTTTTCTTCACGACGTATTTCTCGTTTTAAGAACCAGGAAAAGGCACATGTTGTTTGAAGTAAGATTACTGTTTTTAATTTGGTCTATAGGGTTAGGCATGCATAGGGCTGTAAAATTGGCAAAATGATAAAATGATTATTGATGCGCTCTGTAATGTACCCGTTATATTAAAGAGAGACGAGCCGGAAGTATATGAAAATAAAAACCCTCTGCAATAAAAAAAAATCGGTAGACCAGCTCAAAATTAAGAACAAGTTTCAAACAGCGTACCAGAAAAGTACAGATCAGATAGAATCGCGTAAACGTGATAAGCTTCCGTCTGATATATGTGAATACGGCGCAGATCTTACGTTAATGCACCTGAATTTGGAAGCACTGTGAAGCTTGAAGTTCAAGGCCTTTTTATGTTTAGAATAAGAAGTCGAAAAGGTCAAACATCGCCATCCCTGTAGCATGAAGTAAAGTTAGGATACTTCGGTTATTCGATGATATGAATATAGTCCTGGGCCGAGTTGTTGAAAGCACAATTATTAAGCTAACTTCTATGGCGGGACGTTTTTTTTTTTTTTGCCATATGCATTGACTTTTGAACTGTTCAATCGTAAACTATAGCTTAAAATTGATAAGAGAAAGTATAGCTTTGGTAAAAGGAACCTTAAAAATGGGATTATTAAACGGTGACAAGTTTGCAAACAACCGGGCTGAGCAACCTCGTTTCCAAGGTCTCTCTTCTTGACAGACCCCGGCCTAGCTGTAGCTTTAACCCATTTGGCAATAATATCAGTATAATCTTTTTTTTTTATTTTTTTAGTTGCATATCTCCGCGTTATTTGTTAGGATAAGATGTTGTTATGCTTCTGCATACTTTTCCTCCGTAGCACATCACCACAAGACTACAGAACATCGTAACACATTCCATAAAAATCATGATTCTGATGAAAAGACATCCACAGGTGAACCAAGCGCATTGAAGACCATCATCCTGCATAAAGCACCACTTCAACAAAACAAGCCGAATCAAAAGTCGCAAGTTAACGCACCCATTCTACCTAACGCTAAAGGGATTCTACGTCACCAGCCTACACCGAAGACAGCGGTTGCTGTACAAGCCACAGGGAGGGCAATATTGGTACAAAATGCTAACGATGGGGTGGGACATGTTGTTCAAGGTAAAACAATAGCAATTCAAGTTCGTTTTGGGAAAATTATTATTAACCGAACATAACCGAACGTCAACTAACGTTGGATAATAAACACATAGTAATTTGGAAATCCCAGAAGAGTGCGATAACTGCTAAATCGGAGAACAGCATACGATGAGTGTTAAATCGGAGAATAGTATATACCGATTTAGGGGTAATATTCCTATTCCTAAACCGTAGCGAGAGGAGTGTTAGGGTTTAGGAATATTACCCCTAAATCGGTATATACTAGCACTAATCTCACCACACTCGGAAATCTTTCTTATTTAGCAGGCAGTGGCGTAGCCAGCTTTTAGAAGAGTTGTAGGCCTGGCCATCCGGACCGCAAGGACCGCTTCTAGAGGGGTCCTGGGCATACCCCCCGGGAAAACTTTTCGATGTTGGCCCTTGGAAATGCTTTATCCTTCACTTTCTGTTGATTTTATGTGTATCTTGACAGCACCGAAATCCTAATATTTGATAAAAGAGAATGGATTTGAATTTTTCATTTCCAATTCTTAAAAATGTAACACAAGTGGGCTGAAAAATTTGTAGGCCAGGGCCTATTGGCCTATAGGTTGGCTACGCCACTGACAGGTAAAAACAATGTTAGGTTGCCAAGTTGAATTGCATTATTTTCATCTAAATTTATGATTCAAAAGCCTTGCGTCACAAGTTTGATGAGGTCTAAAACCGTGCCTTGTGGTTATAAACATGAGGATACATTAAACAGTACCTTTGGAGTATAATGAGTCAGCCTGTGACTACGACAGCATGGCCAGTGGCTCGTCCAATATCGTTTTCTCTAGCTTGCATTAGAGACTAATACAAATGGATGAACTACGGTTGTTTTTAGCGAAATTTCCTCGAATGTAAGCCTCGTTTACTGCAGTAACCGTTCAGCCACTAAAACGAAGTATGTGATTTTGTTTTTGCATATTTAAAGCATATTTATCATATTTTTTTTCCATTCATATTTTAAACAACAGGTTCAGCCAGTGGAAAAGCTCCTGTTATAATTATTAACTCAGACGCCCCTGGGAACAAAGGTATATTACAGTCATTATACCCTTAACTCCCTGTACCCATTTTTTAAACGCTATATCATTAAAATTATTACACGACCCTTAAACCTTATAATGAAGGAGCCATTTTACTTGAAGAAACTATGGCGCTGCGTCGGTGGAGAATTGAAATACTTCAGTTTAGTACCAACTGAGTTGATTATTTAATAAGTGAATTCGCCACCGTAAAGTGATTCAAAAGCTCACGTTTGAGCATTAGCAGTTAGGCGTTATCCGCTTTGTCAAAGCTGATAGAAAAGCTCTAGGCTTTCTTTAATCTTCTCATGCTTTTGAATCTCATTATGTTGGCACTCAGTTGATACTCACCTTTATTTTACAGAACGATTTTCAATTGAGTGCAGTAAAACCAATACCAAATTAGTTACTCTGACCAATCACAACAGACACATTCAATCCAATAAACCAACCAGAATTCTTAGCAAATTCGTGAAACCGACGTCAAGCGCGGGAAAACGCGTTGTTTGGTTTTACCTCTGATTGGTTGAGAAAGTGTTGGGAGATTTTGTTAGCCAATCATAAAGCGTAGTAGCAGTGCAAAACCAAAGCAATCACGAAATTACTTTCGACACTCAATTGAAAACCGCCCTAAGTATATTTTCGTTGACCAATTTTGATATCGACAACTATCGTTTTATCTTATCGTAGCTCTACATAGGGTGATTTATTTGCCTAATTAAATCAATTAAAATTCAAAGCGTTGCTTTCAAATTGAGAATTTTTTTCATTAACATAGATTTTGTTGGCATGTTTACAGCAGGTTCGCTGGATCCATTTTCCCAAGATTGCCTTGATGCTCATAACAATTACCGCGCTAAACATGGCGTCCCACCACTTATGTGGTCACATGACCTTGCTGAAGGAGCGCAGGCCTGGGCCGACCAACTGGCGTCGACTGATTCGTTACAACACGATCAAGTCGCAATACAAAACCAAAAGATGGGTAAGAGAGAAACATTGAAGCCTCTGAATGTTGGTAGCTATAGGGGAATCTTTGTTTACCATTTTTTCCTCATTAGCATATGCGCCTCGTTCTCTCGTTCTCGTATTTAGCATGATGCCTTCTCTATGCAGATTCGTGTGCTAATGAAGCAAAATGTAAACAATGACGCCAGCAAAGATTCTAGGCTGATATTGACTTTTGGTGCTAGGAAGATCTAATCCAGGGGTCGTTTGTTCGATTCTCGCCGATTATCCTCGTTGTTCGATTATCTAGTCCATAGCTTTTCTAGTGTTTGCAGTTCAGTAAGATTTGTGAGGGTTTCAATTATTTGTCGAAAGTAATTTCGCTACTCCTTTGGCTTTGCATTGCTACGCTTTGTGATTGGCTAAAAAATGTCGCGCCACTTTATCAACCAATCAGGAGTAAAATCAAAACCAATCGTCACTTGCTCGCACGCGTTTTCCCGCGCTTGACACCAGCGACATGTGCTTGCTTCGAGCGCTGATTGGTTCATTGGATTGCCTGCCTCTGTTTTAATTTGCCAGAGTGATAATAAATTTGTTTACGGTTTTACGACACTGAAGTGAAAATCGCTCACAGAAGATTTGTAACACAGAGGTTTGTTTTCTTTCTTTCTTTCTTTCTTTCTTTCTTTCTTTCTTTCTTTCTTTCTTTCTTTTTTTCTTTCTTTCTTTCTTCCTTCCTTCCTTTCTTTCTTTTTTTCTTTCTTTCCTTCTTTCGGCTGTTTTTCCTTGTATATTACTTTCGGGAGGAGTCAGTGCCACTGTAAAAGGGTATTTACTTTTGGAGCTCTTTAGTTTTCATTATATACCGTGTTACTGATCCCCTTCTTTAGGTGAAAACCTGGCATATTTTCAACCCGCTGTTCCAAAGTGCCAAGGAGCCATGGTTGACAACTGTGTCAACTGTCGAGAGATGATCCAACGGTGGTACGACGAGGTTAAAAACTACGACTTTGATAAAGGAGGCCCCAAGACTATGAGTGGTCCATACAAACACTTTAGTCAGCTGATCTGGGCCAACACAGCGGAACTAGGAGTCGGGACAGCGGTCAGTAAGCGATATGGCTTCATAACTGTTGCGCGGTACAGACCGAGTGGAAACGAGGGAGACTTTGAGGAATTCATAAAAAATGTGCCCCCAGAAGGAGGTAGCCTTAAATTTATAACATTTTACGACCCTTAGTTTAAACTACAGTAAAATCACAGTTAATTTAGGGACTGGTTATGAAACCTCGCAAACTTTAAAAGCAGGATACTGGCACAACTTTTGTGCAAAGCACCAAACCGCGCACACTCTTTTGCATCTAGTGTTTAAAACACTAGATGCATAAGAGTTTACTTTCACACACTATGCCCGAATAACTTAACAGAGTGTTTTTTTGGGTCAGTTGCTCCAACACATTTCAAAATTTATCGTGGTTTGCGCATGATCAAAAGGCAAAAACTGCAAACATACAGTCAACAAAAAAGACAATTTGACGTGATTCCTAACCATTGCCTTCTTTAACTAGTCATGGTAAAACCTTACGCCTGCATGTACGTTTTGTTATATTACACTCAACCATTTTACTAGCGGTTACATGTTGCCTAAAATGCGCAATATTGCAAAGAGTTTTGCACTGTAAAGCGGACCCTTAAGTTCACAGCGCGGCATGTGACGCTGTGAGCTTGGGAATACGTTTACTTTGCGCTTTGAGAGAGATTTTCATTCATTTGATAACTTGAATGTTCCATTTTTTAGGTCCGCTACCAACAATAACTCCACCGCTTAAAGATAATACAAAGCCTGGTGGAGAAGTGAAAAATTCTCGCATTACTCCAGACGCTTCGATCAGTTCAATTGTTTCCAGTGCAGCAGCAACATTTTCAAAAGCAGAAACTGTGACTCCATCAAAAATCACAAAACAAGATGCCTCGACCAGCACCACGATCCAAGGAGCAAAACCACTAGCTACAATCCCCGCCAAAAACGCTGCTTCGGTAACGCCGGTCGCACCGCATAAAGATGGCACGAAAGTTCCATCTCCAACTCCATCAAAAATCACAAAACAAGATGCCTCAACCAATACAACGATCCAAGGAGCAAAACCGCCAGTTACCATCCCCGCCAAAAACACTGCTTCGGTAACACCAGTGACACCGCAAAAAGATGGCATGAGACTTGCAAATGCATTAACGAATAACCGACCTAACAAGCCAATCGCAATCAACAAAGAAGCGCATGTCAAAGGTGGATTTGTGCACACGATGACAGCTAATGATGGAACAAAGGCCCAAGTGTACCTGAGTAGGAATGGAGCTCATGCGGGAATAGTGTTCAGGAACCAAATATTCAGAGGTATGTTCGCTTTATTCATCATTCTCGTCATGCATTGCTCGGTGACGAGGACGTAAATTATCTCTTCCATCAAAGAAGTCATATGAGAGTGCAACATAGACCTTTTCGAAAAAGAGTGGAAGTCTGCCTGGGGCGAGTGGCCGCACATTTTACTTTAATTTTAATTTTACTTTATTTTAATTTAGAAAAATAAAGAAATAATTTCCATCACGAACTTGAGGGCAGTTTCATTGAATTTTCCAAGAAACATTGGGTGACACACCGCAAGGTTTGGCGCCGCTTTTTCGATCCCACATTCCAATGCGGTCACTCTCGCCCCAGGCTGCCACTCTTTTTCAAAGAACTCCAATGCTGCTGGATAGTTGTCATTGGCTTAAAGCACTATTAATTTTTTTTCCTCTCTTGTCTGGAAGAAGTCAAAATGAAATAACAGTACTAACGTAACACTTATTTTCTTCCTTAGTGCAACCAGAGAAGGAAACCACCGGCGTCAAACGAACAATTTATGTGATGTAAGATGGACAGAATATACTCCGGCATCTATGATCCCGCGTTACTCTTCTCCAGCGGAGCGGGCAACGTTGAGGTATGTACTTGGTGTATCCCTTATTATTTTGTATTTAAACACTAAGTTTTTATTTCAGTAGAAAAAGAAGATAAAAACAGCACAATGAGGAATCGAACCCGGGCCGTATGATTTACTCCATGCACACTATCCACTACACCACCGAGGACTAGCTGCCGGAAATTGCAATTTTTAAGGGATATAAGATAATATACTGCTAGCCCAGACCATATATAAGAACTAACCCTTTGGATACACTAGACATACTGGAATCAGTGCTTAACCCTAAAGACTAAAATCAGTGCTTCAATCCGAGATACTGTAATCCGACCCTAAATTACACTGCAATATATTTAAATACATTACAATAAGGGATACATGAAGTACCATACATTATGATCAGGGATACACCAAGTACCTAGGAACGTTGAGCAACGTTGTCATATTCTATGCTGGATAAAATGAGCGCGTGTTCTGAGAATTAGATTGATATTGAGTATCTTAAATGTTTAAAAGGTAAAATAAGCGGTCAAAAGTGAGTTTGAATTAAGAAGAAAAAATTCTGAACAGTTCAGGCTGATGGTTTCTGTTTTTAAGGAAGGTAGAAAAGAGAAATCATCATGAATAAATACAATTTATCTCATTATGGTTATCTCTCTTTTATTTCAACACCGTTTTCAATTTTCTTTGAATACCAGTTGTAAATTTAAGAAAACAGTATAAAAAAAATACAAAGTTAACACAATTTATGTGAACCAAATTTTAATATGAGTATTTTTATTTAATGATGAAATAATGTTAAATTTAATATTTTAATACATTTTCTCAATCTATTTTACTACGTTTTACACTTTGTCCAAATTTTGATCATTAACCCTTTAAGCCCTAATATCAAAATTTAAATTCTCGTTTCTTGTCCCTATACATTTCCTATAGAAGTAGTGGGGAGAAATTGTTTGGATATCAAGAGAACTCATCTTGTGTGATCATGTCCTTAATTCTCATGACCTGTTTGATTGATAAGGCATTGATATTACAAAGAGAAATTTGATGCTGATCACTCAGGGCTTAAAGGGTTAAAGGAGGCATGGGGATTTCGACGTTTTGGGAGAATTCAAAAGTTTCTATGAATCCCAGCCAAAGGCTCAAAGTTTGACATAACGGGCCATAAGGACTTTCGAAGTTTCCCAAACTCTTCGTTTTTGCAGGAGATTAATGTCATACTAGTAATCACAAAAAAGAAAACCTGGAAAATGATTCTTGGTGTCATAGTTGTGTTCAGGATCGCAAAATGAAAAATAAGTTTACTAAACAGGTATGCGTGTAAGTAAAGAAGAAAAATAAACGTAAGAAAACAATACTCTGACGCTTTATCGATCGTTACGTCTCACGTATCCCTTTGGAAAAGGTAGTTGCTTATGTGAGATGCAGACAGACCTCTCATTTGTACTTAATTTTATGTAATATTGGAACAAATATAGGGTGTCTCATTATATATGTATAAATCAGAATTGATGCATTGAATCCACGTTGCACAGGGAAGGCGGGAGTGGAGGGTTCACTGTAATGAGGACACTTGGGTGGGTCCCGGCCTCAGGTGTCTGTATAGGCGGACGTTCTTCTTCGCTTATTTTAAGCCAATAGAACAGCAATTAATAAGCGGTAGTTAATTACATTAGTACTTGCCTCGGCCCTTCGAAATGTCTAGTCGAGAAACGGGACAAAAGCAACTAGCAAATGCTAAACATGTGCTTGAAGCTTCCACCCTTTTCTTGACTAGAATCTGTGGCCCATAATTACAAATAAAAACTGCATCACAAAGCCTTAGAGCTAACATTACTAGAAATGCCTTTAAATTAAATTAAATTGAATTAAATTAATTAAATTTAACTTCCAAGCCACCTTCACCGATCGTGAAATGAAATCCCTGGGAAAACGGGCGAGAAATTAATATTATTTTAACGTGTAAGTCCAAGTCATTTGTCGAAATAAGGTTTTCTCTTTCATTACATGCGATTAATTTAACACGGGAATAACCACATATACCAAGATTATTTTGTTACCCTTTTAGCACTTTAAACTTCAATAATTTTTGTTTGTTGACCCTTTCACACAGTGTTTTCACTGCCAGAGTCAATTATGGAGACATGTCGCGTAGTTCTAACTATTGGGTCTCTTGACGAAATCCTATAGGTGTGACCATTCAAATGAAACCTCTTTGCAGTACGTTTGCATGGTACCATTTGTTTCTTATTATTTTACAAGATAAAATTTGTTATTTTTCTTGAATTTTGATATTTTAGTGTTCTTGGGAGTTGAAGGGCCGAAATCCCGGCAACAGGTGCTAATCAACGTCCGTTAAATTATAACATCAACATTCTGTGAAAATTCGCCTACTGGGTTTAGTTTAAAATCAATTTATCGCCTTCCATGACATAAAACTACGCTTAACTTTCTAAAACAGTCCTTCTTGTTTAAAACAAATGAAATAAAACACATCCTACTGCGTTGGCGAGAATTTAGTTGAAAACCCCAGGAAAACGGGTACCAGTAATTTGACAATAAAACAAACTTGGAGGTTACTACAAACGATCACTTATACTGCATGCAATGGACTTCTACAGTTAAGCTTATCTTGAATGTTTAGCAGAAAATCATAACTTGACTATTTGCCAAGAATAAAGGTCTGTTATGTTCAAGTAGTACCCGCTCTGTTAGTAAGCTGTACAATTCACATGACCACTCCAAGTTATACAAATAATCAACATCTTATTTTTCGTTATTATATCAGTTAATTTGTTTCTAAGCAGACATGTTTAATACGAGAATAAATAAATCGTGAACGTGAGAAGATACTACTCGATCATGTTTCGCAACAAGCATTAAAACTTCAATATAATTGTCAGTTAATTAAGATAAGCTGTATTTCGAGCAAAGGAATGCAAGGTTTAAGCTTATGTTTAAATGTTAACTACCACACTAGTGCGTAAAATTAAACCTTAAAATCACATCAACCTTTCCCCTTGAAGCAGTCGAAGTGCCAGAGGTTGAAATGTTGTCTCTTTGCCACCACACAGCAATTCAGTTTCGGTGGCTATCAAGCCGTTGACAACTGTTCCGCTTGCATTTTGAAATAAGGATAAAAAATGCTAGCTGCGTTTGAGTTTATCAGCGTACTACGCGATCTCCAGAACACGATTACTACCTTGGAAAGGAATGCAGCAGTATTCCCGGGAGATGAGGTAACCAAAACAAGCTGCCACGGTTTACTGAATAACGTGTTTTGATTGGCCAGATGTCACCTTATCACCCGCAGATGCTGGTACCATGAGGTAATAAGTAGTATACACGGCTAATTTTTCTATGTAAGGTGCTCAAGTGAATCGATTTGAATGGTGCTATCCACTCAAGAGACAAGAACAGTTGCTTTCAATTTCATGGCTGGGTGAACGTGTGAAAACCGAAACTCACGCATGAAGGCTTGGTGACATCATGTAACCGATTCGCTAAGTGTAAACAACTTTATCGATTTTACAGTTGATGATAATGATTTTTTACTTTTTATATAATAACTTAAACTTTTCACTCCCAACAGAGGCAAGTTTGAAATTCATGATCATAAAAAATAAAAAAAATATCCTGTAAAATAATGTTGCCTGTAAGCAGCGCTTTCAGTTGGGATAGGTCGAAAAGAAAGGCCGGCGAGCGCGGTGAGGGGGAGGGGAGGGAAGAGAAAAAGGGAGGAAGAAGAAGAGTTTCCCCTCTGCTCGCTTCGCTCGCGGCCTTTCTTTTCTCCCCATCCCCAACCGTAAGGCCTGTTCACAAGCTGAAAAATAATGATAAAGAAAATACAACAATACCGTTAGAAAGTATAGTAAAACAGTCGCCTAACGGCCACAGCGTTATTACAATCATCTCTTTATCACGGCCACTATTTTTTAGCCCGAGGAAAGGCTAAGTCATATAAACTGAAGATACATGATACCAGCGTCGTTAATACCGCCACTAGGTTAATACGGCCGCTAGGTTAATACGGCCAGTTTTTGATGGCCCATTGATGTCCGGATTAACGAGTTTCCACTGTAATGTTGAAGAGCTGTACGGCATTTTAATAGTTACGGTCGTACGATTTCATCGAAAGAGAAACATGTATAACTTTGGAAACGCATCATACGAGTGCGACTCAAGGTTGAAAGCTGAGAGTCAAACGCTTAACCCGGTCAAAAATGGCTTATAACTTTAGTTGGTTTTCATGATTCAAAATTTTACAGAAGAGAGGGATTTCACGGATATCACATCTCCTATGCAGCCGTTTTTTAGGTGCGAAGAAGACTTACTTGTTCCCAGGCTTATTCCTTTCCAGCATGCCCCGCACAACCTGTTGTCCCGAGTTTTATGAGGTTGTAACACAACACAAACGGTGGCAGAGGACAGGGCAACCTACAGAGGACTGGAACTGCTATTATTACAGGATTTCAAATATCAGTATACGTACTTACTGGTTGGATACAAACTTTACGAAAACCATGGTAAAAAGTTACAATTCCTAGAAAATGAAAATTAATCCGGCGGCTCATGAGGATATGAATTATCGCAAAGCTATAAACTGCAAGCGACGCACTACACAATCTCCAAGGAACCAACCATATTACCTGTGAAGTGGCAGCCAGGGACAGCTGTTTCATCCTTCTTAGATCTCATAAGTTTGGCATGGGCAGGCGTGTAGGGTCTCATCGAAAATCATCGACCACGTAACCGTACGTGCCTGAACATTTTCCGGTTTCGGAGAAGATAATTCACGAAGTCGATCGCATTTTTATGAGATTCTTTTACCTCCCCCCCCCCCCCCCCCAAAAAAAAAAGGATTTATAATAATGAAATAAAAACCAACGGGTAAGCAAGTTTATACCATCTGGGACTATCACGCAAAGCGTACTGAATAGTCCTGAAAACAGGCATAAGGAATACTGGTTTCCAGTGCGGTTGTCATTGATGCTATTATTTATTATTTTTAGCTACCACTTATTCGGCTAATTTAGCATTTTCATATCATAGTAAATTTACTAGAAAAATAATGAAACACTTCTAAAATAGAACTATAAATCGTTATTAAAGAGCGTTTAATAAAAAATAACCTTACAGGCTATTTCTGGTGTAATTTAAAAAGCACTCAGGCGGACTGCTTAAATCCCAGGCACGTTTAAAAATATTTTTAGGCTCCCGCGTGGCAGAATTTTCATAAATTATGATACAAATATGGCAGCCAAGCAACAGCTATGAATGTAGGTACGATATTCTTGTGTTCTTCCAAAACACTTATTGTTCAATCTTTCAACTTCTTGCTTTTTCTGACATTCTTCCCTCAGAAGCGCTTGTAACATTGTTTCCAGTAATTTCTATCATGTTCACTGTTTAATGGTAGTGTTATTAGCTCATTTGAATTTCAAAACATTTATTCGACCAATGAAACGAGCAAAGAGCAATTTAATCAAATTCATGCCCAACTCACATCGAAACGGCTAGAAGTATTCGAACTTCGAACTGTGAATCGAGAAACAACATACAATACGAGCCGTAGTTTGCCATGCCAGAAAGCCAGAAAAGTCTTAAAAGTGCACGCGGCTAACCGCTCGAGAAGTTGGCCATATATACAGTATATAGTTAGCTATAAAAGAAACTAAAGCTGTAATTCTGTGAGCTACTTTTGTGGCAAGGGTTGAAATTGTTCCTGGAAAATTACGATTGTTGCACCAATGGCTAATTCCACCAGGAAAGCCAACTACGATTTTTATGTTGAGATCATCAACGTTCCTGAGTTCTGGTCCAGCCTAGCATTAGCTGGTTTTACTATGTCTGCGATGATTGTGGTATCAAACGCTATTCTGCTCTTAACGATTTACAAGGATCCAAGACGATCATTTCGAACTCCACCGAGTTTTCTCATCGCGAACTTAAGTGCTGCAGAATTTCTGCAGGGGATTGTCGCTGTATTCCTACTGGCTCTAAGAGATGTGTATCGATATTACGGATTTCCCATGCCTCATGTCAAGGTCTTAACGGCCGTTATCTACATGGTAGTCTGCACTACGCTGTTTGTTAGCAGCGCAACAATAATAGCAATGTCAGTTACTTGTTACTTCGCCATCAACAACCCCATAGCGTACAAGATCAGAATCACCACAAAAAGAATCAAGGTTGTGATAGCTTTTATATGGATTATTGCGCTGCTTGTGTCCTTTCTTCCAGCAACAAATATATCCGAGAAGACATACACGTTAATTTATCTTCACACGCACGCTTCCATTCCCGCCATTTTGCTCACGGTGTCTTACGTGAGCGTCTTTCGAGCGCTCGCGAGACGCAGGCGTGAGGTTCGTTACAGCTTCAAAGGTTCAGAGCTGGGAACAAGACATACCCTGATGCGAGAACAAAACATGGCCATCACAATTATAACCATCCTGACAATGTTTTACATCACGTACATTCCACAATATATCTCACTGCATTTGCTGTACTTCTGCAAGGCATGCCAGGAATCCGTTACTTTTCATAAAATTGACGTGGTCCTGTCACGGTTTTTGTTCGTTAGTTCTGCAGTGGACCCATACATCTACGCGTGGAGGGTTCCGAAATATCGCCGAGCATTGAGGGATTGTTTTAAAATTCTCAGGAACAATATGACATCCAGATTTGAGTCATATCGAGTTGAAGGATTTTCTTTTTCGAGGAGAAGAACGATTCGTGAAAACAGTTATTCCTCAGGCCTTTGAGGGCTAGCCATACCATCTACATCTGAATTGTATTGAGTTAGGAATCCTGCGAACAGTATAACAACCATACAAATCAATACTAAACGACATTAAAAAATTAAATCTAAATCCAAGGGGGCTTTAAAGTTACTGTTGGCTGAATAATCACGAGCTTAGACTTACAAGTAGACAATGAGCAACTTTGAAATAATCAGTTCAGCAGATAGACTATTCCAAAGTCTAATAGTCCTTGGAAAAAAGGAACAAAAATTGACGCCCTTATTTGTTTCATATAATCTATATATATGGCTCCCCGAGCGAGTCTGGACATCTAGTACTGACTAAAAGTACTTGGGGTAACTTAAACAAGCCTTTATCAGGCAGAATTTCTAGTTAGGTCTGGTCAAGAGACCAGATCATAGTCTCTTGGTCTGGTAAATTAAAATCAGACCTTAACCCATACTCTCCCCCTTTTACTCCCAAGACTGTTGTTAAAGCAACAAAATTTAGCGCATCAAACTCCTTGGAGATGAGGCGATCCTTTGCTTTTGCAAGTTAGTGTTATTGTTACAAGTTGAGGTTGTACTGTCCAGGAATATATTTCAAAACATATTTGCGCTGTTTATTTGCATTACAATCAAACAAAACGGTTTCAAAGAAAGCAATCAACAGCAAACACACTGTATTGTTAATTGTTAATTGAGTATGAAACAAAGTTAACGCGGTAATCTGTTATTGGTAACTGGGATTGTCGGGCAGAAAGTAATTAATTGTCAACAACCATTAAAAATGCACGCATGGCTGTCGAAATTGCGTTCAATCTTTGTGTGTGGCCATTTTGTCCTCTATTGTGGCTCATTGAAATTTTAAGTTCAAACATTAAAATGTTTTCGAAACAGTCTCGTGATTTGTTTCCTTGCGATGAAACAGCAAGTTTAATTTGTAGCCAGTGTACAGCCACCCCCTCCCCTCAAGAAAAATCGGAGAAGGGGGGAGGGGAGGGGCGGCTTTACACAGATTACAATTTTGTTGTCGTTTTAAAAAGCAGAGGACGTTTTGAGCATGTCTGCGTGACCCAAAGGGATTGTGGGACATATGTCCTTTTCCCAGCTTCCACTTGGTTTGATTAATTCCTTCCCGGTTTTTGTTATCTTTGAAAAAAAGAAAACGTCCATCTTGAAGGACAATTCACAACCATGTGCTTTTAGTAAATAATGAAATAAAACCAGAAAAGCCGGAGCACATTCCGAAATTATTTTCCAATCAGGCCTATACTATAAATTTGCTAAATCACGAATGGTGACGTAAGTAAGAAGAAATGTTATTTTCGAGTTTCAAATTCCAGCACGCAGATGAAAACGGGTAAAATATTGATATTTTCTTTACCTTATAAACTAGTAACAAACTCGAAACTGTTCTTTATACAGTGATTCGAAACAACGACAATATAGCTCATATCAGATTATTGGTTTTTCCGAGTTTATATATATCGGAGACATACAAGAGTGATCCTTTTGTTTGTCTACTATATATAAACTCTAAGAATAGACTCCGAGACATGTAAAAATATGAACGACAATGGCATACAGTTGAAGCTCTTCAGTCTTGCAACCACTCTCGAAGGAGACCGTGCAACTGCCCCCCCCCCCCCCCCTCCCCTTCCGCCAAACCCCCGTTTTCATTCTCAGTCCCGTAGCCCGTAGTTAAAAGCTCCTGTCAGAGCGACCGCCACCACATTTGGGATCTGGGAAATGTTTTTTTTTTCACCTTGTGTTTTTAGCCTTTTTTTAAAACAGTAGAAGTTTTATTGACAGCTAAACCAATACAGCAACAAAAGTAGTTCAGCTCTTGCAAGCGACCAAACCCGAGAGACCATTGTAAATTCGTCTTATCGTCGAATGACTGTTTCAAAAAAGAGAAAGAAATTTTGTCGATGCGTACACTGTATTTTCACAGCATTTACTGTGCAAATGCGACACTGTAATACATAATCGCTTAGGCGTGTTGTAAGCTCTAGTAGGCGACCAAATTCTGTCTTTTTTTGTGAATGGTCGCTTATGGAGAATGAATTCTTGTTAGCGACCAACTCTAGATACGATCAGTTTCCCGACTCTAAGTTGATCGCTTGCGAGATTCCAGCCAACAGACAAAAGAAAGTTTCAATAAAGCGCAAACGATTTTCTATGACTGAGCTGTATATTGTAAACAGATTACATGATGTACAAAACATGTATAATATTGGAAAAGTACTAACGAAATGCGTAATGTGACGTATTCAGGAACTAACTCTAGATCTTTAAATATCATTTCCTTATTATATTCGGCTTTTTTTAGAAAAATTATATCACATGTAAGCCTTGAATCGAATTTTATTCTATTGCATGAATTTTAACCCCGTCTCATTTTAACATTTTAGCTGCAAAACACTCTCTTTATTTACAGAAATACTGCAAGCAATAGCTATAGACTGCCAACAACTATAACCTTATTTTGAAACACAACTAGGATTTCTTTAGAAAATCATATCTTATTAGATCAGCGGAACTATTGAATTCCTTATCTTCTAGCTTGAAAATCTCAGTGTGATTAATTTGCCTAATGCACCCTTCACTCATTATATTCGCTAAAATTACCGTCTAACAACCCCCTGGCAACACTTAGAATCATTACCCTATTAAATTCTTTAAATTCATATTGTCATATTTAGCAATTATTTCTACATGTATTGTTAGTATTCTGTTGTTTGTCGAGGTGCTAAGAATAGACGCCAAGACATAATAAAAATATGAACGACAATGGCATACATTCGAAGCTCTTCTTGCTACCACTAAATTTAAAACTATCAGCTCCCCTCACGATACCCCGCAGTAAAACTCTGTAGTTAAAAGCTCCTATAAGCGACCGCCACCGCCACCTTTAAAATTTGCGAACTGGGTCAGTTGTTTAGCCCGCGGATTTAAAAACATTAGGCGGTTTTATTGTCAGCTAAACCAATACAGCAACAAAAGAAGTTTAGCTCTTACAAGCGATCACACTTGAGAGACTTACGATTGTAAGTTCGTCTTAGAACAGCAGGCGGTCGAAAGACGTTTCAAGGAAAGAAATTTTGTCGATGTGTGCGTGCGCATGCACTGTAGATTTACAGCGTTTACGGTGTAAATACAACACTGTTATACGTTATCCTTTTGGCCTGTTGCAAGCTCTAGTAGGTGACCTAACCTGACAAATTCTGTTTTTTTTTTTATGAATATTCGCTTGCGAGAATGAATTCTTGTTACTATGTGCAGAATGTTTAGGAATAAAGATAGGGTTTTTGGTTGATTTTGAAAGCTAAGCATTAAAATCGTACGTTTACCACACTACCATTCGTTGGAAAATAGCCCGACCTCGGGTCTATCTCCGGCCTTCGGAATGTCTTCGCGAGTTTAGAAACGCACGCCAGATACGACCACTTTTTCGAGTTGCGAGATTTCAGCCAATTGGCAAAAGGAAGGTTTTACAAAGGGAAAACGATTATCATGGGCTGCCAGTTGTATATTGTAAACAGATTACATCATGTACAAATCATGTATAATATTGGAAATAATGTGACATGAGTATTCATTGAGTACTTTTACTCTATATATAGATCTTCAAATATCACTTCCTTATTATATTTGTTATATTCGGCTCTGAACACATAGCAAAATTATATTACCTGTAAGCCTTGAATCGAATTTTATTCTATTGCATGAATTTTAACCTCGTCTCATTTTAACATTTTAGTTGCAGAACACTTTTATTTACACTGAACACTGAATGCAACGGCTATTCATTTCCTGTTTGTTTTAGTTTCCAAACACGAACTAACTTTAAATTTGATCTGCTCCTCTTATTTGATGTTACTGACAACAATTTCTGTCGATAAAAATTTAAACGCTGGTTAATTCACTTGGGTCGCTTTGGGCTCTGTCCCTACTTTGCAAAAATGTTCCTCGGCGCTCCCTACCAGTCGATTGTCTTTGACTTGAGAGGGAGTACGAGTTATGAGAAATAACTCGTAGTTTATCTCGACAATTTTTCCAGTAGTCTTTAAAGACCTGGCGATACTTCGGTACTCTCCAAGCATAGATAAACGGATTAATAGCTGAATTTATGTACAAAAATCTAGACAACGCCACATCAATCTTGTGGAAAGTTAACGATTCTTGGCAAGATTTACAAAAGTACAGCAGATGAAGGGTGATGTATTGAGGTATGTATGTAATGTAGAACAAAGCAAGAATTATGATAATCGCAATTGTCATCTTTCGCTCACGCTCCAGCGCTTTATTCGCCATTGCATCGTAACCTCCAAATTGTAGCTCGCGCGTACGTCTCGCGAGAGCGCGAAACACTTTCACGTAGATTACAGTTAACAGAATGGCCGGCACAGTGGCGTGAGTGTGAAGATAAATCATCGTGTAAGTTTCCTCGGGTACGTTCGTCACAGGTAGAATGCAGGTCAAGACAGATATCACCCATAATACAGCAATGTAAATCTTGATTCTTCTCTTTGTTATTATGGTTTTATATTCCATTGGCTTGTTAATGGCCACATAACAAGTTGTTGACATGGCTATTATTGAATTACTGCTGACGAACAAAGTTGTGGTAAGAACAGTGTACATAACTGCTCTAAATACACCGAAGGAAGGCATGGGTACTTGTTTATAACGATATACATCTCTCACAGCCACAAGAAAAACGTTGAACAACCCCAGTAGTAAATCCGAAACGCTTAAATTGGCGATCAGGAAAGATGGTGGAGAACGAAACGATTTTCGAGGATCCTTGTAAGATATGAAAAGAAGAATTGAGTTCCCAGTGATAATGACAGCAGCCAAAACGAATCCAGCGACCGCTAAGCTCAACCAGTAGGCTTTGTCTTGTATTATTGAGAGATAAAAATCGAAGTTTGGATCCGATGAATTGAGCGCAGTCATTGTTAAGATCAGTTTGAAAAGACAGCGAAATACTTAGTTCCTCGAAGTACACCGAAGTACGATATCATGGTCTGATCTTTTTTAAAAATAGCCACCGTTGTATTGTACAATATGCGTCCTGTGTGAGAGCAAAACCGAAAATAGCAGTTTCACTTGTGCATAATAATTAGTCACTATTGTTCCCTTAGTGATAAACAATCACGGTAATTAAGTAACTGTTTTTCGATTTCTCGAAGTCGTTTTAATTGTTAGCTGTACAATTTATGTGTGAATTTGATTGCAAGTCATAAAAATAGAAAGTACCCGGCAAACCAATTTAAATGTACTTATCAAAATCGAGGAATCTCGCTAGCGAGTAACGATGGGTCGAAAGCGGCTCTCCTGGATTGAACGTCCCTTCGAACAATGTCTTCGACAAGACATTCCAGGCGGTAATGCCGGATTCGAGCGTTTTCTAAAACGAAACTTTATTCAGCATTGTCTTTCTAGACTGTCTAGCCCCACAATATAATAAGATGAACTTATCTTACCTGATTTACATCCCTTAACGTCACAAGCTTAATGAGGATCCAGTAGAAGACTGATGTAATTGCGTCAGTTTTAAGATGTACGAGTGTACAGTACAGTTTCCCATTCAAGCTGTTTCTCTATACAAAGACACCAAGAGTCGATTTTCATCAAGAGTTTAATAAGTACTTTCTGTATGTTCTTGCTTATTTGTTCACAGTGTTGTGTCTTTCACATTGTCTCTCATTTATGCTCTAGGCGGTTTTAACACTGACAGTTTATATCTTTCTTTTTTATCAATATAAATAAAGGTATTTCCGAATAGGTACCGGTAAACACAATATTGCCGCAGTATCCTTGCCAAAAATGAGTTTGTCTTCAATTTCATTATTTATTTAAACGGCGCCATGCTACGAACCAACGCTAATGTCACGAAGTCAGTCAATGAAAAGAATATGGGCGCATTTCAATTGAGTGTCGAAAGTAATTTCGCATTTGCTTTGTTTTTGCACTGATTTGCTTTGTGATTGGCTAAAAGAATGTCGTGCTAATCCGAAGTAAAACCAAAACCGCACGCGTTTTCCCGCGCTTGGCGACCCGATTGTTCAAAAGGGGGATAACGCTAACCACCAGGCCCCGGTTGCCGTTCAAAATGTGGATAGCGCTATTTAGTATATACTGAAACAGTGGATAGCATTGTTGGCGCGCTCTGATTGGCTACTGAAACTCGGAATAGCAAGTGCTATTCACCTCCCAGCAATTTGCGCGCGAAAATTGTAATCGTTGACAGGAATAAATGAGTTAAAAAGCATCATTTTCGTTATATTATCTCACCCACCTCCACTTCGGTGAATAGTTGTTTTAAAAATATCCATCGGATAAATCACTATCCAGTGGATAACGCAATTGGTTTTGTTAATGCTTATCCGCTGGATAGCGATTTATTCAGTGGATAACGCTATCCACCGTTTCAACAACCGGGGCCTGATAAGTTACTGTTTTAGCGGTCATTTGCAGAAATTCACTTGCTGATTCAGCTGGTATTAAAATACTAAAATTAAATAAGAGAAAGAGGCAGGAAAGGTAAAATTGAAGGTTAGTTTGTGTTTGAAAACTGCGGAAAACTAAGCAGAAATGAAGATTTCTCAATTATTGCTTTGATTAAATATTTAGCCTTCGATATAACTCGAACTTTCGATAACTTAAAGGCCCATGTTCACCCAATCTGCTTTGCGCGTTTGGGCTGATTTTTGCACAGACGAAAAATCGAAAAATCGACGTGCCAGCCAATCATAACGCTACATTGAACAATTGAACAGTTTCAAAACAAAAACACAAGTGCGCAAATCAGATTGTGTGAACATGGGCCTTTAAGGTCGCTCCATATTGTTCAGCCCTCTCGTCTTTTGCATTCCATTACAGCTAGCCCGATGGTGTGGCTAAAAATCTTTTAGTTGGAACCAGTAAATCTAAAATCAGTCAACAAATGGTATCCAAATGAATTCATCATTCGTTGCCATGGCAACGCGAAAAAGAGGTAAAAAATACGCTATTTTGGACCATTTGAGGCTAATAACTTACAAACTACACGGTGAAAGTTTTTGTTTTCGATACAGTTTTGTTTAATTGGTAAGAGGAACATTTTAACAATTTTTTAAACAATTCTGTACATAGAGTTCAGAGCTACCTTAAATTTATGTAAAAATGACATACCTCTGAATCCTATGTACAGATTTTTTCAAAATTGGCGCAAATGTTTGTTATGTTTATAAGACGAAAATGTATAAAAATCAAAAAATTTCACCGCGCAGTTTAGAAATTATTAGCCTCAAAAGGTTGAAAATGGGATCTTTTTGGCCTCTTTTGACGTTGCCATGGTAACAAATTTTGATGTCGTAGCCACCTAAATTTGTTCAGTGGTTAAGTGTTTACAAACCTGTAGTAAACGTTTTCTCTTAACTTTACTGGTGTAGCTGTGATTGAATATCATAGATGTATCATGATGGGAATGTTTAAACTATTAGGAGCCACCTTAAGCAGTTTTGTATTTCCCTGACGGTTGGAGTTCAAGATTCTACTGTACTGTCAAATGCATATTTGCTGCCGATCACTTTCTTTTTAGAGGAGTTTTTAATTGAGAGTCGTAAAACCAAAACCAAAGTAATTACTCTGACCAATCACAGCAGTCGTAAACAATCCAATGAACCAATCAGAGCCCGAAGCAAATACATGTCGGAGGTGGGAAGCGCGGGAAAACGCGTGCGAGCAAGTCACGATTGGTTTTGGTTTTACTTCTGATTGGTCGAGAAAGTGGCGCGAGATTTTTTAGCCAATCACAAGGCGTAGCAGTACCAAAGCAATTGTGTAATTAAGCTTACTTTCGTAATCACTCTGGTCAATCACAACATACGCGCAATCAACAACAACAGCAATAATACTTTATTTACTCATTATTTTTTTTTACAACTATATTTTAAAAATACTTACACACATTTTATTAACTAAATACTGATAATTTAAATAGTTAATATAATTTTGAGCCTGGGAGCTAAATAATTAACGGGTGAGTTTTCTAGTTAGCCCCCAGCCATAGTTTGTTAAACATTTATGAATCCAATGAACCAATCAGGCCCCAGTTGTTCAAAGGGTGGATAGCGTTATTTACTGGCTAAATCTCTATTCAGGATGATAACATTATAACAACAAAACAACAACAAAAATCTTTATTAGTTATAGTTATTATAGAATTTATAATACTGGCCTGCAGGTAGCAAAAGCTAATCTTGGCAGGCCAGTGAAATTAATTACATGATTAGAAATCGCTACACACACCAATTTGTTGAAATAAAAAGAAAGTATCAAACAATAGAAAAAAAATGAAGAAACAAAAAGGAAAAAAAAAAAAAGAAACAAGTGATTGAAATAAAAAAAAGAGAATTGTGAAAATATTAATTAATTACTCTTTGATTTAACTTGAGAGATAATCTCGTCAATATTAATATAGGAATCTGCTTCTTTAAGTATAGTCAAAAGTATATTCTTAATAATTAACATTATTATATTTGTTAACGCTTATCCACTAGATAGTAATACAGTCGAACGCCTCGTTACAGACACCTTCCTATCTATTACGGACACTTCATCTGGTCCCGGCAAAATCTCCTTATTTTTCTATTAAAATAACCTCCATAATCCGGACACTCCGTAACACAACGGACACTCGCGACGTTCGGCCACAGAGCTAGGGTAACGTGCCTATATAAACTTTACCACGTGAAAAAAAAAAAACTACGTTTCGCTTCGGTTTCGTCTTTCATTTGTGAATAGCTTCTGCTAAACATTTGCCCTTTCTACTACCCATGGAAATAAGTTAAATTTATTACCTTTGAAGTATCGCAGAGAAATTAGGCCCAGTTCAAACGTCGAACTTCACATGTGCCGAACCTAATGCAAATGAGAAAAATTTATTGTTCTTGCTCATTTGCATTAGATTCGGCACATGTGAAGTTCGACGTTTGAACCGGGCCTTAATGATTTAGTTTTCTTTTTTAAGTGTCTTATGAATATATATAAGTTAAACATTTTCGATTATGTATCATTTCGCACTTGTACCAAACCGCTTAGGAATGTTGATCATTTAACGCTTGATGTCCCTTTTACTAGGACTGACGTCTTAAAGAATTCTTTTTTTGTTCGGATTTGTCGCCTGTGGAATGAATTACCTCTTAGTATAAGAGAGTCAAATACCTTGTCAATCTTTCGTAAGAATTTGAAGGCCTTTTATCATGATAAGTTTAATGTAGATTTTTTCTAATTTTTACATTGTATTTTACATAATCATTGTCTTCTGTAATTTTTTTTAAATATTTTTAATATAACTTTTTAGATAATTGCATTACTTAATTAGATATATTTATGATGTAATATTAGGTGGCTTATTTTTAAGGAGTCTTGTACTCTGTTTTAAGCCTACCTCAGATTTCTTTTTTTTTTGTAATTGTAATCTGAAACTTGATTAAATTAAATTAAATTAAATCAAAATCCGCTTAGAATTTAGTATGTACTCTATAAATAAACTATAAATAAACTAAAGCTCTTTATTGTCACATCGAATTGCATTCTTTTTTGTGATAAGAGACCAAACAATTTTCCCAGTTTTTCCTCGATGGAAGCTGTCTGTATTTACATCATACATTAACATATTACGAATTTCCACCAATATTAACTTCAAGACAAGTTAAGGCCATATAAATGTACACTACAACTATATCCATGACCTCTGTAATGCGGAAACTCTTTTGGTGTCCGTATTAGAGGGGTTCATCAACTATAGTTGGTCAGGGGCGGATCCAGGGGAGAGGTTGAGGGAGCTGTATTCGCCTTTGGTTAGTAAAATACTATTTATCGATGAAAATTTAAACGCTGGTTAATTCACTTGAGCCGGTTTGGGCTCTGTCTCTACATTGTAAAACTGTTCCATGGCGCTCCCTACCAATCGATTGTCTTCTTTGACTTGAGAGCGAGATTAAGTTATGAGAAGTGACTGGTAGTTTACCGCGACAAATTTTCCAACAATCAACAAAGGCCTGGCGATATCTTGGAACTCTCCAAGCATAGACGAACGGATTAATAGCTGAATTTATGTACAAAAATCTAGACAACGCCACATCAATCTTGTGGAAAGTTAACGATTCTTGGCATGATTTACAAAAGTGCAGCAGATGAAGGGTGATGTATTGAGGTATGTATGTGATGTAGAACAATGCAAGAATTATGATAATCGCAATTGCCATCTGTCGCTCACGCTGCAACGCGTTATTAACCGCTAAGTCGTAACCTCTAAGACGAAGTTCGCGTGTACGTCTCGCGAGAGCACGAAACACTTTCACGTAGATTACAGTTAACAGAATGGCCGGCACAGTGGCGTGAGTGTGAAGATAAATCATCGTATAAGTTTTCTCGGATACGTTCGTCACAGGTAGAATGCAGGTCAAGATAGATATCACCCATAATACAGCAATATAAATCTTGATTCTTCTCTTCGTTATTATGGTTTTATATTCCATTGGCTTGTTAATGGCCACATAACAAGTTGTTGACATGGCTATTATTGAATTACTGCTGACGAACAATGTTGTGGTAAGAACAGTGTACATAACTGCTCTAAATACGCCGAAGGAAGGCATTGGTACTTGTTTATAACGATATACATCTCTCACAGCCACAAGAAAAACGTTGAACAACCCCAGTAGTAAGTCTGAAGCGCTTAAATTAGCGATGAGGAAAGATGGTGGAGAGCGAAGCGATTTTCGAGGATCCTTGTAAGTTATGAAGAGAAGAATTGAGTTTCCTATGGTAGTGGCAGCAGCCAAAATGAATCCAGCGACAGCTAAACTCAACCAGTAGACTTTGTCCTGGATTATTGAGAGATAAAAATCGAAGTTTGGATCCGATGAATTTTGCGCAGACATTGGAACAATGGAAGGTCATCTGAGATAGTCAGTGCGAAAACTGATTTTGGTTACCCGAAGTACAAGAGACTGAAGAGATCACAAGCACGAGTCAAATATCACTATCTTATCTTTAAAAGGGCATAAAGTTAAATATAACATCCGCGATATTGTCCACACCCTTCCTGTATGACAACATAATCGAATATAGAGAATTTCACGTATGCGTAATACTGACTCCCTATCGTTTCCTTCAATAAACATCCTAGATCGGCTTTCTCAAAATTAAAATAGGAAGCACAAACCAATTAAAATATATTTGCGTCGCACTGTCTAGAGTGGGTAAATTTCTCGATGGGTCGAAGGTGATGTCGAAACTTCGTTGACAAGACTTTCCAGTGGTGATTCGAACGTGTCGTAACACGAAGAAATCTCTCGCCACTTAGGTATATAAACAAAACCGGAAAGAAGATTAGCTTATCGTTTTATCATCAGTATTACACGTAATTAAAATTATATGTAAACGGGTACAGTAGAACATGAAACCGGCTGACAAAGTGATCTTGCAAAGAACACGTTTGTCTTGAGTTTCGGTTTTGTAATATTTAAAAAAAAATAATAACGCTTGTAGTCCGGGGGAATACTGAAAATGAAAACCACCCGAACTAAAGTAAAAAACTCAACAATCTGAACACGAAACGTAATAAAGTGAAACCTGTGTTAACTTTTTTCATTGCCATTGGTACCAAAAATCAAATTAAAGAAAAAAATGCTAGCATAATTTTGTTAAAAATAAGGAAAAAAAAATTCATTTGAATGGTCTTACCAAAGGATTTCATCCTCAGACTCAAAAGTTACAACCACCTTGTACAGCATAATAAAGATCAATAAACAGCGCTTTCGTTTGAATCACACTTCAGGATTTCATCCACAGACTGGAAGAATCACATAGCAAATTACTCGGGCTGCTTGGCTACAATCCAAGCCGTGGGACTTATAAATTCGGTTGTACTAGGCCTATAAGAAAGTGCGCTTTCATGAATTCAGAAGTGGTCTGTTGTCTTTGTAGCCTGCGGCTAAGTGTAGTGACGTCATATCATTTGACACAGCAACTCCAAGCTCGTGGATGAATTGGATTTATTTACAACATAAGAAAAAGGAAAATGACGAAAACGAAACATATCAAGTAATAGGGACTTTCATTATTGCCGCTCTCTCCTCCGCAGAGGCTCCTATCAGTAAAGAACAGTAAAAGAGAAAATGGGAGCGCGTGACCAGGAGGCCTCTGCGGAGGAGAGAGTTATTGCCGGATTTGGCGAGAGTTCCATTCGATAACGATTTCGTTTTCTTTCTTCATTGCGAAAGACTGATTAAAGGTTTCAAATGACGTAATAACGTGGGCGACGGATCACCTTGTGTGACCCGAAAAGCGACTGTACATGTAAAACAAATCATAACAATTGAATTAATTCTCGTACCTAAGAGGCACTTACAAGACCCTTAAGGCCAAGTAAAAACACTCTATTCTGTCTGCGAATTCATGACATCACCAAACGACATAAGGAGGGCCACCCACCCGTTCCCAAACAAAAAAATGAGGAACGATCTGCAAGAGTGGAATGACAGCACTGCGAAAATTGCAAGAAGAAGGAGTTTAATACATTAGAAGGTTTTAGTGGTCGTGGAAAAGAAGAGTTCCCTGGGTATAATTACACAACAAACTCTGGGATACTCTCGGAGCGGTCTCACATTTGGGTCGTACGAAATTAATGTACTCACGAGTGGCGAAGGCGCGAAAACGCAAAAGAGAAAGAGCGAGAGATGCCCAGCCCCATCCCCTTGCCACTAGCGCGTGAGTCCCTAAATGTAAGACTGCTCACAGGCTAACTCTGGATTGGTGACAATAAGGCCACTCATCGTGATCAAGGAAAACTCATTATTTTTGTTACAATGACTATAAATGTACTATAATTCATTAATAATTCATAAGAAAAATACAAAAAAAATAATGAACGTTTATAAATCCCGATACAGAACAGCTATACGACCTATACTGTATCAAAGAATGCTGATAGGAATCTTGTTTTGCTAATAAGCTGGGATAAGCATTCGCAGTAAAACTGTATGATTATCTACACATATTTTATATATTTAAATGCCTGATATTCGACTTTCAATCGGAATTAAACGCCCTTGAAACGATTGAACGTACTACTCAATGATTATGAACCGTTTCACTAAACTGAAACGCGTTTTAATAGGTGTTCCACCTGTAATGTATTGATAATATCGTGTACCGGAAGTTGCATTAGCGGAAGTTCTCAGACATTGTAGACTTGCAAAGGATCATGGATAGTTTTTGGTAGACCATGCTTTCCGGGTGTCATGGCGGCCAAATAAAGTGTAGTTTCTTTTACAGTTAAATCTGGTTTATTACTTGGCCATCCGGGCGTCATCGTTACATTGGCGACGAGGATTCAATTCGTTTTGTGAGGTAGTGGATGTTTTGGAAGTCATTTGTGCAGAAAGTCCTAGTATTTTGTCAGGAAGATGACGGAAAGTGGAACCAGTTCGAGTACAACTTCGAGTTCACAAGCTTCGCCAACCGCGACGTTTGTTCCTCTTCTTGATGTGGCCAGCCTTCCTCCCTTCAATCCAAAGGAAGACCCGAACACCCTTGCAGTTCGCTGGAAGTTGTGGAAACGCTCGTTTAATCTGTATTTGGTGGCAAAAGGGATTACGAAGGATGAACAGAAAACTGCATTGTTGTTGCATACTGGAGGGTTGAATTTACAAGAGCTTTATTACACGTTATTGACCGGTACGGATATCAAGCCGTTCGCTGAGAGTATGGAGCTGTTGGATAATTATTTCGCACCGCAGTTGAATGTTCCATTCGAAAGGCATCAGTTTAGGCAAATGGAGCAAGCATCAGGAGAGTCGGTGGATCAGTTTGTTTGTCGGTTGAGGCAGAAAGCGATATCCTGTGAGTTTGAAAAGGTTGATGAGGCAATAAGGGATCAGCTTATTGAGAGATGCAGGGACCCTAGACTTCGCCGTAAGTTCCTAGAGAAAACAAATGCTACTCTGAAGGATTTACAAGATTTGGCTCGCGTGCAGGAAGCAGTGAACATGCAGGTCAAGGCTATGGATCAGTCATCCGGTCAGGTGAATGCTGTTTCCGGCAAACCTCACAACAAAGGAAAAGGAAAAAAGGCAGCGCAGGGTAGAAACAGAGGAAATAAGAGTAAATGGTCTGGTGGTTCTCAGGAGACAAAAGTGAAAGGCTGTTTTCGCTGTAATTATACTGACCATATGGCACGTGACCAGAATTGTCCTGCCCGTAACAAGAAGTGCAATGCATGTGGCGAGATTGGACATTTTGCAGTCTGTTGCAAAACAAAGGAACGCAAACCCCCCGCAAGAGATGATGAGGGAAGGAATGACACACGGGGCAGAGCTTATCAACTATCAGGGGGTTCAGCCACTGGCCAACAAGATTATTATGCATTTGCAGTTGGAGCTGGTCAGCCTACAGGTGGTAGTGAAGTTGATTTGAAAGTTGGAGGAGTGATGTTACCCGCGGTACTTATTGATTCTGGTGCGTCATGCAATGTGATTGATCAAGCAACCTGGAAAGTTTTGAAGAAGAAGAGTGTCCAGTGTGAGTCCAAGAAATCAAGCAAAAAGTTGTTCGCTTATGGACAGAAAGATCCTATTGAGGTGATTGGGACATTTGTGTCTGAGATTGTGTGCGAGGTCAGTGGCAACAGTTGTGTGGACGAATTCACAGTGGTTAAAGGTCCAGGAAGATCTCTACTTGGAAAGAACACTGCAGAGAAGTTGGGCGTGTTAAGGGTTGGTCCAGATGTGTGTTCATTAACTGCTGAGGGAAGTGATGCTGACATCCGTGAGAAGTACAGAGAGGTTTTTACGGGGGTTGGGAAGCTGAAGGATTTCCAGCTGAAATTACATATTAAAGATGATGTCACGCCTGTTGCACAACCCGTACGGAGACTGCCATTTGGGTTAAGAGCCAAAGTTGACGAGAAGTTGGATGAGTTGTTAACCAAAGACATCATTGAGGAGGTGTCACACAACCCAACTGAATGGGTGTCGCCGTTGGTTGTTGTCCCGAAGGCAGATGGTGATATTCGGATTTGCGTGGACATGCGTAGGGCGAATTCAGCAATAGAGAGGGAAAGACACCCCATCCCTACAATTGAGGAAGTCTTGTACGACCTTAATGGTTCAACTGTCTTCTCAAAGCTCGATCTCAAGTGGGGCTTCCACCAGGTGGAACTTGATGAAAGATCGCGCGAGATCACAACGTTTGTCACACACCGTGGTTTGTACAGGTACAAACGTTTGATGTTTGGTGTAACATCGGCGCCTGAAAAGTACCAGAAAATTGTGGCGGATGTCCTACATGGTTGCGAGGGAGTGGCTAACTTGGCAGATGATTTGATTGTGCATGGTTGTGGCATAGAAGAGCACGACAGGAATTTGCATGCTGTACTGACACGGTTGAAAGAGAAAGGACTAACCTTGAATGGGGACAAATGCCAGTTTCGTCTTCCCAAGCTTACATTCTTCGGTCATGATCTGAGTAGGCAAGGTGTTGCGCCTAGTGAAGAGAAAGTAGCTGCCATCTTGAATGCAAGTCCTCCACAAGATGCTTCACAGGTCAGATCGTTTGTTCAGCTTGTACAGTATTCTGCAAAGTTTCTTCCTAACTTCGCGCAAGAAGCAGAGCCGCTTAGGAGCCTCCTGAGGAAGAATGAGCCTTTCATCTGGGGTGAAGCACAAGAAAGGTCATTCCAGAAGTTGAAAGAGCTAGTTGCACAGGCCACTACGCTTGCATATTTCAGAGGAGACTGCAACACGCGTATCATTGCCGATGCAGGTCCACATGGTTTAGGTGCAGTGCTGACTCAACTTCAAGACGGCGAGTGGCGAGCAATCTCGTACGCGTCCAGAAATCTCACTGAAGTGGAACGAAGATACAGCCAGACCGAGAAAGAGGCCCTAGCCCTAGTATGGGCTTGTGAGAGGTTCAACATTTATGTGTACGGACGCAAATTTGAACTTGAAACTGATCACAAGCCACTCGAGTGTATTTTTGGCAGGCTTTCAAAACCATCAGCACGTATTGAACGATGGGTTCTGAGGTTACAGGGGTACGACTACAGCGTTGTTTATCGGCCTGGCAAAGCAAACATTGCGGACGCTCTCTCAAGACTCAATCAATGTGAACCCAAAGACACAAGTGGAGAGGAATTTGACTTTGTCAAGGCAGTCGCTGAGGAAAGCTTACCTGTTGCTCTGACAGCGAAACAAGTGGAACTAGCTTCTGAGAGTGACCCAGAAATTGCTAGCCTGAGACAGTACATTTTAAGTGGGGACTGGTCTCAATGCAGGATGACAGCTTATTTGTGTGTCAAGGATGAATTGTGTGTGTTAGGCAAACTTGTTTTGCGCGGTACAAGAATTGTTGTTCCGAAGGCTTTACGGGGAGAAGTCTTGCGTCTTGCCCATGAAGGACATCAGGGCATCGTAAAAATGAAGGCACGTTTGAGGACAAAAGTTTGGTGGCCAAAGATTGACTCGGACGCAGAGCAGGTGTGTAAGTCTTGTCATGGATGCCAAGTCGTAGGAGAGTTTCAGGTTCCTGAGCCCATGAAGAGAGTAAAGCCGCCTACTGGACCCTGGCAAGACTTAGCCATTGACCTGATGGGTCCTCTTCCCACAGGAGAAAGTTTGCTCGTAGTCGTAGACTATTACAGTAGATTCTACGAGGTAGTGATCATGCGCTCAACAACAGCTAAGAGAGTGGTGGATGCACTGACACAGATATTCTCCAGATATGGATTTCCATTTACACTCAAGTCTGACAATGGTCCTCAGTTTTGCTGTGAGGAGTTTGAGAAGTTTCTCTCTGATCATGGAATTGAACACTTGACTTCTCCACCGCTCTGGCCGCAGGCCAATGGACATGTCGAAAGACAGAACAGAACTCTGCTCAAGACTTTGAAAGTTGCTCACGTTGAGGGAAAGAACTGGCGTGAAGAACTGCAGAAGTTTCTGCTAGCATATCGAACCACACCGCAAGCAAGCACTGGTGTTACTCCTGCATCCCTTATGTTTGGCAGAGAGTTAAAAACCAAACTTCCAGAATTAAGGAGCGCTGGTAACCTGTTGGATGAGGGGGTCAGAGATCGTGATTGGAATCACAAGTTGATCCACAAAGAACATGCTGACAACAAGCGGGGTGCAGCCGAAAGCCCTATAGTACCTGGTGACATGGTTTTACTGAAGAACACGAAAACGTCTGGCAAGCTGGAAGCAAATTTCGAGAGTTTACCATACACAGTGCAGACTAAGGAAGGCGGTGAGGTGACTGTTAGGTCAAAGGAGGGTGTGGAATACAGGCGGAACAGTTCATTTGTTAAGCGTTACAACCCACCAGAGGAATTACAGGAAGCCACAGAGGCCGCTTCTCAAGAGACATCTAATTCACTTCCACTGGAGGAGAGTGTAGTAACATCAAGACCAAGGCGGACTGTCAGAATGCCAGAGAAGTACAAGGACTATGTGCTTTATGAACTGAACTCTGTTGACACATTGGACTTGTGTTGAACTCTGTTAGACTTTGTCTCATGTTATCAGATTTTATTGGATAGTCTTATTGAGATAACTCAATGCAAGCAGAACAGTTTTCATACAGATTTATTTTTCAGTGAAAAGTTTCTTGTTGACATTTTTCGTAATTAGTTTGTTTCTAAAGAAAGGAAGGGATGTAATGTATTGATAATATCGTGTACCGGAAGTTGCATTAGCGGAAGTTCTCAGACATTGTAGACTTGCAAAGGATCATGGATAGTTTTTGGTAGACCATGCTTTCCGGGTGTCATGGCGGCCAAATAAAGTGTAGTTTCTTTTACAGTTAAATCTGGTTTATTACTTGGCCATCCGGGCGTCATCGTTACACCACCTGAATAGGTGTTCTTAAAATTTTAAACTATACTTTCGGCTTGACTATGGCATATGGCTGAAAGAATCACATGATTGGAAAATTTGAACACGACTTTCAAGTCCTTTCCCGACTAATAAATGCAATCCAATCTTTTGTCTTTTTCCCCCCTCGAAGATTATTTCCCTGTCTTGTGGTTTAACAACACCCATTTTTCACAATGCCAGTTATATTGGATTCCTTTGAAAGCTAGAGCTTTGGACACGGACGAAAATATTTAATGATTAATTCTAACAGCTGTAGTGACCGTAGATTACAGTCAACAAAATGGCCGGCACAGTGGCGTGAGTGAAGATAAATCATCGTTTAAGTTTCCTCAGGAACGTTCTTCGCAGGTATCTGATGCCGGAGCGGGGGCGGGGGGGGGGGGGGGGGGGGGGGGCGGCGACTCCCATATAAGAGCCCATATAAAAATCACGGCGGTGCGCGTCGTACCTTTTAGTAGTCAAAATTTGAAGATTGGTACCGCTACGTAGGGTGCCAAGTGGTAGGGTACGGTTGGTACCGCTAGAATACTTAAATCTAAAATGTCCACAGTTAAAATTATTGCGGTACCTTTCAGGGAATAAAGCGGAAAAAATATGACAGAATATGGCATGTGTTGTTTTAGAATTGTTACCTCTTAGGGGTAAAACTTCATTTGACCACACCCATCAGTAGGCTTTTACACAAGTTGCTCGGCAACTTTTTGGCAATTTTTGGCCTTTCGAGCAACTTTTGAGCAACTTATGGTTTCGAGCATTTTTTATGGCCACACTGACAAGTTTGTTGACATGACTATTATTGTATTACTGCTGACGAACAAATTTGTGGAAAGAGCAGTGTACATAACTGCGCATGGGTACTTGTTTTCAACGATATACATCTCTCAAAGCTACAAGAAAAACGTTGAACAACCCCAGTAGTAAATCCGAAGTGTTCAAATTGGCGATCAGGAAAGTCGATGGTGGAGAACGAAACGATTTTCGAGGATCCTTCTACGATTTGAAGAGACAAATTGAGTTTCCTGTGATAATGGCAGCAGCTAAAATGAATCCAGCGACCGTTAAGCTCAACAAGTATACGTAGCCTTTGTCTTGAATTATTGAGAGATAAGAATCGAAGATTCGATCCGATGAATTTTGCGCAGTCATTGTTAAGGTCGGTTTTAAAAAAATTTAGTTTCCCGAAGTACGATATCACGGTCAGATCTTTTTAAAAATAGCCACCGCTGTTTTGTACAATACGCGTCCTGTATGAGAGCCAAAACCGAAAATAGCAGTTTCACTTGTGCATAATAATTAGTCACTATTGTTTCCTTAGTGATAAACAAACGGTGCAATAAACCTTGTATTATTCCGGCCATAAATCTCTTCTTTCCTTTTGCCTATTTCAATTATTAATTCAGTAACTGTCTCTCGGAGTCGTTTTAATTGTTAGCTGTACAATTTATGTGGGAATTTGATTGCAAGTCATAAAAAAAGGAAGTACCGAACCAATTTACAGTGCGGCTACTGTTATCGGGGTCACCCAGACAAAGTTAACCAATCACAAAACAGAACGAGAACAATAGATTCCAACATTTTTTACTTTAGCCAATGAAATGTTGAGTACAGAACAATGAAATTTCAACTTGTTCACTCGTGAAGCTTATGTTGAATAAAGCTTTAGCTAGCGTTGACTTTTGGATTTAAAAATTTGAGTAGTTTCACATGCTACATGAATGAATGTCATGTGTCATGCAAGTGAGCGAGAACTGATCTCAAACTCTATGAAAGCAGTAAACGCGACAGCCGTATGTTTAGGCAAATTGCGTAGCGGATTTGAATTCTCGGAAAAAATAACAACTCAACCGCCGGCTGTTTGCAAATGTTACAAGGTACACTGCCAGCGTAGCATATATAAGCATTTATTTTCTATTCGTTTGAAAAAGAGCGGCTCCTTCATTTCAATTCTTTTTTTATTGAATTGTTGTCAGAATTTTTTCCGTTGCAGATTTTTTTTGCGGTTTGAGCACTAGATGGGTTTCTTTGATCTCCCAAGGCGGTCGTGACGGTTTTGAAGAAATCATTTGGCGAAAGTATTACAAGTCTATATTTGTATATGCCAAAAAATAGAAATAATTATTAACCAAACCTCGAACTCTGTTTAAAAAATATTCTAGTCTGTCGGCTGAGTTTTTTTTGTCAGGAATTCATCGCGAGGGAGTTGGATTTACTGTTTTGAATCGTCTGGAAAATTATAATAACTCAACTGGCGAACCGCTGTAATATCGATGGATTTTCGCGCAGTGAAATATATGTTGAAGAATGCGCCGTTTTTATAAGACGATACTCTTTTTATGCAGTTTTGAATTTCTCTTTTACTTAATTTTATTTCAGCTTAATCCGACTGCCGGAACCTAATGCGTGGAACTCAAAGCGCATAAAACTTAATTAACCACGACGGCGAACAAGCCGTGTGTTTTCGTTGTTTTGAAATCCGTAGATCACTTTTTAATTTGCCTGAACTATGACCGTCGCTTTCACTTGTACTTATGCAGTTAAGAATATCTTCTTTCGCTGTCGTCAAGTGTATTTATTTTCCAACCCCGCCGTTGACGCCGTAGAGAAAACTTGAATCTGTTACGAGCGAACAAATTATTTTAAATCCACCATCAGCACTTTTATTTGTGTGGACATACAGTACAGCCGTCGCATTCCATATTTTCACACAGTTTGGAGTTTCTGTTTCACTTGAATCGCCGACATTAACCTTCCAAATCGCGCTGTTAAAACAAGTTAAGTTCAAAAGGGATGGAATCGAAGTTAATTGAAAATCCAATGCTGTACAGCCAAAACTCGTATCACACAGTTTGGAGTTTCTCTTTCATTTGAATCGCCCGATATTTACCTTCCAAATCGCGCTGTTAAAATAAGTCAAGTTCAAAAGGGATGGAATCGAAGTTAATTGAAAATCCAACGCTGTACAGCCAAAACTTGTATTGATCTGTTTTGATGGCGAACGAACAAGTTGAAATTTCATTGTTCTGTACTCGACATTTCATTGGCTAAAGTAAAAAATGTTGGAATCTATTGTTCTCGTTCTGTTTTGTGATTGGTTAACTTTGTCTAGGTGACCCCGGTAACAGTAGCCGCACTGTAAATGTACTTATCAAAATCGTGGAATCTCGCTGGCGTGAATAACGATGGGTCGAATGCGGCGCTCCTGGATTGAACGTTCGACAAGACGTTCCAGTACTGCCGGATTGGAAGGTGTTCTAAAACGAAACTTTATTCAGCATTGTCTTTCTAGACTGTCTAGCCCCACGATATAATAATATGGAATAATCTTACCCGATTTACATCCCTTAACGTCACAAACTAATTGAGAATCCAGTACTGAAAGACTAATGTAATTGCGTCAGTTATATAGGATGTACGATAATCAGTTAGTTTCTGATTCAAGGACACCAAGAGTCGATTTTTATCAAGAGTTTAATAAGTACTTTCTGGATGTTCCAGGTTATTTGTCTGTTTCAAACATAAGGTACATTCTTACGGTGTTGTGTCTTTAGACAAGATCCACATTAGGACCATTTATACAGGAGAAAATAAGACGCGAACTAATCGTATAAATAGTACAAAAGTAGCGTTCGTGTCTTATTTTAGACGCGACCTAAATAAAACGCGTCTTTTCTTAGAACAGGATTTTCAGCTATTCTTATTTTGTCCGTATTGGATAAAAGTACAAATTTAGTCAGTAAAAGATTATTTATCAATCAAAATTTAAACACTGGTTAATTCGCTTGAGCCAGTTTGGGCTCTGTCCCTACTTTGTAAAACTGTTCCATGGCGCTCCCTACCAATCGATTGTCTTCCTTGACTTGAGAGCGGGATTAAGTTATGAGAAGTGACTGGTAGTTTACCGCGACAAATTTTCCAGCAATCGACAAAGGCCTGGCGATATCTTGAAAGTCTCCAAGCATAAACGAAGGGATTCATAGCTGAACTTATGTACAAAAATCTAGACAACGCCACATCAATCTTGTGGAAAGTTAACGATTCTTGGCATGATTTACAAAAGTGCAGCAGATGGAGGGTGATGTATTGAGGTATGTATGTGATGTAGAACAAAGCAAGAATTATGATAATCGCAACTGTCATCTGTCGCTCACGCTCCAACGCGTTACTCGCCGCTAAGTCGAAACCGATAAGTTGAAGTTCGCGTGTACGTCTCGCGAGAGCACGAAACACTTTCACGTAGATTACAGTCAACAAAATGGCCGGCACAGTGCCGTGAGTGTGAAGATAAATCATCGTATAAGTTTTCTCGGATACGTTCGTCAAAGGTAGAATGCAGGTCAAGACAGATATCACCCATAATACAGCAATATAAATCTTGATTCGTCTCTTTGTTATTATGGTTTTATATTCCATTGGCTTATTAATGGCCACATAACAAGTTGTTGACATGGCTATTATTGAATTACTGCTGACGAATAAAGTCGTGGTAAAAACAGTGTACATAACTGCTCTAAATACACCGAAGAAAGGCATTGGCAGTTGTCTATAACGATACACATCTCTCACAGCCACAAGAGAAACGTTGAACAACCCCAGTAGTAAATCTGAAGCGCTTAAATTGGCGATTAGGAAAGATGGTGGAGAGCGAAGCGATTTTCGAGGATCCTTGTAAGTTATGAAGAGAAGAAGTGAGTTTCCAGTGATAATGACAGCAGCCAAAATGAATCCAACGACCGCTAAGCTCAGCCAGTAGGCTTTGTCTTGAATAATTGAAAGATAAAAATCGAAATTTGGATCTGATGAATTTAGCGTAGACATTGGACTGATTGGATGGTCAGCTGAGATGATCACGAGTTTTGTTACTCGAAGTACAAGTCGGCTGAAAGATCACAAGTACGGGCCAAATTCCACTATCTTGTCTTTAACAGGGCATAAATGTAACATCCGCGATATTGTTCATGCCCTTCCTGTATGACAACAGAATCAAATATAGCGAATTTCACTTATGCGTAATAACAACTCGCTATCGTTTCCTTCAAATAAACATAAATTATTATGACATATCCTAAAAGCTGGACTGGACCCTGGACTCTGGACTCTGGACCTGGACTCTGGACTCTGGACTCTGGACTCTTCCCTCCTAAAAAAAAAAATTAAATTTATCCGTCCCCGTCCGTCCCGTAGGGTTTTTCGGTGTTTAGTCTAGTATAGGGTTGCAAAATGCAGCTAAAATGCAGCGGCACACCCCACCCAAACATTTGCGGAGTACCCCCCCCCCCCGGTCTTTATACCTACCAACTCACACGCATTATGCGTGTCACACGCCTGCAAATCGAAAACATCGATCACATGCATACAGGAAAATGTCACACGTTTAACCATTAACGTGAAAAATTTAATTTAATTTCCACCCAAAACAGTCCAGTGGGCGGCGCTGAATGTTCCGTTTGAATGCTAATAACAAGCTAAAAGGTCAGGTCGTGTTTCGAGACAGGCGTGATCTCGGCAAGATAGCGCCTAGATTTCGGGCTTCGGTAGCCTTCGGAAATAATCGGAACATCTTCGGAAATCTTCGGTAATGTTCGGAAGTCGTCGAAACATCTTTGGAAATCTTCGGCAATTTTTTAGGAAAAGTTGGCAGGGATATCACTTCGCCAATCAATCGCAAATCGGCATTGAATCTAGGAGTTCGGTTGAAAGAACGGGGAGGGGAAGGGAGAAGGGAGTTGCTACATTAAATAACAAACGCCATCGAACGACCCGACCCCAACTTTTTATTAAATAAAGGTCTTTGGCGTGCGAACATGATTGCATTACACAAGCCTGTACCATGATTTAAATCATCGGAACTGCTGGCGTCCTTATCGAAGCACAGATCAGATAAATTTCTCTATTCACAAGCTCTTATCAGCTGCCAATCTTAACAAAATACGAGCGCACAGACGCTGAGTAGATAAACAGGGCGGCGAACAAACTTGAAATTGACTACATAAGATATTAGGTGATTTGAAACACACGTACAAAAGTATTTTTAGTAGAGCATAGTACTGGAGTCTCTTCCCCGAGCAACAAAACATTGTCTCGTGAAGTTTAAAGCCTGCCGGTCGACGAAAAAAAAAGTGATCAAAAGAAAAGTAAGAGAAGTTATCAGTAATCGCTAATTCATTTATGCATTCGAATTTTTCGCAAATCCAAAAAAAAAATGAAAAAAAAATGAAGAGATTTCAACAAGAAACACGTGCATGCGAAGCCTTGCGAACTTTTACCAACTAATTAACTAACCTGATGACAAGTTTTCGACGTGTCTTATTTCTTTGTCTCATTAACAAAAGATTAAAAATAAACATTGAGAGACATTGCATGGTTTTCCAGTTGGCCAAGTCAGGTGCTGTTAAATCTTCTGTATTAAGGCATTCCACAGTCAGTAGAAGAGTTGCGAAATGGAAAAAGAAAACCGTAGTCACGCCCAAGTGGTTATTGGAAGTAAGTATCATTATCGCAATTCTGGTCAATGCATTCAGCGCCGCTCACTGGACTATTTTGGGTGGAAATTGAATTTAATTTTTCACGTTAATGGTTAAACGTGTGACATTTTCCTGTATGCGTGTGATCGATGTTTTCGATTTGCAGGCGTGTGATACGCATAATGCGTGTGAGTTGGTAGGTATAAAGACCGGGGGGGGGGGGGGTACTCTACAAATGTTTGGGTGGGGGTGTGCCGCTGCATTTTAGCTGCATTTTGCAACCCTATACTAGACTAAACACCGAAAAACCCTACGGGACGGACGGGGACGGGGGGATAAATTTATTTATTTTTTTTAGGAGGGAAGAGTCCAGAGTCCAGAGTCCAGAGTCCAGAGTCCTGAGTCCAGAGTCCAGGTCCAGAGTCCAGAGTCCAGGGTCCAGTCCAGCTTTTAGGATTATGCAGGCCCCTGTTGATATACTTGACTATGTTTTCCATATGAATTGGAGTCGTCGTGTTAATTGTTAGTAAGAATTTGCTTATAATTTATAATTGAATAGCTCATTAAAATAGGAAGCACAAACCAATCAAAATATATTTGCGTCACACTGTACTAAAGAGTGGGTAAATTTCTCGATGGTTCGAATGTGACGCACCTTGGTCAAATTATCGAACGTGTCGTAACACGAAGAAACTTAACTCTACATTGACCTACATTATCTCTCGCCACTAAGCCATATAAACAAAACATGAAAGAAGACTAGCTTATCGTTTTATAATCAGTATACACGTAAATGTAAATGTATGTACACGAAAATGAGTACCGTAGAACATGAAACTGGCTGACAAAGTTACCATGCAAAGAACACGTTTGTCTTGAGTTTCGTAATGGTCTCCTGGTTTCGGTTATTTAATATTTAAAATAAATGATAACGCTAGTGCGAAAACAATAAATGAAAGTAGTCCGGCGGTATACTGTAAATGAAAACCTCCGGAACTTAACAGTTTAAAAAACTTGCAGAAATCTGAATACGAAACATAGTAAAGCCGTGAAACCTATTATCACTGCCATTGGTACCCAAAATCAAAATTAAAGAAAAAATACCAACATAATTTTGTTAAAAACAAGTAGCCCGATGGGCTTCGAAACTGGCTCGTTTAGTCTCAGTTTCCAACCGGTTTTCATTTTAGAGTTTTATATTAGCAATCCACAATATACAATCTAGAATATATTAATATGCACAGTCCAGTCTACATTTACATTTACATTCCACAGCCCGCTTCAAGCAAGCACTCCTTAGGGACGGACGATTTTATTGTTAGGGGAGGGGGGAGGGGGGGAGGGGGGGAGGGGGGAGTGGGCATTTACCAAAAAAAAAAAAAATTCCTGCACAGCAAAAGTAAAGAAAAAAAATAATGCACAGCGAGCCAATGGAGAAAAGGTATGGAATAATCCCGAAAAAAAAATTCATGATCAAATAGGTTTTATTTGCATGCGAATGAAAACTCAATTTCATATGAAAGGTTTCGCACCTAGCCTCGCTTTGAAAGAGAGGCTAAAGGTAACTCGGAAATGGCCTATTGATTTGGTTAGAAAAGTTCAACCCGCTTTCCTTTTACCAGAAATAGAACACATCCGGAAATCACAGCGATTTAATGTTTAACAATTCCGTCGAAATTAGAACAGTAAATATTTGAATTGTAGTTGCTTAATTATTGGTTACAGTTCGCTATACAAAATCACACATGGTAGCGATATACAAAGGATATAAATCTCAAAGCAAAGCCATTTCCCATAAATGATCATGACTTCCTCCTACACTTCTCCTAAAACGAAAAAAATGTGGAAAACATATGGTTTTATTTTGAAATAATCACAGAAAACGCCTGCTGCAGACAAGCGCTTACCTTGCGGAATATCTAACCAAAATTCGTCAAAGTGAAGCGATCGATGAATGTCAAAGCAGCTGCATCAAACTGACCATCGATGTCTCACAAATCCAACAGCCGAGTCTTGTTACAGTAGCGTTTTGTTTTACAACAGCAAACGAACGATATCGCTTGCTTTTAGAACGATCGACGGTACACCAAATTGAAGAAACGTTGACCCGTGTAAAGCATAAACCATGAACGATGAGACCGAATGGGATTCTGGGTAGACAGCATTGGCAAGCTAGTAATATTCCATTTCTTGATAATCAATATGTTATCTTTGTTTGAGATATTTAAGAGCATGGATTTATGCATTCTGTGTTAATAAAATGTGTATTCTGTGACAGACGAAGATTAATTTTTCCAACTTCCCAGTAAGCCTTTGGGTCGCATCGTTCATAGTTTACGCTTTTCACCCGACAACGTTTCTTCAATTTGGTGTATAAAGCAACTCTTTCGACGAAACTCTTGCACCATCAATCGAGCAGAGGAAGGTCTGGAACGAGTCACGCACCCCTCCCCCCAACGAAATAACTAATCTTCCTTTGGCGTTGTAAACATGCGCATGCGTAAGAAACATTTGTCATATATTTTAATGTACCATAACAAAAGCAGCAATTTTTCTAAAGCAACGAGATGATGAGAACCCGCATGTTCCCAAGAATTATCTCTTGCACGTAATACGCATCTGTGTGCAGCACGTTTCTATTTTAAATTGCTTTTTATAGAGAATGCTACCACAAGGAAGCCACCGATTAGTCTTTGCCTTCAGTATAGGTGACTTGGGCGGCATTCATTATGTATACCGCAGGGGGGGGGGGGGGGGGGGGGGCAGAGGATTTTGGGGGGGATCTCAAATTTTTTGGAAAGGGACAAGGGGAGGGGGGGGTTACCAAAATTTTTGACAGGCAAAGGGGGGGGGGGGGGGTTGCTAATTATTTTCTCCACTTATTAAAAAAGGAAGTATTATTCTGTGGATTTTTTTTTTTACAAAAGAAGACCATCCTAATTACTCTATGCTTGAAGAAGAAAATTTGCTAGCTTATTTGCTTTATAAATACACTCTTTACGGGACTTTCATTATTGATTAAAAAGTTAAGTGTTTTTATTGTAAAGCTAATATTGCTTTTAAGTCAACAACAACTACAAAACTTCAATAAAAAGTTCAATCTTTCTTTAACTGGAAAAATGCCAATATTTCTGTGTTTAGCATTAGCCACTGCAGGAGCCACTGAAATCAAGACTAATGAATGGACTGAAACAGAGCTCCAACTAACATAACAGCCATACAAAGTATTAACATTGGAATGCCTTAAAGTGCTTGATGGCGAATGTTATTAAACTTTATAAAATGCTCAAGGAAATGCGCGCGCTATGATGGGTTAAACCGAGTTCATTATAACTCGATAAAGCACGCGCGTGACGTAAGGTTCATTGTAACCGTTTTTATTTATCAAAGAAATAAAAAAAACTTGTTCCTCGTGCATTGTTGAGTTATATAAGCACTTGGGAATTTTTAAGAACACTCGAGAAGTGCAAGAAGTACTCGCCTTTGACTCGTGCTTCTCTGCACTTCTCTCGTGTTCTTAAAAATTCCCGCGTGCTTATATAACTCAATAATGCACTCGGCGCGTTTTTTATTTCTTCAGTACAAATTTAGGTTTTGAAAACACATTGCAACATCCTTTGTGAAGGCATGTTCTAAACTTCATCATTGTCACCAAAACTCTCAGTGTCCTCTCATTTCCACTACCATCATCATCATCATCATCATCATCATCATTAGCAGCGTTAAGTAACAACCCGTGTAAGAAGTAGGCAATTCTCTATTGTTCCGCTGCATTTCGCTTTCCCCACATAAGAATGTTTAGATTTTCGTACTGAGAATACGTTACATGGACAACATGGTTTTGAAATAAAATTTACTGAAACTTTATTTTAAAGCGATGTTTCTTTTGTTTTACAAGATTTCATCCAATCGTGAGACTCCAAAACAATGACCAAGAAAGACTTCTAATTTTCCATGTTCCCCACATAGAATTTTTGTTGCATTAAAAATCACAATAGTTTTCACTAAAAGGGAATCAATTAGTAAACTAGAGATAAATAAATGCGCTGCCTGATGAAGTTATGGTAGGTTTTCATGTTTTAGCCCATGAGGTGGACAGTTTCAACAATAGCACAATTCACACCTTTCTGCATTCCGTGCATTTGGGTTGCCTACTTCTTACACGGATTGTTACTTAACAACATCATGGTTCCCACCATCATCATCAACAACAACAACACTTTGCTTCTCTAAATTATTAATAGCACAATCTACATGTTCAAAAGCATCCCCACCAAAGAAAGTTGCCGAAGTGCTTTGAGATGGAATTTGGGCCTCAAAAAGTGGAGTGCTTGCACCTTTATATCCTCTTCTTTGCATATTGTTTTTTCGCTTGTCGCATGTACTCGCCTATCTCTGTTGAAAATCAAGCTCTGAAGCTGAATGCCTTTTCTTTGTCCACTATTAAGTTGTTTAATATCTCTTTGCATCTGTTGTACAACCTCTTGTCTGACTGTTTCTTAGTTTTTCTTTTGTTTTCTTTCTTTCTTCTTTTGATACGTGCATTTTCTTTAGATGATTGTCCAGGCTGTACTCTTGACCTTGACAACACAAGATATGAATGGTTTAAATCGCGTTCCACACCCATCAGCGCTTTTAACTGCTCTTGTAGTTTGCCCAATGAATTAGTAAGGTATCGATGTTCTTCCTCAAACCCTTTTTTATACTGGAAATGTTGTTGGCATCTATCAGCCTTTCCCGACGTTTTTCAGCTCTGTATCAAGCTTCTCAGCATCCCTAACACTATCCTCCACTTTTGTAAGCAAGGAAGCACAGACATTTCGGTCACTCTTTTTTTGCCATGTCCTTGCTTGCTTTGCGATAGTTTCACTTTGGGATATCAGTTTTGCTGGACTGTTATAGAAACCTATAGATTTGGAAAGTTTCTGTAACTGCAGATGAACATTCCATCTAAATGACTGCTGCTTTCGGATGTAACTTAAGTAAAAGGTGGGCGGGGCTTAATTTTTTTCTTTGAAGCTAGAGGGGGGTGTATCAAAATTTTGTGACCTCAGTGGGGGGGATCTTAAAAAAAAATGCTTGTGAAAAAAAATCCTCTGCTCCCACCCCCCCCCCCCCCCCCCCCCTGCGGTCTACATAATGAATGCAGTCTTGAAGGTAAAGGTTAGTGTAGTATGAGTTGGGGTGACGTCGTTTTGATGACATCACTGATTACGTCATTTCTGAAAACCGGAAGTAATTTAGGTACGGTATTGGCCGCAGCAAAAGCGATTCCCGGGGCAGGCGACACGAAAAAAAAGGTATTTTAAGAACTGTCTCGTCGCTAAGCGACGAGCCAGTTAATAAGGGTAAAACACTTCATTTGAATAGTCGCACCAAAGAATTTCGGCTCAGACTAAAAAAAAAACACCTTGTATAGCATAACAAAAAGCACCACAGGGAAGTGCTTGAAAGGTCACACTTCAGGATTTCATCCACAGACTGGAAGAATCACATGGCTCAGTAATTTGCATTATAATGTGAAAACCAACATGGCGGCTTTCGTGAATAAGGCCTATACACCGAATGCAAATATGGCTGTCAGGTAGTTTTTTGTTTGGCCAAGTTTTCAGAGAAATTAATGATATCACGTAAACAAGTGCTGCTAAGTGTATCATCTTGCAAAGTTTGGGTGTTTTTAGTTTAACGGTTGCGAAGCTTGGCTCACTGAAATTTTAAGCATTTGTATGAGAAAAGACATTCTATCCTAAATAGCCTCGCTTTCATGTTTTTCCCAAAATTTGATTGCCTATTACTTCTCCTAAAATAAGAATATGGCCTTGAAAATGCACACAATGATCTGTTTTGACCTGATCTTTACCATTAACCAATTGCTTTTCTTTTCTTGAGAACCTGTAAAAACAAAATATTGTTGGGCGGCCATATTTGCATTCGGTGCTATAGGATAGAATCTAAATGCTATAGCTCAGAAGGAGATCGGACACCTTAATGAGAATATACATGTATAACGGAGTTACCGGTTGGCTTTCAGTTGAGGTTGGGGTTAGCAGTTTATATAAGTTAAATTTAGGCCTAAACAACCCGAGAAGCTAGGTGGTACCCTGGTACGGTAGGCTGTGTAAGCCTAAGCCTAGCTGAGGTCACAGGTTCAATCCTGAGTGGGATTTAGATTTTCTTTTTTACACTTAAAAATTTATTGAAAATGAAATTCTAAGCGTCGACATTACGTTATATAATTCTCAATAAGGTGTCCGACCTCCTTCTGAGCTATAGCAGGTAGACTCTACCGGCCTATAGAGCGTTTGTACGTGACGTCTCGGCGGCCATATTGGTGTCCCAAAACAGTGAAATGGCGGCCATATTGGTGTTCTAAATGAATCCTACTGGTCTTTAGCTCTACTCTTATTCAAACATTTCCTATTGTCTTAGCACTCCAATATGGCCGCCGGTCACGTGAGATGAAAACACTCTATTCTGTGCGCGAATTCATGACGTCACCAAACGACAAAGGGAGGGCCACCCGTTCCCAAACATAAACTGAGGAACGATCTGCAAGAGTGGAATGACAGCACTGCGAAAATTGCAAGAAGAAGGAGTTTAATACATTAGAAGGTTTTAGTGGTCGTGGAAAAGAAGAGTTCCCTGGGTATAGTTAAACAACAAACTCTGGGATACTCTCCGAGCGGTCTCACATTTGGGTCGTACGTCATGCACTCACGGGTGACGAAGTCGCGAAAACGCGAAGGAGCCGGAGAAGATGTGGAGGCGAGAGGTGGCCAGCCCCCTTCCCCTCGATACTAGCGCGTGAGTCCCTAAATGTAAGACTGCTCACAGGCTAACCCTGGATTGGTGACAATAAGGCCACTCATCGTGATCTCGCAAAACTCATTATTTTTGTTACAAAAACTATAAATGTAATTATATAAATCATTAATAATTCGTAAGAAAAATACGAAAGAAACGAAAGTTAATGAACGTTTGTAAATCCTTATACAGCTATACGTCCTATATTATGTATAATAGGAAGGAACCTTTTTTGCTAATAAGCTAGCATAAAATATTCGCAGTAGAACTGTATGAATATTTACTCATATTTTATCGATTAAAATGCCCGATATTCGACTTTCAATCGCAACTAAACTCCTTCGAAACGGTTGAACGTACTACTCAAGATTATCAACCGTTTCACTTAACTGAAACGCGTTTAACAGTTGTTCCACCTGAATAGGTGTTCTTAAAATGACAAACTATACTTTTGGTTTGATACATATGGCTAAAAGAGTCACATGATTGGAAAATTTGATCACGACTTTCAAGTCCTTTCCCGACTAATAAATGCGATCCAATCTTTCATTTTTATTACCCCCTCAAAGATTATTTCCCTGTCTTGTGGTTTAACGACGCCCATTTTCACAATGGTAGTTATATTGGATTCCTTTGAAAGCTAGAGCTATAGACACGAACGAAAATTTTAGTGATTAATTCTAACAGATGTAGTGACCATGGAAAATTCTACGACAGAAATATCTGATTTTTATCTACGAATCATCGATAGTTCTGTATTCTGGGTGAGTTTGGCAGTAGCTGGTTTTATTCTTTCAGTCGTTACTGTGGTGGCTAATTTTATTGTGCTAGCTACGACCTGCAGAGATCCGCAAAAGACGCTTCGCACTCCGCCATGCTTGTTGATCGCAAATCTAAGCGTGTCTGATTTTCTTGTGGGGTCGTGTGTCGTTTCACTGGTGGCGTTCAGGGATGTGTATAGATCTTTCGAGCAACAAGTCCCTTTACCACGCGAGGTGGAAACGTTTGGAACTTATGTCCTCTGTGCAACTTTATTTAACAGCGGCGCAACTATGGTAGCACTCGCAACAACTTCTTTCGTCGCCATAAACAATCCTATGGAATACAAAACCATTATTACGAAGAAAAGAATATACATATTTGTTGCTTTCACATTGGTGATATCGATCTTAATATGCTTTCTACCAGCAACGAACATTCCTAAAAAGACCTACTTTCTTATTTATATTCACACGCACATCTCGCTGCCAGCTTTACTTCTCACAGCAATATACGTGAAAGGTTTTCGCGCCCTCGCGCGGCGTACACGTGAACTTCAAGAACATGGACAAGCTTCTGTGGAAAATAGCCGTCGCGCCTTGGAACGGGAGCGAAGTATGGCTGTCACAATTATGATTATCCTTGCGTTTTTTTTCCTCACGTACCTACCACAGTTTATTATGATTCACCTGGCTGACTTTTGCGATTCTTGTAAGATCAGCGAAGATTCGATAACGTTTCATAAAATTGATGTAGTATCATCCCGATTCTTGTTCCTTAACTCGGCATTAAATCCATTTATTTATGCGTGGAGAATGCCGAAATATCGCCGAGCCTTAGATGCCTGTTTGAAAATTGTCAAGAACAAACTCTGCGTTTTTAAACGCCCTCGAGTGGATGTCTATAAGACGAAATCGAACACGGATTTTAAAGGACAGCACAACCAAACAGATTGTCACACGATGGAAATTTATCAAGCAAGTGCACCAGCGAACTAAGTTTTGTTCGAAGGTTAAAAGAACACTGTTCCGCCGAAATAACAATTCTATAGAACAAAACAGAAGCAGAAGTTTGGAGGTAACATGCAGGATTGCAAGGATGGAAGTGGATTCTGACAGTTCGTCAAATTTGATTTATTGACAGGCGCCAGGCGGTCAAGAAATCAAAACTGCCATTCTTGTCAGTTCGGAATTTTGACTTTTTTTAGCCGTGGTTTTGTCTCTTTGGTAAATATTTCTTTGTTTTCATCTCTTTTGGCAATTTCCTTTCTTCAAGTTTCAAGATCATAAAGCAAGTTTAAACAAGCTCCTGTCCATAATCATTAACAAGAGGCTAGGAACGTTTTATGGTTTATTTTAACTGGGTCACGCACCCCATCCCTCTCAACGAATTTTGCGTGACATGTAAGTCTTGTTTCGTTTACATATTATAAGATATCATTTATTACGACTGAATTTACAACTGAACTTAAACACGTTTTATAAGCATTTCTCTAAAATTAGCGACAACAGAAAGAAAAATTCAATCACAAATTGATATCAACATAAATTCCCATCGAAAAATGTAATTTCTTTTCCGGTGAAGTCCAAATGCCAGTGGCTTGACTCGGCTAACAAGAACGTGATTACGGGCACGCCGAAAATCACGAGGTCGCATGTCAACCAATCAGACCAGTGAAAGTCCTCCCGCGGGATACGGGAAACTTTAAAAAAAAACAAGGCAATTTGTGACTACAAAAAGCGGGACGAAAGCTAAAAATGGAAACAAGGACCTTAACGAAACCTTGACTCATGCCGCTATGCGCATGAGTAATGAGGCTCTGCCAGGGTAAATTCCGACAGGCGACATGACCCAAAAAGTAGCGACAGACAGCACGTAAAATGAAATTGCGACAAAAGACAATCTTTCTCGATACAATTCCGACAGCGACAGCAAAGCCGAGAATCAGCGACAAAGAACGGTGGTTTGGCATATTTTTTCACCAATTTGAGGTCCTTGAGGACCCTTGAGGTTTCCTTGAGGGTCTCTTGAGCATCGCGTTATACATTATCTGCATTATCGATGCGCACCGAACGATAACTGAGCTGTTGTAGAACTGTCGGCGTTTCTTTATAGCGTACCATTGTCCACCTTTTTAAAAATTTCGACAAACTGTGTTCGTTCAATTTCCGACAGCGACGTGCAGCATTGATAAAACAGTGCATTATCGATGCGCACCGAACGATAACTGAGCTGTACTGTTGTAGAACTGTAGGCGTTTCTTTATAACGTACCATTGTCCACCTTTTCTAAAATTTCGACAAACTGTGTTCGTTCAATTTCCGACAGCGACGTGCAGCATTGATAAAACAGTGCATTATCGATGCGCACCGAACGATAACTGAGCTGTACTGTTGTAGAACTGTAGGCGTTTCTTTATAACGTACCATTGTCCACCTTTTCTTAAATTCCGACAAACTATGTTCATGTGTGTTCGTTCAATTTCCGACAGCGACGTGCAGCATTGATAAAACACCGACATGAGACATTTTAAAATTCAGACATGACTCCCTTTTCCTCCACCAATCAATGTTCCTAAATATCGTGTTTTCGTGATTATGGCCTTATTACCTTCCCGGGGGGGGGGGGGTACCCAACAAAGTTTTGTACGGGGATGCTCCGCCCCAAGATCCAAACCCTTACCCTTTCATATACCGTTTTTGACAGAAAAGGTACCCCTTTCATATACCTTTCATTGAAAATTGTACCCCTTTCATATACCTTTCAATGAAAATGGCACCGCTTTCATATAGCCTTTAGGTGCGTCTGTTTGATATATTTTGAAAGGTGCTTTTTATAATACTTAAATGGCAGTTTTCCCTACCCTTTTTATACTTCAACCGGTGTTTTCCCTACCCTTTCCTATACTTCGTGAAATCCCTACCCTTTCATATACTTCAACTCGTGAAATCCCTACCCTTTCATATACCGCCAGCCTAAAAAAGGTACCCCTTTCGGGCGGAACATCCCCGTATAGCCCATTATAGAGAGTACCCCCCCCCCCCCGGGATTACCTTGAAATAGGAAGCAAACCTGAATCGCCGACATGACTGATTACTGCAAAAAAAATATGGACTAAAGAGACCAGAATGACAATTTGGATTTCTCGGACCGCCTGTCACGAAATCAAATCCGCTTCCATCCTAGTATGAAAATTATGCAGTTTTTCTCCAAACTACTGCTTTTGTTTTGCTCTATAGAATCTTTTTATCCAGTTTAGTTGTATATTTGGTGGCATTGAGCGATATAACATGGAAATTCAGAAGCAAAATTTCGCAGTTCTTTCGGCGGGATACGGTTCGTTTAAGCTTTTGTTTTACACCTGCTATATTAACATAGCGCTTGACTTCACTTCAAGTGCAATTTCTCAATACTTCCTTTCGCAGGACATTTATTGTTACACTTTGATGTGGTTTAGGGGAAAAGAGTTAAGAGTACAATATAGCATCCTTGGAAATAAAATTTCTGAATGTTTCCGGCTGCATGCACAGAGAATATGGGAAAAAACTGAAAGCATTGCAATGGGGAAAAGTATATTTTGATCGAACGCTCTGCTCATGTGACACTGATTTTCGATCGCTTCAGTGGATTTCAAGCAAGCACAAAGGAAATCACAAGCATAACGCGGTCGAGTAAGCCTCTGAAAGCCCGGGTCTGAGAGTCGTTTGTTCTGGCCCTAAACTCTTGGAAAGAAGACATCTCACTTTATGACGCCTTCAATTTTGTAGGGGAAGTTCGGAGAAAACGGGAAGAGGGAAGTTTTGTGTCGACAGTTGACCTACTTCGAGTTCCCCGTATCCCCGCTATCTCGAATTGCTCACTACCTCGAACAATTTTCCGTTGGTCATGAGTTCGAGATTGTGGGATACTGTACTGTCAATAACGTCTAAAGCACTGAATAAAGAAAATAGGCAACTGGCAAAGGCATATAAGGTTAATTTACAAATGATATCCCCGCTACAGTTGCTAACAATTCAACTGACAAATTGCCGTCAAATTGTCATATTCACCGTGGCGTTACAGTGGCGCTACAGTATCCCCGATACTGTATTGTCAATAACGTCTAAAGCACTGAATAAAGAAAATAGGCAACTGGCAAAGGCATATAAGGTTAATTTACAAATGATATCCCCGCTACAGTTGCTAACAATTCAACTGACAAATTGCCGTCAAATTGTCATATTCACCGTGGCGTTATTACCGCTCTATATTCGGGTCTATACCGACACTCGTGAACAAGAAACGTGGTTTTATCAATTGAGTTGATACGGGAAAATTGGCCACCGTGTAAAGATTCAAAACGTTTCGAGTACTAGCCCTTCGTCAGAGCGAATCGTAATCACTCCATCCCCCCACCCCAAACATGGAGAAGAGTTACTCCTTTCATTCAGTCATCGCTCCAGCAAACCACGTTGTTTACTATTGAATGTTTTGTAAATGAAGGCTGTACCACAATGAAGCCAGTGATTCTTCTAAATGTTATATAAACCTAATTCAATAAAGGTTGCTTTGGGAATTGGTCATTGGTAATTGGGCATTGGCATTTGGGCATACAGAACACTGATGCTATGCTATGCTTGAGTGACCGCTAAACAATAGCTTCCCAATGCCCAATTACCAATGACAAAAGCAACCTCTATTGAATTAGGTATACAGCTATTTCAATAAACGTTGTCGGATGAAAGCTTAAAGCCAAGACCGAAAGGTAGTATGGGTTAGGGTTAAAAGCCATTGAATAAAAATCCCATACTACCTTGCGGTCTTGGCTTTTCGCCTTTTTCATCCGACAACGTTAATTGAAATAGCTGTATACCTGGCGTGAACATTAGTAAAGTAGGTTGCAGGAGATGCTGTCGCGACACTTCCGTAACGTTGTTTTACCGGAAGTGAGAGCAGCTGGAGGTCACCAAACAGAAAATGAACCGGAAGTGCACAATTAAAAATATGCGTGCGCATGAGTACATAGGTGGTATGTTATTTAGAAAAATCAATAAATTTGTATCTGAGCTACACTGGCTCAGGTAAATTGGGTATTGGACCACAAGGGCGGCACGGTGGTGTAGTGGTTAGCGCGTCGGACTTTCAACCTGAAGGTCGGTAGTTCGAAGCCTGGTCTCTGCCGTCGTGTTGTTTCCTTAGACAAGAAACTTTACTCCACACTGTCTCTCTCCACCCAGGTGTATAAATGGGTACCGGCGACAAAATGCTGGGGGTAACTCTGCGATGGACTAGCATCCCATCCAGGGGGGAGTAGCAATATTCCTAGTCGCTTCATGCTATAGAAACCGGGTTTAAGCTCCGGCCGTTATGAGCCTTCTGGCTCGGGTGCGCGGCTTTACTTTACTTTTTTACCACAAGTCCAACAGAGTAAGTAAGGTTGCGGATTCGAATCTCGGCTGGGGTGGGTTGGGAAAAAGGGTTAGGATAGGGCTAGAATGGCGGGGACGGGGTACTGGTAGAGAACTGGGCCAATGTTGGCCCAGAGTTGTAAGGGAAGGTAGGGGGCAGGGTAGATAGGATAGGGGGAGGATATGGGAATATACAAAACTGAATGCAAGGCTGGCACTACGGCAAACGGCAGATTTATTAATGGCCAATATTTCGACTAATAGTATTAGTCTTCCTCAGGGCCAGGGCTATGCTGGAAGAAAATATTGTAACGGCTCTTAAAATTTGAAAATTACATGGTAATAAATGATTGGCTAATACATGACGCCTGGCACGAGATCTTTCACAAGGAAGATCCGGCAACTATACCAGCAAGTTTAATTTCTGCGTCGTGTGGACCTCTGCATTCAGAGGATATGGGGGTTGGATAGATAGGATAGATAGGATAGGGAGGGAGGCAGGGTAAATAGGATAGGGGGAGGAGGAAATGAGAGGGGCCTCCCTAATCCCCTTTAACCCAGCACAGTAGTCCTGTAGGAGTTTTTCTTTTTTTTCTATTGATGTTAATTTTAGATTTGAACATTTTTAAACGAAATTCTGTTATTTAATTGTTTATTAATTTTGTTGTTATTTGTAACATTTGTATTACTTTTTATCACTTATTAGTTTAATTGTTATTCATTATTTTATTAATAAGAAAAAACAACAATACTATGCAATAAAACTATAATATAAACCACAAACCAATGAAGAGTGCCCGATCTATCGTCTAATCTTTGGTCTCTTATAACAACTATAATTATTGGTTTTGATTACAGCTGTAAAAGCATAGGGAGCCCAAACAATCTGTTTGTGTAACATAACCTTTTGTAGTTCGCCGTTGACTGTGCGTCTTAGATACACAGTCAACGCGGGAGTCAACGGCGCAGACGGCGAACTCAGAATCCTTCAAACTCGCTCAAAATACCACTTTTACGGCAAAAGGACGACAATACACAACAAATAAGGTAATTTAACGTTTATCTAGCGTTGATCAGTACATACATTTGGCGATACGTCGCTATAATACGAAATTTAGGTAAATCCCATACATTTCCTATAAAATTACAAACGGTTTTGTTACACAAACAGATTGTTTGGGCTCCCCGTGGTAAAAGCTGTATCTTTGATTCGCCTGTGACTTGCATCAAATGTGTAGTACTTTTGTTTCGCGTCTGATGCGCAACTTTGTTATACCTTTGATGGAGATTATAGGTGATCAAAGCCAACTTTTCGTCCAGTGTGATACGAACCGTTTTTTGCTAATAAGCTAGGATAAAATATTCGCAGTAGAACTGTATAAATATTTACTCATATTTTATCGATTAAAATGCCCGATATTCGACTTTCAATCGCAACTAAACTTCTTTGAAACGGTTAAACGTACTACTCAATGATTATGAACCGTTTAACTAAACTGAAACGCGTTTAAAGGATCCAGATCAGATCCGGCCATTCTCATCGGTTTGTTGCAGTGATCGTGCATTCTATGTTTCTTTTTAAAGGGAAGATCCATTGTGAAAACAAGTTGACGTTAACCCTAACCCCCTCCGCGGTCCCTGTAGCACAATTCACACCTTTCTGCATTCCGTGCATTTGGGTTGCCTACTTCTTACACGGATTGTTACTTAATTTCTTGAATTTCATCGAAGACACGGCTCGGCCTCGATGCGCTATAAATGGTAAGCGTTTTGCTTTTAAACATAAACTAATGGAGATTTGAATAAAATTTTTCGAAAGAAGATTGTGTTGTCCATTTTTATGTGTTTGTTCATTCATTACATAGATTGAAAAGCGATTTTATGTAAACAAACAAAGACTTAGATTTTATACTCGCGTCGCTTTATGCAAATATGTTTGTGTATTTTTGCAATTTTGATTTCCAAATCAGTTTCTCGGGCATTTTTTGACAAGCAACAACTGTATTTTATTCGGAAAATAGTCGTAATAGTTGTTCTAGACGGGGAAAAAGTTGTTTTTGTGAACTTTTGTACGGTCTAAATGTACTGTGCAGACGGTCGGGTAATAAGCTTAAGCTTACTATTTTTTGAGAATTGCTAAAATTGAAAAATATCCCGGTTGTCAATCGTAATTCTTGCGCTTCCGACCTTTCACCTAAGTTAAGTTTCATTTTAGTTAAGCTTGTTCATGGGGTCTTCAGAGGGCGACGCTGTTAGGCTAAGCCTAACTATATATATTAAAGGTGTATATTTCGGTTTGTTGGCCAAACCAGCCTTCTTCAGGTACAATAAGGTAAAATTTTCATTGGCTTTTTTATAGCGGAGCACTCGCCGGGCCGAAGGCCCGGCTGCGCAGCCCCATACTCATAGAACCAGAGAACCAAAGAACCCATGCCCGTCATTTTTCATGGTCATGGCTAGCGAAATGTTTCGCGGGCGCGTTGTGTGCCCGCCGCCGTTGCGCAGGGCTAACTCGCGGGCGCGTATACCGTCGTAAAACATGCGCGTATGACGTCACACAACATCCGGGATCTTTACAATTTCACGTCACCTGGGAAAACACTGCTGTGTTTAGCGGAGAAAACCGTTTAAATTAAAGTCGTTATTCTCTTGCATTTTCTCGCGGTTTGCTACTCAAGACAGGGTTACTAATTAAGGGATACTCAGAAGCCGCTATAGTGGAAATAGAAGAGCTTTCAGAGATAAAATCTTGCTTCGAGGATGGGAGCAATGCGGGAAGATGTTTGTCACTTTGGGTTTCAGAACTGAAGAAGCGGAGATTTAAACAATTTCCAAGCAGTGGAGGGACTTAAAGGTAAAACAAAATACATTTTTCGATGGGAATTTATGTTGATACCAATCTGTGATTGACTTCTTCTTTGTGTTCTCGCTAGTTTTGGAGAATTGTTTATAACACGCGCTCAATTAAATTCAGTTGTTTTGATTTCTTTCATCGAAGACATCTCGGCCTCGATCACAGGAAACCCAAGCGTAATGTTTGCATATTAATGATATTTGAAAATATAAGACATTGTATGGAATTTCGAATTCAACGTTTAAAGCAATATATAAAATCAAAATTGCTGAATTAAATCGTTGAAACATTTATTGGTGTTGTATTCTATCTTTATTCAGTGTTTCTACGCTATTTGAACGATGTTTAGTCCATTTATCTTACCTTGTATAATATAATGGAAAGGAAGGAGAGTTCGGAGCTTTCGGCGTTCGACACGTGTCCACAAATGGCTCATTTTTCACACAAAAATAGGTGCTGCTCCCATTCTGACTGGTCGTCCTCACAGAAGAATAACGTTAAATTGCATTTCTTCGAACAACTTGAACATCCCTTGTTGATTATGACGAACAAGCCGCTCCACAAAATCACATAGCACTGCAAAATACGCGCCAGAGAGCGTGAAGAACGGAAGAGCCCACGGATGCGCGGTCAACACTGGATACCAGAGTAAAATCAAACCCCACAGGGAAGGGAACGTTCAATTTTGTCAACCTGTCATTTTTCATAATCAACAAGGGATGCCAAGTTGTTCAAAGAAATGCAATTTAACGTTATTCTACTGTGAGGACGACCAGTCAGAATGGGAGCAGCACCTATTTTTGTGTGAAAAATGAGCCATTTGTGGACACGTGTCGAACGCCGAAAGCTCCGAACTCTCCTTCCTTTCCATTATATTATACAAGGTAAGATAAATGGACTAAACATCGTTCAAATAGCGTAGAAACACTGAATAAAGATAGAATACAACACCAATAAATGTTTCAACGATTTAATTCAGCAATTTTGATTTATATATTGCTTTAAACGTTGAATTCGAAATTCCATACAATGTCTTATATTTTCAAATATCATAAATATGCACACATTACGCTTGGGTTTCCTGTGCCTCGATGAGCTCTTAATGGTTCGCGTTTTGCTTTTAAACATAAACTTATGGAGATTTGAATAAAATTTTTCGAAAGAAGATTGTGTTGTCCATTTTTATGTGTTTGTTCATTCATTACATAGGTTGAAAAGCGATTTTATGTAAACAAAACAAAACAAGGCTTGGATTTTATAGTTCTAAACTTCACTCGCGTGGTCTTATGCAAATATGTTTGTGTAGATGAGATGATGTTTGATTTATTCAACTCAGCTCAGTTTTACATGACATAAAGGTAAAATTTACATAGGCAACTAAACACAAGTACAGCTAAGTTTCTCGGACAATTTTTTATAAGCAGCAGGTGTATTTTATTTGGAAATTAGTCGTACTAGTTATTCGAGACGGAGAAAAAGTTGTCTTTGTCAACTTTTGTACGGTCTAAATGTACTGTGCAAACGGTCGCGAAAGTCTGTTTTTGAGAATTGCTAAAATTAAAAGATAGCCCGGTCGTCAATTTTATTCTTGTGCTTCCGACCTTTCACCTCAGTTAAGTTTATCATCGGCTTTCTGTTCAAAGAGCGACGCTGTTGGGTTTAACAAAGGTGTGGGTTATGGCGCGTGAGTTAGGCTGGTGTAAGTTATTTCCCGTGAGTTACCAAATATTGAAATTTCAAGATTTGACATGCCAAATCTTGAAATTTCAAGATTCTGCATGCCAAATCTTGAAATTTCAATATTTGGCATGCAGAATCTTGAAATTTCAAGATTTGACATGCCAAATCTTGAAATTATATATATATATTATAGTTGACATGTATAAGTAACAACGGAAATACGTAGGGCTCCGCCTAGAAAAATGAACAATGATAGACGGAAATAAAACAAGCTGATAACGAAAACTATACAGGAAACAATGAAAGGAAACTAATGCCAAAATGAATAATTAGTATGTTTCTTCGTGAATGTTAAGGCCATGAAGTACAAGTGTTCTGCCTTTTGAAATTAAAAAAGCTTTTTTGGTACGTATTGTGCTTACATTGCAGTTTCGTTCACGCTCTTCGTCGCTATTGAGTCTCGGTTAGAGAAAGCAGTGTGATTAGGACTTCAGAGAAAATGTTCGGCGGTTGTAGGAGGTTTAGACTTGGTGTTAGAATTTAGTCTCTTCAATATATTGTAAATTACAGCGGTTATATTGAATCATTTAAATCTGTCTTTTAAGCGTCGTTTAGTCTCTCCGATATATTGTAAATTACAGCGGTTACATTGAATCATGTAGACCACTGATGATGCATCAGTGATGCATGACATCAAACTTAATTGTTCCAACTATGATGTATTAACTGATCACAACAAAATTATATTTCTATTTAATAATGTAGATCCTTTCATTTGCAGAAAACTAGGATATTATATATTTCAAGCATTCGAATTAAGAGTCACTTGTACCACTGGACAAGGGCCCACTGCGATCAGTTAAAAATATTAATTAATTTAACCGACCTGTTATTTGTTATATTACTATTACTTATTACTTATATTACTTTATTTTTGTTTAGGCTATACCATATGTAAATTGGAAATGCTAATAAACTTGTTGTTGTTGTTGTTGAAAGCTTTTAAACATTTGCCTCTTGTAGCCTTTAGACGCATGATTGAACGGCCTTAACATTCGCGAAGAAACATACTAATTATTCACTTTTGTATTAGTTTCCTTTCATTGTTTTCTGTATATTTTTCGTTATCAGCTAGTCTTATTTCTGTCTATCATTGTTATTTTTAGTCCAGGCGGAGCCCTATGTATTTCCGTCGTTACTTATGCATGTCAACTATATATAAAAAAGCCAATGTAAATTTTACCTCATTGTACCTGAAGAAGGCTGGTTTGGCCAGCCAAATAAAGTTACCTACGTTGTATCGGTCTTTGCTTCTACACTGTACTAATGGGAACCTTTTTTTGCTAATAAGCTCGGATAAAATATTTGCAGTAGAACAGTCACTGTATGAATATCCAGTACTCAAATTTTATTGATTGGAATGCCCGATATTCGACTCTCAATCACCACTAAACTCCCTTGAAACGGTTGAACGCACTACCCACTGATAATCAACCGTTTCACTGAACCTAAACACGTTTAATAGTTGTTCCACCTGAATATGTGTTCTTAAAATTTTAAACTTTATTTTCGGTTTGAGATATATGGCTATTGGAAACTTGAAAACAAATTTCCGGTTCTTTCCTGACTAATAAATGCAATCCAATCTTTTGTCTTTAGTACCCCTCGAATATTAACTACACCCATTTTTCACAATAACAGTTATATTGGATTCCTTTGAAAGATAAAGCTAAAGACACCGACGAAAATGTTTAGTGATAAATTCTAACAGCTGTGGTGGCCATGGAAAATTCTACGGCAGAAGTATCTGATTTTTATCTACGAATCATCGACAGTTCTGTATTCTGGGTGAGCTTGGCAGTAGCTGGTTTTATTCTTTCAGTCGTTACTGTGGTGGCTAATTTTATTGTGCTAGCTACGACCTGCAGAGATCCGCAAAAGACGCTTCGCACTCCGCCATGCTTGTTGATCGCAAATCTAAGCGTGTCTGATTTTCTTGTGGGTTTGTGTGTCGTTTCACTGGTGGCGTTCAGGGATGTGTATAGATCTCTCGAGCAACAAGTCCCTTCACCGCGCTTGGCGCAAACGTTTGGTTATTATGTTCTCGGTGCAACTCTATTTAACAGCAGCGCAACTATGGTAGCACTCGCAACAACTTGTTTCGTCGCCATAAACAATCCTATGGAATACAAAACCATTGTCACGAAGAAAAGAATATACAAATTTGTTGCTATCACATGGGTGATAGCGATCTTAATTAGCTTTCTACCTGCGACGAACGTCCCTGAAATGACCTACTTTCTTATTTATATTCACACGCACATCTCGCTGCCAGCTTTACTTCTCACAGCAATATACGTGAAAGGTTTTCGCGCCCTCGCGCGACGTAAACGTGAACTTCAAGAACATGGACAAGCTTCTGTGAAAAATAACCGTCGCGCCTTGGAACGGGAGCGAAGGATGGCTGTCACAATAATGATTATCCTTGCGTTTTTTTTCCTCACGTACCTACCACAGTTTATTACCATTCACCTGGCTTACTTCTGCGATTCTTGTGAGATCAGCGAAGATTCGATAACGTTTCATAAAATTGATGTAGTAGTATCCCGATTCTTGTTCCTTAACTCGGCATTAAATCCATTTATTTATGCGTGGAGAATGCCGAAATATCGCCGAGCCTTAGATGCCTGTTTGAAAATTGTCAAGAACAAACTCTGTGTTTTTAAACGCCCTCGAGTAGATGTTTATCAGACGAATGCGAACACGTATTTTAAAGGACAGCACAACCAAACAGGTTGTCACACGATGGAAATTTATCAAGCAAGTGCACCAGCGAACTAAGTTTTGTTCGAAGGTTAAAAGAACACTGTTACGCCGAAATAACAATTCTCTACAACAAAACAGAAGCAGACGTTTGGAGGTAACATGCAGGTTTGCAAGGGTGAAAGTAGATTGCAGTTCGTCAAATTTGATTTCTTGACAGGAGCCAGTCGCGGTTAAGAAATCAAAACTGCCATTCTTGTCAGTCCGGAATTTACCGGACTTTTGGCAATTTTTTTTCTTCAAAGCTCCTGGCCATAATCATTAAAATACGATATATCAGCCAGGACACCGTTCCTTAAATGTGAAAAATAAATTAACGCTCGCTGAAACTATTTTAAATGAGGGTCTTAAATTAAGAAAGAAAATAACTCCTTTTTTTTGTCAACACTGAACAGACTCCTAATTTGTGGAATAGAAAAAAAAAAACATTATCGTCCTCTCCCTTTCCCAAGCTACAATTACAGACAGAGGCAGTTGAAAGGCCATTGCAAAAATAGAACATTACAGAAACTTCAGCCGGGTTGGAATGAAAACAGTATTCAAAATACATACTGACTCCCTTTTCCTCCACCAATCAATGTTCCGAAATATCGTGTTTTCATGATTATGGCCTTATTACCTTGAAATAGGAAGAAAAAAATCGCCGAAATGATGACTGCAAAAAAATATGGACTAAAGAGACCAGAATGACAATTTGGATTTCTCGGACCGCCATCACGAAATCAAATTTGATGAACTGAATCCGCTTCCATCCTAGTATTAAAATCATGCAGTTTTTCTCCAAACTACTGCTTTTGTTTTGCTCTACTAGAATCTTTTTATCCAGTTAAGTTGTATATTTGGTGGCATCGAGCGATATAACATGGAAATTCAAAAGCAAAATTTCGGTGGGATTCGGTTCTTTTAAGCTTTTGTTTTACACCTGCTATATTAACATAACGCTTGACTTCACTTCAAGTGCAATTTCTCAATACTTCCTTTCGCAGGACATTTATTGTTATACTTTGACGTAGCTTAGGGGAAAAAATTAAGAATACAATAAAGTATCCTTAGAAAAAAAATTTCTGAATGTTTCCGGCTGCATGCATAGAGAATATGGGATAAAACTGAAAGCATTGCAACGGGGAAAAGTATATTTTGTTCGAACGCTCTGCCCATGTGACACCGATTTTCGATCGCTTCAGTGGATTTCAAGCAAGCACAAAGGAAATCAAAAGCGTAACACGGTCGAACATCTTAGTTAAAGTAAGCCTCTGAAAGTCGTTTGTTCTGGCCCTAAACTCTTAGAAATAAGACATCTCACTAAAGAACGTAACTTGTGATGCCTTCAGTTTTGTAGGAGAAGTTCGGAGAGAACGGGAAGCGGGAAGTTTTGTGTCGACAGTTGACACTCGCTACTTCAAGTTCTCCGGATCCCCGCAATCTCGAATTGCTCACTATATCAATAATAATAATAATAATAATAATAATAATAATAATAATAATAATAATAAGAAGAAGAAGAAGAAGAAGAAGAAGAAGAAGAAGAAGAAGAACTTTATTATTGTGTCAAAACATTCAAGCTTGCTGTAGTACAGTTTGCTAATTGGGGACACCTAAGTAATCTATCCTAATACAAATAATCAAAATCTTAGTTATATTACCTATATAATAATTAATAAGTATACAAAATCTAGATAAAAATACAATATCATTTGCTAAGACATCTAATTACTACATAAAAAACAGTTTTGACAACTATCGACAATTAATTCATTCAAGTTTATCGATCTTATGTGATTTTTAAAAACGTTCAAAGTTTCTGATCTTCTTATATCTCCGGTCAACTTTGCCCACAAAGTAGGTCCTAAATAACTTATGCTGTCCCTTGGTCTTGAGTTCGAGATTGTGGGCGTCTACGTCGATATTGTCAATAACGTCTAAAGCACTGAATAAAGAAAATAGGCAACTGGCAAAGGCATAAAAGGTTAATTTACAAATGATATCCCCGCTACAGTTGCTAACAATTCAACTGACAAATGGCCGTCAAATTGTCATATTAACCGTGGCGTTATTACCGCTCTATATTCGGTTCTATACCGACACTCGTGTACCAAAAACGCGATTTTTTCAACTGAATTGTCCCACCGTAAAACGATTCAAAACGTTTCGGGTACTAGCCCTTCGTCAGAGCGAATCGTGATCACTAGCCAACCACCCACCCCCACCCCCCCCCCCCCCACTCCCCAACGACGAAGCACCAAATGCAGTTCCTTTACTCCTTTATTCATATTATCTTAAGGCCCGTTTACACAGGCGATTTTTTGTGCAATTTTTGTCGCACTTGTCGATGTAATTTTTATCGCACGTAAGTTGCATCGTCAAATCGAATGTGTAAACGGGCGGCGATTTCAGTGCGATTTGGGAGCGATTTGTCGCGCGATGTCGCAGAGGTTTCGATTATGTTCGAGACCTGATGGACCTGATGCAACTTGGCGGCGATTTGGGGGAAATCACAGCAAATCACAGCAAATGTCGCACCCGAATCGCACAGGGAATCGCACTGGAGAGTGCGACAAAAAAAGCATCAAAAATCGCATGTGTAAACGGGCCTTTACGTACCAATTGAATACTTTCACCTAATTTGTGAAGTATATAAGTTCCTAATTTGAAATAAAAGCACAGGAAATAGGTACCCTTGTCCCAGGGTTTTTTTTCTTCTTACCAAACGAAATTGAGCTGGAGGTAACTGCGAGGGGCCCGTTTCTCGAAGTCCCGATAATTTTTCGGGACCGAAGCTTTATTTTAAAATCAGAATCTATAGAATGGGGTGCAGTTTTTAACCTGTGTATAATAAAGAACAAATTTATAACATGCTTCACTGGGCTTTCTGATGTTAGTTTAAAATTTATTATTGTTATAGTAGTGGAAGCAGAGTTTCAGTGCCAATATAGCGACCTACTAAAAAGTTCATGGACAAATCGACCACCGCAGTAGAGATACACAGGAAGATTGATCGCTACAGATAATTGCAATCGAACACCTTTAAGCAGGATTACCAAATCGGGATAAGTATTCCCGATTTAAAAAAACAGCTTGTATAGATTCATAACTAGGCAAAAAATAAGTGATCAGTTCAACAGGCAAATAACTGAAGATATTTTCTAGACGTGCGCTATTTTGTAGCTATTTGTTTATTGGATTTTATTGAGTGAGTGGTGAAAGCGTACGCTTCTCCGTCCATGCATGTAGCTTGGCTTTTTACACCAAGCAGGGAGCTCTCGCCTCCCCATCATTGTGGTCCGGGCTTTATTCCCAGACTCGGTGTCATATGCGGGTTGAGTTTGCTCCGAGGGTTTTTTTTCCTCCGGGTCCTCCGGTTTTTCTTCCCTTCTCAAAATCCAACATTTCCAAATTCTATTTCGATCTGGAATTTTGAGGGTTCACAGGTTTGTCACTTGAGTCGCAAGACTGTTAGGGTCACCCTCCTTAAACAAAGTATGGCTTGAGTTTGTTGTTGGTTCTCGTCTTCATTCAAAAGGGTTTATCTTCGGGTTTTTCAGTTTCCCTCCCTCTACAAAACCAACATTCTAAACTCCAATTCGATCAAAAATTCGAGAATATTGCTACACCGATAAAACCTCTTCTTAATTGTCAAATATACACTGATGCATCCAGCCACAAAATTGAAATCCGCTGTTAACCTATGTGTTCAGTGTAAATTAAAAGCGCGGATCAAATCGATGCACTTGAGTACCTTACAGTAAATAAAACCCAAAGAAGCCACCCATAAAACACTTATTACCTCATAATACCGGCATCTGCGGGTAAGAACATGATATATGACCAATCAGAGCACGTTACTTATCAAACCGTAACTGTTTGTTTTGGTTACCTCATCTCCCGGGAACTACTCTTACATTCCTTTTCGACGAAGTAATATCCTTGGTGTTGCGTTTTAGGGCTAAGTAAATTCAAACGCAGCTACAAAATCGCATTCCACAACACGAAGATGACTAATCTCGTGCGCTGAATCCTCTGAAGCTTGGAAGTCCTTGATGGAAAGAGACGAGGGTGAAAAGACTGACGCAGGCCCATGTTTTGAATGGTTGCCATGTGTATCTACGAAGGCAAACAGGTCACAGTTATGATAGTTGGACAACCCAGCAGTATCTAGGTATAAAATCAAATGTTTTCGGCTTTCAATCGTATGTATGTGTGTATAAAGTACTTTACTCTGTTTTCTCTGCCGCTTACTGAGAAACGCTCAAAAAACAGTCGCTAACTTCTAACTTACAATAACTTTCAACTTTATTTTGATTATAGAGATTATATACTGTATGGCGTGAAATTTTTGTTGGTTTTCAATTTTTGCGGATTGTTTTAAAATCTGCAAAAACATATATTCCGCCATGTTTTCGCGCGAACTGATTTTACTCCACTGAAGAAATTAATGTGAATGGCGGTTACTTAGCAATAGGAAAACTTTAAGCCGGCAATCTATATATACATGCCATTGAGTTTAGTTAAAAGCATTTATGTTGATATTTACAGTGTTGTAATTCATGAAATCTAGTCGTAACAGTTGAGTGTTTCTCGATAACTGCATTTTCAAATACCAATCACTAACTGGAATCGCAAAACTTGCATTTCTTATAGGCATGCAGTTTTCAATTGAGTGTCGTAAAACCAAAACCAAAGTAATCACTCTGACCAATCACAACATACGTAGACAATCCAATGAACCAATCAGAACTCGAAGCAAATGTATGTAGCCGGCGCCAAGCGCGGGAAAACGCGTGCGAGCAAGTCACGATTGGTTTTGGTTTTACGTCTGATATTGGTTAAAAAAAAGTGGCACGAGATTTTTTAGCCAATCACAAAGCGAAGTAATAATAGTGGCAACCGCGCTAAAATTTCATGCTACACGGTCTATAAGGGGGTAGCATCTAGATTCCCAATAAACTCTTGAAATGAGAAAGTCGTTTTGTTCTTTCCAGTTTAGAAAAGGATAAAAGCCTCAAGCACATGTTTACCATTTGCTAGTTGCTTTTGTCCCGTTTCTAAACTAGATATGAAAACAAAACATTATAATTAGTGGCAGTTCCGTCTTCGATGGGGACGTAAAAGAACCACTGAGGACGTAACAAAAAACCCTGGCTGTGACCATTCTCAATGTCATTCATTGCTCATGGCACCTTCATAAGCTGACGTCCGATCTGATTACATGAAACGCAAGTGATATGTTCACTACATAAGTCATTCATTTGTATTTTTTAATAAACTATCCAGCTAGCTTTTATACAGTTTATTGTTACTTAATAAAGTGTCAAATTATTATATCTCGTGTCTTTTGTCGTTGACTTATTGTAAGTTGTTACTGTTTTCCTCTTTTCGTTTTAAACCTTTGTAATAGGCCATTTCCGAGTTGCCTTTAGCCTCTCAAAAACTTTTATTTGCATGTGAATGAAAACTCATTTTCATATGAAAGGTTTCGCACCTAGCCTCGCTTTGATAGAGAGGCTAAAGGCAACTCGGAAATGGCCTATTCTGTCCATCTCTATGGGCAATCGACTTGGGGACACGGTCCTGGCTGATAAATCGCGTTTTCATGATTATGGCCACAGTCATAAACGCAAAGAAATATGAAATAAAAAGACAAAACAACGACTAAAAAATTCAAAATTCTACCAGAATGGAAACGTTGATTTCTCGACAGCCTGTCTCGAAATCAAAATTGATGAAGTGTAATCCACTTCAATCCTTGTAATCCTGTACTTTTCCCCCAAACTACTGCTTCTGTTTTGTTCTATGGAATCTTTTTATCCAATTTAGTTACATATTTGGTGGTATTTGGTTATTTTGGCAAGACAGTGTCCCTCTAGTTACTATGATGTTCTTAATTCCTGACGCATCCTGACGCATTTGCGGAACTGTGCTTTTTGAGAATAAATGGTATCAAAGATAAGAAAATTGCCTTCTTGATAAATAAGAGGCGGTCGGGTGGAAGAGCTGGGTGATTTCATTAACATTGATCATGTTTTTGGACATTAAACTAATATAAACAGTAATTGCTATGGCAGTTGCTATTAGGAAAATTATATAACAGTTTAATTTTCCTTTAGTTCATTTATTTAGTCGGCTGAGATTCGAGAAAACAAGATTCGCAAGTGTTTAAAAATTACGATTAGCCATTTTCAAAACAAATGAATTTTGCAAACAAGACATCGTATTTTTGAGTATAATACCACACTAAACAAGTTGATTGATTGATTGATTGATTGATGGATGGATGGATGGATGGATGGATGGATGGATGGATGGATGGATGGATGGATGGATGGATGGATGGATGGATGGATGGATGGATGGATGGATGGATGGATTCTATTTTCGCTTGTGCAGGACATCTTGGTTATTATGAACGCAAACTGCACTTGACGTTCATATTGCTTTTGGCTTGGTGGAAGGAATCGCAGTAAAGAATGAAAGCAGACTAAAAGAATCAAGATTATAAACTGCTGCTTATTAGTAGCTGTGCTCACTGCGCTGCAATATAACTAGCGGACAGCGCGCGTGTAACCCAGCATGTGGTACCCACGATATCTCTTGCGCGCAGATTTTTAATAAATAACGGCAAAGAAAGGCGGCTCCTGATAAAGATTATGCATACGAACGAGACAGCCAGATAAATTAAACATCTTTTGCTGCCAGACGCTGAAATAAATAGCTTTATATCATGTACCAAAGTAGTCAATAGGCTGGGTCAAAAAAAATAATAGATTTCCGCTGCTAAATGCAGAGCTTTTCACCCTTTTATGAACAAATCGTTAATGTATGAGTGTTATAATTGTAATAACCGAGAAAAGAAGTGATGGACATATTTTATCCAGGCAAAGTTTCACACGCAACGGACAAGACATACGATTTTCACTGCAAAGATCACCTTAAAAAGAAAATTGTTCGACGATATGAAACAAAATACTGCTCACCAGGTTTGGTTTAAGGAAAAAAAACAGTGTTTTATATATATACTGTTTTCAATTTTCTTTTGCGAACATTATGTTCATTTAGTTCTTTGCCTGACTTATCACTCATGTACATTATACGCTTTATTACAAACTTTTTTTTTTTCAAAATTAGTTTCAAACTAGCCGACTAGCTATTTTGAAACAAGAAATTTGGCTTTTTTTGCTATTAATTAAGTCTTAGAAATTCAAATTGTTTTGATCGTGGAAAGAGTGTATATCATTATTGAAAAAAACAACATACGGGGAATCGCCAACCTAATTGAATCTGATTATATCTTGTCCTTCAAGTAATTCCTCAAGGAACCTTTCATCTTTTGCGAACGAAATAATACGGATTATAACATATATAGTGGGGCAGAAATTTTACTTCGCTGGTGTAACTCACGGTGAATGATTTGAATTGCATTGATCCAAAACGACATCTGACTAACACAGGTTTGTGAATTTTCTGTGATAATTTTGAGAAAATACAGTTTAATACAACTGAAGGTTAACTTGACCCAGACAGTGTAATTAGCATTTCGCATAGCAAAATGTTGTTCATTTTTTCTCTATTTTTTAAATGCAAAAACGTATAGACCTTTAGTATTTTGATTTTACCGGTTTGAATAACTCAAACTACGTTAAAAGCCTCTTCTTACTTTAACGTGGTATCCGATTAGCGTTGCTTTGTGATAAATGTTTTATTTTTCCATCGCACACATATTTAACATCTATTTGGTGTTTTTGATCAACATCTTCTCCTTATTATTGAAATGGTCTTGAAAAAAAATAAATATTCCCATTTCATTCGCTTTACATTTGCCTTTCATTTGGCGGCACGGTTTATTTAATATAACTGCTTATCTTAAAAACTTCAAATGAAGATTCGTTCAGCTAGTTTAAGAACTCAAACTGAAGGTTTTTTTCAGTTGAACGGTAACCAATGATTTTTCTGGCGGTCAAGATTTAACTGAAATACGTTGTAGTGCGTAGTCAATGATTTTTCCCGGCTTACAGTAAAATATTTTTTCGTTACATTTAGTGGCGACGAAACATGAAAACAATAACCGCAAACATGACTTTGGAAAAAAAATGACACATAAAATTTTATTTCAACAATCAACTGCGAAACTCCAGCTGAAATACTAAACATGTAATATTCATCCCTATAGCTAGCCGACAAGTTTCACGGTTCAAAAATCGATTCCAAAATGCAATAAAACCCTTTCGATCCTTGCATAACAACTTGTTTTTCGGTGTGTTTTCGTCCACGTCGCCGTCGTTAAACCGGACAGCATCAATTATTCCAATTATTTTCATTGTATAATAGTTTTTCTGCCTTCCATACTAATGAGGAGAGATCGCAAGATATTGCATTACAACAGAACAATTTACAGTCTTTGCTGTTGCCAAGATCGTTTCTCTTGTCCAATAAAAAGAACGCTGTAACAATTTCTTTTGTTGCGAGTCGCATTAGGCACTACATTAAATGTTTATTCTTTGAAGAGCAAAACCCTAATCTCTTCATGAAGAAGCGCTTAGCCCTTAACCTTAAATGTACACGAAATCGTAAACATTCCTGCTAAGTAAACATACGATTCTCTCTAAAACACACCAGGAAACATTCAATGAAATAATAATCAAAACAACATATACTGAAATTTTCGTTTAAAAATAGCGGTTTGATTTCTAAGCGTTAATAACTGGAAATCATATGTAACCAAGTATAATTCGCTAGAAAAATAAACTGTAACACCTGTTTCTGAAAAAAAAATCTATCTGCGCGTTTACAATGTTGCCTCTCCTTCCCGTGAAAGGATAATTTCTGTTTCACTTTTCTCGTCGAATGAATTTGGCCAATACTATTAAAGATACTACTTGGATAAGTAACCTGGCAGTGATGGTTTTTGTTCTTAAAATCGGACAACTAGTGCCGCGAGTGTGCCAAAAGTTGCTAAGATATCATTTTCAATTTAAGACTGATTTAACAGCTGAGAAATTCTGCAAACCTCGTGTTATAATATAGCCACTGGATGTTTTATATCATTTTGTTTGGGAATTAGTTTGTCTAAAAGTCATCTTTACTCCAAACATGAAGAAAAACAACTCGAGTTCGTTTTGTTCTCAGAAAAGGTGAATATAAGCAATTTTTTTCATTTCCTTTCCTCAGTCGGTGTTTTTACAATTTCAATCTTTTTGAAAACCACCCCTTTGCTTTGTATGAAATATTTCCATATCAAAGTAACTTTTGAAGGTAATTTTCGCATCACTACATTTTGCGATTTTAGATTAGTTGTGGAAAAGGGATCACAATTCAGCGATTCCAAGGAAGACACTGTTTTTATCAAGAAACTCACAACTGAAAACGAAAAAAAAACACGATTCGTTTTACTTAACTACAAAACAAAAAACAGTCAAAGGCAAATACAATGTAAAATGAAGCAAAGGCAAAATTGATAAGAACGCAGATTGCTAAACGATAACTTGGTCGACATAGGTTGTCATTAATTTTTTTTGTGCAAATTTCTTTTTGCGTCGCTAAAATTTTTCATGTCCTTTTCAAATCGAAGATGTCCTACATTGTGTTGTATGTTTTTACTTTACGTGCGTGAATGATAATAACATAGAGAAAATATTACGACGGCTTGCGGTCTGCGGAAAAAGTTGAGCCGCATTTTACTTCTTCCGTAGACGCAAGTCGTCTATATTTACGCATGTTAATCCATCATTTAATACGCTGAATTAGAAATTCACTTTCGCTATCTCCCGACGCATTTTGATAAACAAAGAAAAAACAATGCATAAATAAGTCAGGTAGAAAAGCTTCATATATCTACCCTGAGACAGTGTTTTGACGCAGTTTAGCATCAATAGGGATTATGCAAAATACGAAAGGGACGCCATTTCACGGTTTATAGCTATCAATCTTGCGCCTTGCAGAAAACATTAAGATCAATTGCTATGTGATGAGCTTAAACACTCGACTGCAAACACATGACAATCGCACTTTTTCTTATCAATTTTCTTATCATCTTAACGAGAAACCGAACTTACCAAACGTTTGTTGTGAGTACGCTTTTTAAAAAAACTATATTTGTTACTAACAACGGATTATAGTTTTACTGAACATTACTCGAGATAAAATTGAATTAAACATGCAAGAAACCCCCATGTTATATACACGGTGTTAATGTTTTCGTTAGTCTTGAAGTACATTTACCGTTAAAAAACTACCGTTTCAAAAATCAAAGGGACTCCATAAATCCTGTACCCTCGCTCTCTCCGGCATCTCCCTCCGGCATCAGACACCTCTTTTGTCTCCTTTACCTAGGGCATTAAAAGTGGCGGATCTGGTGGAGCCCCCCCCCCCCCCCACCCCCCATCTTTCAGAACATAAGACCCGAAGGGTCGAATTCGGCTATTTCCAGTCTTTATGCCAGGTTCACGAGAAAATATACGGCAAAAGGGGCACTTTCGCGAAGAGGAATTTTTCGGGGCAACATCATTCCGTTGTGACTTTTCGCGAAACAATGTTGCGTTGCAGGTTGCAGACCTGATGTTGCGCGTATAACCACCTACGCGCGCGACAAATTTCCATGTTTCATGCTTTAAGTAGACGTCGTTTCTGCTTTTTGCAACATGAAAATTTGTTGCCGCGTAGGCAATACGTCGGAACAAACAATCTCAAATTGCAACGCAACGTTGCTTCCCCGGACAAGTTGCACGGAAAGGCTGTTGCTCTATCGCCTTTGGGAACATGATTGGAATGGTGTTTTACTGTGTTTCGTTATCATTTTAGTGCCCTTTGAAGGAGAAAAAGTGAAAGCTAATACACTTAGTGATCTTTTCGGATCTTTCAGCTGAATATTTCGGTGGCACAAAAGTTTAGGAAACTGAAGGAATCAGTTATTTTCCGAATTTGCTAGCTGCGTTCTCGTCTTTCCTAAATCCTATCTGACCTTTCATTTCGTATCCAAAACTACAGTTTTTTCCACCGACAACAAAAGGCGCTAAAGTTTTAAAGCGACATTTTACTAAAGAAAACTCTAGTTTTTAGCTTAATTAATTACGAAATTTTTAGATGACTCGAGCTTTCCTAGCAGCTCTTCCACCGAAAATATTTGTTGCTTGTTCCTGATATATTCTTATGAAGCACCGTGTAATATTAACTCGTATCTGACCCCTGCATAAATTATAATACTAAACTATCCGCGCAAACAGTTTTATCGTGCAGCCGCCATGTTTTCAGTGTTACTTACGTTTTGGGGCCGAATTTTTTTCCCATTTAATAGCGCTCGTTCATTATAGTTTTGTAGTCCTTTTATCCTTTTATTATACAGATATGAATCCCCTTCATTACACGGCTTTTGTTTAAGGTTACAATTTATTTTTACTGGTCAGTTGTAAAAATAAACCGCAATATCGTTAACCGCAGAAAATCGTTAAAAACATTAAAGGTGTAAATTAACTGCTAGTGGGACATCAATGAAAAATTTATAATAAACAACTTCTTCGATACATTGTTGTTTTCAGGTATCTAAGAACTGAACGGCAAACAATATATATTCAAATTAACTGGACAACAGCCACATCATGTTGTCTGACCCGTTACGATCCAAAGTTTTCTGAAGTGTAAATCGAGTAACAGATTTTCGGGATCAGTTTTCGCACACTGCAGCGGTCATTTTCAGCGCGTTTCAGTAAAACTGAATCTGCCGTTCTTTTATCGCGTACTTTCCTTTATCCGCTCATAAGATGATTACAGCTCTAACAATAGGGAACGTTCGATATTGTTTACGATAAGCACTGGTTTATTGTATATGCTAGAGAAAAGTGAAATTTTAATCAGGTTGGCTGTTCCATATCTAAATTTGCATGTGGCGTATAATGGGTTTTCAGGTATTCTCTTTGTTTTTCTAAACTAGCTATAAACAAGGTCGTGAACTTGGGAAGAGAAAAACAACGGTTTCCCTTGGAAATCATCGACAGTTTGATTGTCAAAAAAAATTTCGCCTTCATTTAACCATAAGAGGTAAGTTCCTTAACTAAAAAGTAACAATAAGTGTTGATGTTGAGGGATATTTTGGAGGTTTTTTTAAAATGAAATGCATTACGACACGTAATAACGGATTATTGCTTTTGCGTAAAACAGAAACGAATCATGAATCTTTGGCCGGTTTTTGTACGTTTATTAGAAAATATCTGTATTCAGTTTCAATTGAACTGTGAACCATCATCGCAATTTCGCACAAAATGTTCTGACAAGCGGCCTCCTCGAAAATTGTGAATCTTTACTGTGATCTCTCGCGTACAAACTTTGCTAATAAAATAGATTTTGTTTGCTTTCGTTTTCGTACCGTTAGCGAAAGCCAACAAATATTATCTTCATGAAAACTTGATTATAGATCATTATATATAAACATTGCCACTGCTCTCATGGGCAAAACTTGCTCTAATAACTGGTTTACGGCGTCCTACGTGCACTCAACCATTTAATGGTGATACACATGTGATTTCTCTCTATAACATTAATGTAGTGTCAAACAAACCGGTTACGAGAATATAGATATCATCGACTATAAAGTCTAGTCACCTTCGTGGCTAGGGGCGTTCGGGCGAGCGGGAGCGATAAGAGGCGGCTGTATTCGCAGGTTAGAAATGCTTTTGTGGTTAGCGGGCCAACTTTCGATCCGGCTGAAGGTCGCTGAAGGTCATAGAAAACATGGTGTTTGCTCTAGGGTTCTTTTTTTTTTTCAGTATAAATATAAGTTATGTAAAGCCCTTCATTCTTACAACGAAACCTTGGGAATTGTTAACTAGTCAGACTAGTGGCTCACAGTCTAACTTTTAAGCCTGGGGGGTAGGTACCCTGTATATTTTTGGGTAGGGGTGCCCTGCTGGGACTCTGAAACCCTTACCCTATAACAGACCATGTTCAGCTGATTTTGCAACCCTATACTAGACTACTAGACACCGAAAATCCCTATACCCTATACCCTATACCCTATACCTTACTGTATCACTATCAGTGTTTTTAATGGAAAACCATCTATCAATAATGTTGGCGCGATGATTTTCTTTCCGTTTAGATGAAGACTCATTCTCTTCCGAGTTTCAATTCTTATTCTAGACTTAATTTTTTATCCACAAAAACTCTCTGATTTCTATACCCTATCCCAGACTGAACTGATTGAAAACCATACCCTTCATGAAAACTAGGGGTGGCGAAAATTTTGGTCCGGTCTCGAAATCTCGGCAGTTTTTGTTTTAAGTCTCAAAGTCTCGTTAATTTGGCTGGTGCTTTTTCTGTCTCGGAGTCTCGGATTTTTTTCCTCAAAGTCTTGCAGTCTCGGATACTTTTGTCAAGCATTCACATTCTTCATCCTTGTTTGTTGTTTGATAGGTGAATCGGATATTTTTGGCTCTGAGTCTCGGTCTCGGTTTTTGCCCGCATTGGGTCTCGGGCTCGGATTTTATAACGTAGCTCCGGTCGCGGTCTCGGATTTTGAAACAAGGGTCTCGGCGTCTCGGCGAGTCTCGGATTTACCATTCGCCACCCCTAAAACTACTGAGCAGTACTTTCCTGTGGTGCTGTTTATTATGCTGTATAAGGTGGTTCTAACTTTTGAGTCTGTGGATGAAATCCTAAAGTGTGACCATTCAAATGAACGCTATCGAGCAGTACTTTCTTGTGGTACTGTTTATTTTGCTGTACAAGGTGGTTCTAACTTTTGAGTCTGTGAATGAAATCCTACTGTGTGATTATTCAAATGAAACCTCTTAAGCAGTATTTTCATATGGCACCGTTTGTTTTTTTTTTTTTTTAGTTTGAGACAAAATAGAATTTGGTATTTTTCTCGAATGTTGCTTTTAGCCACTCTAGGGTATAAAGGGATTTTAAAACAGTAGACCACTTTGAAAAGGGGTGCCAGCCTGAGGCGACAGTGGCTGTGCATAGTTTTATAGTATCGCGCTACCAAACTTGCCTTATGGATTATCTGTGTATGGCGCTAGCTGCAGATAGGGTTTTCTAGATCGTTGCAACAAGACCAGAGAAATTTCATTTTAACGCCTTTGGATGTGCGAGTTTTGCTCGAGAAACAAGACGAAAATCATTTTGTATATTTTGTTTTTTATCACTGATGTAAATTTTTGAATTTAATTTTTGTTTAAACTATTGTGCTGTAAAGCGCCATGAGCTCTGGATATGGCGCTATAGAAACCTTTATTATTAATGTATTATTATTATTATTATTATTATTATTATTGTTATTATTATTATTATTAAAACTTGAGGCAAACAGACTCGACAGCCACCCTCTCAGCAGCCTACTGCCAAAGCTGAGAGACAAAATACAATTTACAAAAAGACAGCATGCCTAAAGCTAAATATCAAAACCACCCGTTTTATGGACTCTTTTACGCATATTTTTCACACATATTGTAACTGCCAGTCAATTTTAATCCTATACATTTTTACAAACACAGTGAGCAAAGCTGATACTACCTAGAACAATTAACGCGACAACGACATGATAGAGCCCAAACTGAAAGCCAAAATGCAACATCAGCTTCTTTGCTCACTATGTTTGTATTACTATTTTTGGCTGATCAGATCTTCTTTAGATCCTACGTACTCCAGCAGCATTTTCGTTCGCGGTCCTTTGCTCTTTGTTTCTACATTTTTTTACCATTTTTTCACCATTTTTTCAGTTCCTTTTTGCAATTATAGATAGCGCAATAGTCAGTTATAGTTAGTGTTTTTTAATGTCTCATTTTATATTTTAATAGCTTAACACATATGTATTTTTTAGCTTTCTCAAAGCTATGTAACATATGATATATATTTTTATCCCTCGAGTGAATTAAAGACCATTGGACTGTGGAATCGAAAAGGCGCGCAAACCTTTCAGCGTGTCGCGAAGTGTGTATTTTTTTTCTTTTTTTTTTTTGCAAATTCAATGGAACAAATCGAAAGGAATTGGTACCGGCCCCATTTTAAGGAGAGATCTTTCAATAATCGGCTTTTAAATCTGGTTCACCATCGATGTTATCTTAAATTTAATTGTTCTGATCATTTGTTTATAAGAGGATTGAAGCTGACGAGCTAACAACAAGAACTGTAGGATCTGCTAGTAAGTTTTTAATCCGTTCACATCGCTCGGCCTTGATCGAACTGAAGACAGAATTAATTATGCGAAGCTGACTCGAAGCTGGAACAGATACTCTCTATGCTGTCAGAAAAAATATAACCAAGGGAGACTAGGGAAGAAACAAGAGAAATATATAATGCACATCGTCCGACTTTGTGTGGCACATGGTTGGACAAGGCAGCCAAAATACTCCAAGAAGCAGGAGCTTAGCAAGAATTTAGCTTGCAGTGCAGGCGTTTTGTGTTCTTTGGTGGGTGAGTTCTGAATTAAGTGTTTGGTCGCCATTTTGGTTCTGCACAGCGTCGGGGGCTGGGAGGAGTGAATTAAGGGATGGTTTTCCTTCCTCTCCTCCTCCCCCCCCCCCCCTCCCCCCCCTCCTTCGCCTTCCAGCCTGACTCCCACACCCTTGATCGCGTCTTTTGACTCGCCTCAGACCGCGCCAACAAGAATTCAAATCGTGGAGTATTTTGTCACGTGACACACGATGAAATGGCGATTTTAGAGGTAACCTCGTCCCCACCGCCTTCTCTGATTTCAAAATGGCAGGTGTAGAAACCCCCGGACAAGGCTCGCAAGATTATCCAATAATCATGGAGTATTTTGTCACGTGACACACGATGAAATGGCGTTTTCGGATGTTCTTATCAGCGATTGACAACCGTGTTTGCTATCTGGCAATATGAAACCGTTGTTCAAACGAAACGAAGACATTTTATCATGTTTTGCGCGACAAAATGCTTCACGATTTTTGCATTTATTGGCAGACTTGTCCAGCGGTTTGTACGACCGACCCGCCATTTTGAAAGCGGATAATGCCCTGGGACGAGGATGATATTTTGATAAAGTATGGAGCAAGGCTGATACTACGTAGTACATTTAACGCGACAACGACATGTTAGAGCCCAAACTGAAAGCCAAAATGGTCCACGGTTGCATTTTGGCTTTCAGTTTGGGCTCTATCATGTCGTTGTCGCGTTAAATGTACTACGTAGTATCAGCCTTGCTCTATACTTTGATTGTATCTCTATTTTTGGCTGACTAGATCTGTTACCGATCCTACGTACACCGGCAACATTTTCGTTCGCGGTCCTTTGCATCTTATTTACGATATTTTGACGTTCAGTGAGACCAAGGTCTCCTCAAGCCACTAGAGCCAATTTTTAATTGCACTTTTTTTAAGGCCCAAATTGAAGAGAACAGTTTGTCCGATATACAGCTCAGCTTGTTACACAGAACCGGACAGACGGGTTGCTAGGGTCTGGTGACGAGTTTCGACTTCATCTCAAATGGCCGCCATGTTTGAAATAAAGTTTGCGCATTTGACTAATGACAATCACTCGTTCTATCGGTTGCTATTAAGTTATTTTCTAAATCTTTGCAAAACAAATTTGCATTACAGACTAGTGCGTAAAAAAGGAAGAATGGCACTTTTACGTAATGTTTGTTTTGAGAAGAATATGGTTCCCCTCAATTTCGTCAGTTTAAACCGCAAAAACCAGCCCTGCACTGAATTTTCTAAAGACCAGTTTTCAAAAACCTCAACTGTCTTAAACAGTGCAATTTATGTGTGAAAGAATTGATGAATATTTCCAACAATGCCCTCAATGTAAAAGCGAGGGAGCTTCAAGTAAGTGAGATCAATATGTGCACAAGAATGTCTAGTACTTACGATGCGTTCGATTCAGACCGTATTTCGAATCCGCGAAGTGAACGGCCCACAAAAAATCACGCATAGGAATTAAGGAGCCACTGGACTGAATACTTAACATATCCCAAGTTTTGTCTTATAGGCAAGTTTTGACAGGTATTATAGAGTAAATTTGTATAAACAATTAAATTCGGAGACTAAGTATTTATTTTTGTTCTGGAATACGGTCGATCGAATACATAGTATGTTTATAATTCTGAATCGAGATTATTATTATCAATTCTCTGATGGTCTATCATTTTTAAAATAAACAAGGCAAAAATGCACGGTATACAATTTCTAAAAGAAACACAAAAAATTTCCGTAAAAATTGATCTCTGGTATATTTACAGCCATATACTGAAATCGAAGTGGAAAACAAAGTGTTCCGTGCTACCCTGAAACGTGAGTTCATGATAATCAATTATCAGTAATTTCTACTATTTTTTATAAACAAGGCAATTATGCACGATACACAGTTTCTAAAGGGAACTATTAAAATTTCCGTAGAAATTGATCTTGACTCTGGTATATATATATATTTACAGCCATATGCTAAAATAACTGCAAAACACTTCCATGTAAAGTGTCATGTGGTGTTTAATAATTTTTAAGATATTCTTCATCTCCCTTTTCAACGACAACAACACAGTATAAGCTTTCCAACACGCACAGCTGAGTCTACGCATTCAAGTTTATAGACTAGGAATATCCCAGAAATATTTTACAGAATTAACTGACTTCTGACCTATTTTTAAGGGCGCACGTTAGAAGAAAGAGCTTGGCTCTGTTGTGTTGTCCCGCACCAGGTGTTTATTGTTTTTATTGCTTTTTAAAATAATTCATGGTGGACGTTATGTAAATAAATAAATATATATCGCAAACACTGGGATTTAACATTGATCCCTTTAAATTATTGTGCATAGTCCTTTGTGTTCTTTTATGCGCTATCGTGAAATTACCAGTATTTGGAATGGATTTGATGATAAAAGCCGCGAACATACATCTTAAGATCTCTTCAGTCATTACTACTTTCAACACAATTTCTTGGTACTCTACAGATAATATGTATTTTGGCAATAGATTACTTTGTCTTTACTAGCTTGAAGCTATCTTTATATCGTTTTAAAAGTGGGGGGGGGGGGGGGGGCACTTAAAAAGGTTTTTCGTTTCGTTTTTTTTAATAGTTTTCATAAATGACGCTGAACTGTAAGAACATCAAAAAGAACTTTCTCGCGATAAAATTTAGAATTGGTCTTTGTTCTAAGACCCGAGGAACAGTGTCAGTATTTTCTATATGTTAAGTTCTGACGGTAAAAAGGCCGCTCCGCAATTACTTATTTACAGTTTTGCATTTAGGCATGAGTAACAATCATTGCTTTGGTTTTGCATTGCTACATCATGTTTTGCGATTAGCTAAAATCAGTGTCTCGCGTCACTTTCTGAACCAAAACCAATTGTTTGCACCCCTTTTCCCGCGCTTGGCGCCGGCTATATGTATTTGCTTCGAGTTCTGATTGGTTCATTGGATTATCTGTGTCTGTTGTCGTTGGCCAAAGTAATTACTTTGGTTTTGGTTTTACGGCACTGGATTAAAAACAGCGAAGGAAACGAAACCTTACAATTGATTGACCTGCATGATCTGTTTGTATACAAAATGTGCTAGAGGTTTCCAAAGGATTCATGTGATCATGTACGCGTGCAAAACAAATCTAATTTTGATAAATTGTCTCCGGTTTGGGCAGGAGGAGCAAAGTCTATTTCATAACAAAATTTCAAAGGCTAAATTGAAGAAAAATATTATCACATTTGGTCTTCCAGAATATTGAAATACAAAAAGTACCAATGAAATTACTGCTCCATGTAGCTTTTATTTCAATGGTCGCACTTTAGACATGTTTAGAATTTCATCTACAGACTCGTATGTCAGAACCATGTTTACAGCATAATAAACAACATCATACAGAAAAGAGCTGCTCTCAATAGCTTTTATTTAAATAATCACACGTTACTAATGGGATCATCTGCAGGCTCAGTCAAATATTAGAATCATATTACACCATAATAAACAGCGGTGACCACAGAAAAGTACTGCTGAATAGCTTTTATTTGAATGGTCACACTTTAGGATTTCATCTACAGACTTAAACTGTTCAAACCATTTTTACAGCATAATAAACAACCATATACAGTCGGGAAAGAGCTGCTCACCCAATAGTCCAACAGCTTTTATTTGAATGATCACACTTTAGGATTTCATCCCGGCAAACTCAAACTCAACTGAGTTAGTACCATTTGTATACCATAACAAACAGCACCACAGGAAAGTATTGCTTAATAGCTTTCATGTAAATGGTCGTAATTTAGGATTTCATCCACCGACTCAAATGTTTGAACGATTTCTTAAAGCATAATAAAAGCACTACAGGAAAGAACTACTCTTATATAGCTATTATTTGAATGGTCCGGCACTTTAGAATTTCGTCCACCGGATGGTCAAAAGTAAAAGCCACCTTGTACAGCAAAACAAAACGCCAGCATTACAGGAAAGTACTGCTCACTTAACCAACCACCATTTCAAACTTAAGTTTAAATCCGCAACACTTAATAGTTACAAATATTCTTTTTTTTATTCGCATAATCGACGCATGGAATAAATTACCTAAAGAAATCGCCGAAGCAGAAAATTTTGAACATTTTTAAGAACAAGCTCAGACGCTATTTATTCTCGTGAACATTAATTTTTTTTTAGTGTATTTTAAATTTATTTTATAGTTTGAGATGTGATGTATATATTTTTTTTGTTTACTCTGTTTTTACTAGTCTAGGGAGGAAGATAAACTCGAAAAAGATAACCTCTTTTATCTCCTTTTCACGTTTCATTTGTGAGCTTTTATTTGAATGGTTACACGTACTTTAGGATTTCATCCACAGACTAAAAAGTTAGAACCATTTTGTACAGCGTAATAAATCACACTACGTAAAAGAGCTACTCAGTAGCTTTCATTATTTTGATTGGTTATGATTTTGAATTTAATCCGCTACACATTCTAAAGTTATAACCACCTTGCTCTTGTACCACATTCAAACAGTCATCGTTTTAAGTTTTTCCTGATCCACAGACTCGGCAAAGGTTATCACCTTCTTTCAATTCAAAACTTGATTAAGAAGGGAAATTGATAAGTGGAAAACATGAAAACAGGAACTACTTCAGAAAATTGTTGATTTTTCTTTTGCTGTTAATTCTTCATCTTTGAAGTTACCGTTTTTCACCGCGATATTTAACATAACGCAAGCACACAGAAACTGTTATTTTCATGAAATTTTGAATGGTCTGAATTAAAATATGACCTTCCCATTACAACTCAAGAAGCATAGATTTCGTATTTGACTGTTCAGCAAGGAGAGTGTTCATGCGGGGAAGGGGGGCGTTTAAAGAAAATGGAGGCGTTTACTAGATTGAATACGGTTATTTCGCGCGCACCGTCTCGCTAATGAAGAAAATAGGAAAATAAAGAGAGGTTGAAGCAAGTAACCGTGGACGACAATCCTGGTGGCGTACGTTGGATCAAACTCTTGAATGATCTGATCCTATTGCTTGATTGAAAAACAAACGTTAGGGAAACTTTTAAGGGCCGGCATCACGGTTGAATTTGAACGAATTAGCAAGAGTCGGAAAATAAGTTTAAAACACCTACAAACAGGTGATACCCACGCAAGAGCACCCAGGTTGATAGCAACTTATTATGGTGTACATCTGCTAATTATTTACTTCAAACTCAATATTTCCTATTTTTTAAATTTTACAAATCCTCACGCACTTTTTTTTCTCTTAAACAATCCCAAAAATTGCCAAAAATAAACATCACAAAACAGCTTCTACAAAGTAATTGGGGCATTTTTGGATTGCTCTTAGTGCAAAAGTGGCGTTTAAAGGGTAATCCTTCCTTAATCCAAGTTTATCTGTTTACTCAGACTTCTCGTTCACATCCGTATTCGTGCTAATGCACTTCGATATTAAAATCGCGTTTATTTGTAAGAACAAAATCTACTTACCGAACAGACACAGCCGTGACTTTCGAGATTTTCAAAAATGTTTACTTTTCAAAATATATTTTTCAAACTAATAAAAATGTTAATGTTAACAAACACTTAAATAGATGCTTTTCCCCAAAACAATTGCATTACAAAATTTAAACATCGCTGTTCGCTCCTCATAAGCCACTTTAATTCAAAACAATAAAATACAAAACAATGTCTTCCGCGGAGTAAATAAGCTCCGGTATACGTATGCAAAACGCCAAGTTGTTATAGATTGTATGACAAATTAATCTCAGCTGTCTTATAAACGCTTTTATTAGTTAGGACTGAGTGTGTTTTGAAGCAAAATGTTTTCTTGATCGGCGCGTACTGAGGGTTAATTGAAGAACTTGGGGAGAAAAGTAGTTTGGGGACCAAAGGTTAGCAGTAAGTGTTAAACATCCCATATGGCTTTTAGCCAGTAGTTCCACTTCAATTGATCCGGCATAAACTAAACAACTCTTTAATTTTCCTTTAATAGTCTGACTATAACTAGTATACACTTTTTTCTCGCCTTCGTTTGTAGTATCACTTACTAGTGTTATTTAAACATCTCATACGATTTTTAGTGCTTTTCACATGATCATAAACCGGCAAACACACCTTTATATAATTCTATACCCTTTGTCTTATTTAATATTACTGATGTGGCGGTTTAAAGTGTGACCATTCGAATGACAGCTACTAATGGACGGACCATTTGGGGGGGGGGGGGGGCAATTTCTTCTGAGTATGATTTTTTTTTTCAGCGCCACTATTTGCAAGAATTTTTTTACCAAAATAAGTCTCTTTGTTTTCACGTGCTTTCTTGTGCGCAATTGTTTTTCTCTTAAATTTCTTCTGCAGGAATTTTTCACACACACACACAAATTAAATGGTCGGTCCTTAAGCTGGACTTTCCCGTGGTGCTGTTTATTATGCTGTCACAAGGTGGTTGTAACTTTGGAGCCTTTGTGTAAGTTGTAAAGTATGCCACTCTAAATGAAAGCTATTGAGTGACCGTCCCATTGTGCTAATTGTCGTTTCTCGGATTTTGTTTTCCGTTTTTCAACCTATAATTTGGTGCCCTCAGTTGAGTGGGGTGAAATGGCAATATCGACAGGTCGAGTTGATTTTTAAAATTGCCAAACCCTCACACGATTTATCGTAAGTTTATGCGACTAGCTCTTCTCGCGGCAATTTCGTTCCTAGAGGCCGCGTTCCTTTTTCTTTTTGGTCAGCGTAAAGGAAGCTACAACAGACAAGCGCGAGAGCGTTCGGTTTCGGTTCGGTTTTGGTTCGGTTTCGGTTTCTCGAGGCCCGAGGCGGGAGAGGGAACAGGGAACTCCCGTATTAATGTGACGGGGGTGATCGTCGTACCATTTAGGGGTTAAAATTCGTGGTTTGGTTCAGAAAGAATTGGTACCGCTTAGGAGTAAACATTAATGTGACCCACACCCAAAAGACGGATTTCGGGGTACCTTCAAGTAGCGTTTCCGTTTTAAAATTTCCGACTGATTACACCCGTCAATATTATGTGGGAGTTCCCCTCCGGGGGGCCCGAGGACAAGATTGAGTTCTGGCTCCCGGCCTCCGCTGCGTTCCCGGACTCCGCTCGTGCTCTTCTCTATCAACGAATAAATAAACATACAAAGGACATTTTTATTAATATTTAAGATATAACTCATGATTTACTTCTTCAGATAAAATTTAATTGCGACAAGAAGAAATGAACAGAAAGATTATGTAGCACTTTTATTTCTTATTTGGTCTTAACGTCATAAGTTTGGCGCCAGCACTTCCGAGATGAACTTAATTCCTGTCGTATCCGGCGGATTTAAAATGTCACAAAAAAATAAAAAAGGATTTACAGAGAGAGAACTTTCAACTTGCCGGGCCACACACCCATGGATCCATATCCTTGGATTTGCTCGCAAACATTTAACCCGCTTTATTCAACTCTTCAGCACCGCAAAAAATCAACTTTGTTTTTACCTTATTTTGTGTTTGCGGTTTATATAAATTTTCTGGTTGGTTTTATTCCATCCTGATTAGAATAATTCTGAAGACGCGCCATCACGTTTTTCAAAACTTGAGCTCTTGCTCGACTGATTTCTAAGATATTATTAACTGCTCGCAAGCTTTTTTACATTACAAAGCCAGCTAAAACGTTTTCCCACTGTGTTCTCGTTTTCTTTTTTAATTTTATTTGTTCAAAAGTTTCGCTTTTTATTTCGTGTTTCTTTGACAAGTTTCTAGTAAACAACTTCAGTCGACAGACCAACCGCTTGGCTCTTATGAAAAAACTACAATTAACATGTCTCGTGACCTTGTGGCGCGAGGCCATCTGGTCATCTCTTAAGAGGTTTGTTTTTTTAGTTTGTTTTTAGAAGTCATGTGTTTATAACTTGTAACAGAAATACGTATGTGGGTCATTCCAAGTTCCAAGTGTTGATCACAAACTGTAGTCTCTGATACCCGGAGCGGCGAAAAGCGCCCGTCTCCACATTTAAGTGAGCTCCGAGTGAGTACAGTACTTTTAACTCATTCAAAATTCAATAACAATATCGAATTGCAATTTGTAACAACAGTGCCACGAGATAGTAGAGCTTTCATTCAGTGAATGGTCACACGGTAAGATTCAGAGGATTTCATTCACACTGTATCACAGGGTCAAAAGTTATAGCCACATACGTACAACTCTGGATTGTTTATTTTAGTCAAAGGGTAAGCTGTTTTCTGCGACATTAACATACTGTTCTACCGCTTTTACAATCTGAAATAGCCAAAAAATCGGCATAATTTTTCACGCAGCAGTATGAAACAAAACAGACAAAAGACTGCTGTTTGAGCTCAGTGACTATAACCTACTTGTTTTCCTGTTTCTTCAAACGAAAACACGGGCGAAAACATCTGCTTCAGGGACAAATCTTGTAACTCTTACTTATTGAAGCAAAGTTCATTAAAAAAACAAGAGCGTACGTTGGCAATATTTTAGTTCATTCAACATTTGAAGTTAGTGTGTTATGACGTTTGAATTGCCGCTTTTTAGTCACCTTCAGAATTTTTATGGCAAAAGACTAATAAAATTCACTGCATGGTATCTCGAAAGGTTCATAACCAAAAGATATATAACACAGCGGGAATTTGAAAATCTTTCTCTTGTTCATCATCTCGTTGCAGATGAAAACAATATTGCTTTGACACATAGACAGTAAGATGGTTTAGTGGTTAGTAATAATTTCTCGCCTGGTTGATCCAACTGTTTATTGGCTAATCTGCTTTCATTCTCGATTTTGATTGGCTGTATGAAAGAAACATGTTCCAGTGCATATAATCTCGACATACTTTGTAAATGGGGTCCTGACGTATTTTTAAAAAGCCATGCGAAAAAACAAAAATATATATACTTGGAATCTAAGGAGTATGGGTGGTCAAAATTGGTCACGATTATGTTTAAAGCACTTTAGGCTTGAAGAGTCTAAAGATATCAATTTTATGCCCATCAAGTTAAGGTCAAATTATATAGATATTTTTTCGCCAAGGTTTATAAAACTGAATCGTTCTCGCTTGGAATTCATCACGGAATTGATATTTCCGGATTTTTATTATTTTATTTTCGGGTAAAAGGCTAAAGCTTTAAGGCGGGCAAGACTAGAAGCAATCGTATTTATTTATCTATTAAGTGGCAGCGAATTTATTGACAGGCGAGAAAACACAAGTGACACAGAAGTGACAATTGATCGATTTGTTAGTTTGTTCATGCGATGATATCAGAACACTGCTGTTTACCGCTCTGTTTACACGCAGCATATGTTTGACTGTTATGTGTAAGGGTTGCCTTGTCTGCGTATTTTCGTTTACCCTCCTGAGTCCTGAAAATTGAGCCAAATATATCGCAGAGCATTTTACACGGTCGTTTATATCGGGTGAAATGTTGTCTAAGGTAAATACGACGATTGTTATTACATAACTGCATTTCTTCCTTTATTAAAAACCAACGTATCTCGTCGGCTCACTTTCGAATTTCTTTTCTTTTCTTTTCAGGCTCGATGCTCTTAGCCTGCCATGCCTAGTAACAGCACGAATAACGACACAGTAGCAGTTACTCCAGTAAGCGGAGGTTTGATCGTCGAATCGTTGTTCTTCGTGGTGCTGTGTCTCATCATTTTGGCCGGAAATATTCTGGTCTGTACGGCGATCTACAGAAGTCGAAAACTTCGGACCAAAACAAACTACTACTTGGTCTCGTTAGCGGTGGCTGATATAATGGTGGGAGTGTTTTCGGTACCTTACTGGGTCTATTTTAGATTAGGTAAGACCAATTTAACGGTTAACCCTTAATTAGAAATCAGTTACAGTTCATTTGGTTATAAAAATTCCACTTAAAAACCGGGCAGCAACTAAGGAAAAGGTCGAATACTGCCGAACGGCGATCAGTTGTGGAACGTCAATCCACGATCATCTCAATTCACCGAGTCAGAGTTAAATATATCGCACGCCTCTCATCTCAGTTAGATTCTATTACAAGCCCCAACCAATTTCCGTCAGCTCAATCATGTATATGTTTCAAAATAACCAGTTTAGGTGGTAAAGTTCACATTTATGCATGGAAGTCGTCTGCCGTGGCTTGGTGAACGAAGATACTGGTACAATGCGATGAATTTTCAGTCTCGATATATGTTTTCATTTTAAATTCTGTAAATTCCACGAATTGTCAGACCACTTGTCAATTTTAAAAATCCACTAGCTTCGAGTTTGTGTTGTTGATAAACAGGCGGTACGCCGACACTAACAATGGCGGATTTCTGAATTGGACAGACAGTGTTGCATGATTATATCGGACTCTAGCTGGGCGGTCAACCGCGGAATACAATTTTCAGCCTGACTAAAGTATAACTCTATCGCGTGGCTACACTTCTTCGATTATAACTTGAGGCGACATTTTATTAAATAAAACTCTAGTTTTTTTGACATGCGTGAGTAAGGCCATCAGAATAGCTATTTCCACCGCAACGAGTCGTTGTTGTGTATGCTTCCGATATACAAGACCCAGCTTATCATGAGACATTTGTTCTATGACTCAACTGGTCTGCGATGTCACTCAACGCTGAAAGTTTCCTGTTGTGTTTTCTGTATCAGTTCATGAAAATTTAAAATGAAAAAATAGTTTTCGAGTAATGCAATTTAATCTGTTGAGATTCTTTAACTGAATATTGAACTGATAAAAACCTTCTCTGAAATTCGGAGTTACTTTGTTATAAACGTAACCTTTATACGTAGCTCTCGCAAAACGGCTACCGGATCCGTCTTTCTTTTTCGCGAAAGCTTTAAATTAAATAACAATTCAGTTTTCATCTCTTAAAAAAAATGGAAGGCATTTATTTTCCCAAATTAAAGAAAACGTTTGTTAACTCTAGGTTCTTCGAAGTTAAATCAGCCAAATACGCGGCTCTATGCAGTGCGTGCCGGACTAAAGCTAGCGAATGTATTTTTACCGAAAGTTCTTGGGCCAAGAGGATCGGAAATTTGAATATCAAAGAATATAAACAAGTCAGTTTTAGGTCAATCTGATTACACAAAAAAACATTTCTTTTATGACGTATTTGTAAATTGATATTTCTCGGCTATATTTTTAGCAAAAGTTTTTGATCAACTGGATCAAATGTTTCAGTAGTAACATGCGCTTGGCGAGGAATTTTTTTCTTAGCGCCCCGTTGGGAAAGCACGATTTAGACTGAGCTAGAATAGTAATACTGAGTCAGCAGTATTCAATTTTTTTATCGAAAAGCTCACCGCAGGGATAATTTTAAACAAGGAACAGATGTTAAAATTTGAAGGACACCGTCGTTGCCCTGGTATCAGCGATTTTTCCCACTCTCCAGTAGACATATGGTGACCCATACTACGAGAACAACAATCGCCTCTTAGCACTTTTGTGTATTTCCGATAAAAGTGGAAATACCTTTTGTTAAGCCGTAAAAACGTCTCAATAAAGTTTACACAGAATGTGGGAGCCAATTCAGGAAATTCAAATAATCTTTCTATTGTCTTAACTGAGTTGTCGAGTCCAACGTAAACAAAGCCATTTTACTTGTAAATTCAAAACTGGATGACACTAGGGCCATTTATACGAGACCAAATAAGTCGCGACTTACATAAGTCGCGACTTACAGAAGACGCGAACCACTCGTATAAATGATACAAAAATGTGTTCGCATCTTATTTAGGTCGCGACTTATGCAAGCCTCACTCGTATAAATGGTCTAGTTCGCGTCTTTTGTAAGTCGCGACTTATGCAAGTCGCGACTTATTTGGTCTCGTATAAATGGCCCTATTGACAAGGAAGAAAGAGTCAGACGCTGCGATCTGCAAAAGACGATCGTTTAGATCGTTGTGATCAAAACATAAAACCATTCTTCATAAATAAAACTAATACCTTCTAGCAAGAAAAACTTTTGATCTAACACGGGTAATTTTTTCGTCTCTTTTCACATATTTTTTTATGCTGTCAGTGACCTCTCTCCACACTGTTTTCCTTCTCTCCTTCCTGGCAAAATAATTGGGGAGCGAGAGGGGTAAACTAGCATCCCATCCCAGAGTTTTGGCGTTTCCTTATTAAACGCATGAGCATTACATAACCTTTATCATCGGGGCCAAGTTAAATACAAGTTAATCCTAACCTACGTCAATCTTCCGTTTGGTTTTACATAGAAAAAATATGAGCTATTTCAGTAACATTTTTTCTTCACTTTGACTACAGTAACTGTAACACTGTGAAACGAAACTTGAAATTGCCGTAGCTAAATACACGGCAACTGTCTTCGTTTTCTAATGTGCAATTCCCAGGGAAGGCTAGGTTATTTTCACGTTGAATAAGGTCTGACAGTTGTCCGGCTAAGCATTTTTCAGGAATCCGTCTTGGGGCCTAACACTTAAAAGGTTCTTTAAAAAAACGTCTTAAAATATTTATCCAATAAGCGTCAATTGGCTTGATTAACCGAGTTAGCGAATTAATGGGATAAGCGTCAGATGTTGACGTTTATAAACAACCATACACAACTACAGGGTGTAATATTTGATGATTTACTCAGAAGGGGTTTTCCCTCATAAGGGGTTTTTCCCTTATGAGTTTCTGCCCTGATTTCATAAACACGGATGCTTGAATAAAACAACTTTAATATTCTAGCGCGGATGTCACAGCCGGTAATGCCGTTGATAAACATCTTTATTTCTTTATTAATAGCAAAGAAGATAGTTTGATAAACAATTTAATTGAGCACGGATGTTCGGTTCATAAACAACTCACTTCATAATCGGAATGATAGTTTGATAAACAATTTAATTTAGTACGGATGTAAGATAGAGAAGCAATTTAATTTAACACAGATGCTTGCATGATTGATGAACATTCTAATAATTCAGCAGCCTCAACCTCGTTCCCAGGGTCTCTCATCTTCCCGCCCCAGGGGGGACCTCGATATGGAAATGACGGGGGTGCTCGACGCACCTTTTATGGCTCAAATTTTGTAGATTGGTACCGCTTATGGTATTGTAATCTAAAATGACCATGGTTAGAATTATCGCAGTACCCTTTAGTGTATTCAGCCGAACAAATATGACAGAAAAGGTCTTTTGTTTTTTTAAATTGGTACCTCTTATATTATTAGGGGTAAAAATATATTTGAGCCACGCCTATCAAACGAGGTTCTGGTACCTTTTAGGGTGTTTAAAAATTTCCGACGAGAACCCCGGTCATTTTTATATGGGACTCCCCTCTCCGCGGGTGAGAAGCAGCCAGCTGTATGCACAGGATAATAATTCACACGGGGGGGGGGGGGGGGGGGGGGGCAGAACACTCCACAGGGCCAGACACTTTTTTCGTGTTTGAATCCTCCAACAAAATATTACGTCACATCCGGTTAGAAAATTTCAAGAAAGCCAGACTCGCCGCCTCGGTGATTGATCGGCGAATTGGAAGTCAGGCTGTTTTCTTTCTGCGTGTTTATGAACCTACAGTGTCATGGTCTGTCATGGCATTTCATACTATGGTTCTTCTTTCATACTTATGGTTCTTCTGGTTATTTTCCTTTAAATTACGCCCCAGGCACGTCTTCTTCAGAAAGTCTGAGAGACATTCAGCTAAACGTCACATATTTTGCGCGAGACTCCCACGCTATGCGCAAGGAATGCTGGTAGTTGTATGTGACGTAATAGCGTTCCGCCCAGGTGACGTCATATTTGGCAGCATTGCATTGTGGAATCGAAATGCGGACAAATATTTCAAAATGGCTGCCTCGGAAACACCAGTTTTTGCGATTCCTGTACATGTTGTGGATAATTGTCGAGTTGTACCCAAGAACAGTGCTTCGTAGACCTGCTTTTTTCGTAGCTTCCTGCATTGTTCTTGAATGTTTGTACGCATTTCAATCCCATGATGTGCGCGCTAATTCTATTTTTCGAATCTGGGCGGAACGCTATTATGAAAACGGTCTATTCAGTAACACGGTCGAGGCTCTAGATCTGGTAAGCGACCACTTATGTCTTACGGTCTACTTTACAATATGAATACTGAATTAGAGACCTTCAGGGCAGTGCATGACTGGGCAAAATTAGTGCGCATGCTTTAGTTTACCACGTGTTATACCAATCTCGTTTCTAGTCTCCTTCGAGGCTAGCGGTCAGCAACACTGAGGATCTAGGGTTCTGGAAACGAAAGTAGTTTGAAATTCGAAATTCGTAGGCCTTAATCACGCCGTTGCCATGTTGACTCCCCGGAGAATACAATGCTTTCTTTTTCCCCGCTTGACCTCGTTTTCAACTTTTTAACTGCGAGGCTTAGCGCGCGGGTTAAACGTTTTGTTTTTATACGAAATGGCGGGGCGTGATTAAGGTTCATAATAAGAGAGCTAATTAACTTTTATTCTATCTTTTTTTCATGAACTTCAGTCAATCCTGATATGAATACTGATACAAATACGGTGGCATATAAAGTTTACATCACATATGACATTCTGTGCGGCACGGCATCCATCATAAATCTTGCCATGATAAGTCTGGAGCGCTGTGTTTCTGTCACGCAACCCGCGATACACCGCAACTTGTCACGCACCACCATCACCATAACAATAATCGGTGCGTGGATATACGCCCTGGTGGTCGCATGCGTCAGTCAAGTCAAGGGATCCTACTTTACATGGTACCCACCGTTCGTCAGCGCTGCAAGCTTTTTCTTTCCTCTGTTTATTATACTTATAGCGTACGCTTTGATTTATAAGGTAGCGCAAACGAGAGAACGCGCGAAACGTTCGCGATCACTCGCGCGGGAAATCCGCATTGCGGTGACTTTGGCAGTGGTGATTGGAGCCTTCGTGGTTGCGTGGCTGCCTTTCTTTGTTACATTGATGGTAATATACAACTGCAAGACGTGTGAAATAAACTACACTATTATTGTGCCTTTAACCAAGTGGATGCATTACAGCGGTTCTATGGTGAACCCTGTGATTTACACGCATCGAAATAAGGATTTTCGGCAAGCGTTCAAAAAAATCTTGTTGTCTTGTGGAAAGGAGCAAATGAACAACTTGTCTCAGCCTTCAAAGGGTTGTGCAGTAGTCAGTGGAAATTTTGCGTCAGTCCTCAAGGAAAGTTCATTGTCTGGGGTTGATGATAACAATGAAAATCACGTGCGCACCAAGCGGTCAAGTAGCTACGTTCTCGCGCAGGAAACGAACGGTCACGTGATACTGGCAAGCTACGTCAATAACGAAACAATAGCTTGAGAATGATTATATTTATATATGAATATCTAAGGCCCCGTCCACACGTATCCGGATATTTTTGAATCCACAACTTTTTTGTTACGGATTAGAAAATATTCGCGTCCACACGTAGCGTATTCGAATCGTATTTGCCCGAATTCGCCGGATACGTGTGGACGGAAGGCCAATCCGCAACAAAAAAGTTGCGGATTCAAAAATATCCGGATACGTGTGGACGGGGCCTAAGAGAAACAACAGCATCTAAAGGAGCAGGACTGGCCACAAGGTGCCCCTGTTAACGAGGAGACTACTAAGTGTGAAATTATAAGGAATTATAAGGATTTGTATGGAACTTTATTGTTACGAATGGAATTTTTTAGTTAGCGAACAAGAAATGACAATAAGCAGCCAATGTTGTTTCTTGGCTGTCCTGGAGGCTCTGAGCACATGGATAACATTTGATGTGGTGTGTAAACTTTAATGGCTGTTTATTGTCATTTCTCCTTCGCTTACTAAATCAACGATAAAGTTCGATTCCGTACAAATCTTTATATTTTGCCACTAAGTGGTATTTTCGTGAGCCTGGGGTTCATGTGGGCTGTCAAGGTACAGAGCGTCAAGGCGCAACGGCCACAACAGTTCGAAGTAAATTATTATAAGAGGCCTGCTTTTAATTCATGAAATGAGGGCGGGGGGGGGGAGCATTGCGAGTGGACTTTAATTATATAAATAAATAGAGGTTATTCAGCGAAAAGTTTCGTAATACGGCTGGGCATAAATAAAGGCTGAAGAGTAAAAATTCTCAGAAGTATTACATAACTTTTCGGTCGATAAATTGTTTGTATGCGACAGTCGTCTCCCAAATCTAAGTTTTTGAAAGTGTTTTACCTATCGCGCGGTCAGAAGAATGTAAATGCTACGTCGAATAATAATAAGAATAATAAGAATTATTGAACTCCTCCATGTAAGTGTTAGGTACAATTTCGAGGACGCGCGCGCGAGGGGCACGCAAAATCAATTTTGCGCGTGCTCCTTTCACGCGCGTCCTGCCCACGAACACTCCATCGACGTTAACCTCGTTGGAGCCGAGCACACACCGAGTAGAAATGCTTTAACTTTTACAGCAATTTTTTTTTGCAAATAATTTTGCCTGTCACTCGGTATGAGAAAAATAAATGTAACTTATCGTTGCTCGCATCCTGATGAGTCCAACTGTCCATGGCTGCCACTGCCAGGGTGATATGGCTGTGCGCATGCGTAGGGTACTGGTCAGACCGCGGGGTTGGTATGTTACTTGCTTTTTTCGTATTTTTTTTCTCTGTTAGACGATGGTTTACAGTCAAAACCGATCAAGCATTCCTGCCTTGAATGAATTAATGAATTCGTTATTGCAAAGTTCGAAGGATGCAACTCCACGCTCGCGTTCGGATCGCTCCACTTGCCTATCGGCGATTTCCTTTTAATCAGGATATATACTTCGATTTAAACTTTCCCTAAAGTTACAATAGGCAATAATATTGTTGACACATGGTCATTTTGAACCCCATTTTCTTCGGGACGAGACGCATTTTAGCCCCACCCCTCTTATTTCCAACACCTTCCCCTCCCCCTCCCCAGACAATGTTGTGTATTCGCTTAGTCAGGTCTGTAGCTACAATCCTACAATATTGGATGTGGGGACGGGGATTAATGTGGCGGAGTGTAGTGAATGGAAAGAGATAGTGATAAATAAGGCACGAAAACCGTTTTTGGTACACAGTGTGTCAACTATTTTTGTCGTCTATTGTCCGATACCCCTATTGTAGTATTGCGTGTTTCGTGTGCGAGTCTTGATCTATAAACGCATCCGCTGAGGAGAAAAATCCAACCTAAAAGTAAACATTTCGACGCCATTTTCAACGCGCCGAAAATTTTATACTCCTCGCAGACACACGCGCGTTTTACACGCGATGGCGCAATTTCTGGTAAAAATAGCACAAATTGTCATTCCTACGGGGACAAGCATCTCTGAACAAATTACAAAGAGTTACGGTCTCCGTCTCCGATTATGGCTCCTGTTTTAACCCAATGCTAGACAGAGTCGGTCATGAAAGCGCCCCAGGCAGCCTCTATCGGTCCATTATTGATCTCATCCTCCCCCACCCCACCCATGAACAATGTATGGCACTGAGGGTGGTCACAGCCAGGGTTTTGTTGCGTCCTCAGTGGTTCTTTTACGTCCCCATCGGAGACGGGACCGTCATTTCTGCGTGGTCATCCGAGCCACGCGAAGGTCTAACTATTTGCAGATGTTATAGCAAACACAGCACCTTCGTCTTCAGTTATTTTAAGACCCTGAGTGTTGGTCCGGCCGGGATTCGAATTCGCGACCTTCCGCTCTGCAGACTGGTGCCAGCGCTCTATCAACTGAGCCAACCACGTGCAGCACGTGGCGGTTATAACGTCATCTTCAGCGGGGCTTAAAAAATACCTTAAAATGACATACTGTACTTAAGTCGAAAACGGTCGGGTTTTCTACCTTTTGCAGTGAATAGCGTAGCCTAACCCTACATTCGAAACGTAAAAAACGAAAATGGGGTTTTGATTCTCTGTGGCCATTTCTTACAGATGCACAATACCACCTTTGGTGGGCTAGTTATCCTGTGACGTCACTACTTACAACGTCAGGTTGTTCTCACGATGAGGTGTTAAAGGACGGGTTTACATGGCTTAGTTAACTCTTACAAATTGACTACTGTCGCCTTTCAAATATGTGGTTTTCTAGGAAGAAAGCACTGAAAGAAGGAAGAAAGGAAAGAAGGAAGGAAGGAAAGAACGAATGAAAATTTACAAATGACTTCTTGTAACACCACTGAAATTTGTGACAACGCCCTTGAAAACAGGCGGTGTTTACGACTATGCCTGAAATTGTTTCATTATTTATTAATCTTTGCTGTTATGCAGTCTTGTGTGATGATCTTTGATCTGTTTTTTTTTTATTGACGTTAAAACGAAAAATGTTTGGGGGTCCTTTATCGGCAAAAATGTTTTATGTAATTTTGATGTTACTCTTTTTGTTTTCATTGCAACGCGTTGAAACAACAGACAAATGTGCAGTTTGCAGTAAGCCGATTGGCATGCAAAACATTTGTAAACAATGGTTATTTATGTTTTGGTAGAGACATTCAATGTGAAATGAGTTTTCTGAGGATGAGCCAACAACAAGCTTTATTTGCATGATTACAAATAAAACTAACAAACAAAGAAAAATAATCATAATAAACAGATTATATACAATGCATTAACTCTTACCAGACTGGACTGATAACAATTTTGTTTTGCTGATCAAAGCAGGAAGAAATTAACTTTAACAGCTGCATGTTTATAAAATAATCCTCGAAATTCATCAATTCTATAATCAATTCATTCAGTGGTAATTGTTTGAAATTCGGCAATCGATTATATATTTTATTATAGAAATCATCTCTAATTGATGAATAATTATGACAATAAAATAGTCAGTCAGTCAGTCATATGATGGATGTATTCTATACTAACATGTTCTTTCCATTCTTTTGACCCCAGTTGTAAATTACATTTCACTTACAGAATATTGTGCACGCCAGATACGAACTGAGCCACTAAAAACCACCCTTAAGATGTCCCCCCCCCCCAAAAAAAAAAACGTGTAAACGTATACCCCCTATAAATACAGTGACACTGGATACAACTGTCAAATGATAACATTTCCAGATACTTTTGCTATATCACATTATCTGACCTATTTGAAAGACTGAAACTTAAACGAAAAAAGAAAAAAATAACGTTTGCAGAAGACTGACCGACGTAGAATGATCAAATCTCCCACCAAACCCTTAAATAGTCCTGAGCTGTCCCTTGAGGACAAGCGAGCCTCTATATCGTGCAGCAGAATAATAATTTCTGACTAATTCGTTCCTACGTCACTCAGTCGTCAGAAATTACATTTATTTTTTCTGGAAGAAAGGAGGGCTTCCGGTTAGGGCATTGAGAGGGGGCTGGGGAGAGCATGAGTGGGATCGGATTAAAATTCTTTCCTCTTTCCTCCCATTCTCTCATCCAGTGTTCCTCTTCATGGTCGTTATGCAGTTTCTCATAAAAAAAGGGTTACGTCTTCAGTGGTTCTTTTACGTCCCCATCGGAGACGGGACCGCCATTTCCACGTGGTCATCCGAGCCACGTGAAGGTCTAACCATTTGCCGATGTCATAGCAAAGGCAGCACCTTCATCCTCAGTTATTCTAAGACCCTGAGTGTTGGTCCGGCAGGAACCCGAACCCGCGATCTCACACACTGCAGACTGGCGCTCTATCAACTGAGCTAACCGGGCAGAAGTGACAAAACATAATAAAGGCCACAACGCATTTCTTATCCTACATCGAACTTTAATTCAATAATTTTTCTTACAATGTTAAACCCTGTTAAACCATCAGAGATCGGCTAACATGCTGTTCATAATTTAAACACGCCATTAGCTTTATATGTCTTTTCCAAACTTCACTTTATAGTGATTTGTTTGAATTTTCTCTATTTTACAATTAAATGTTAATGTTGATTAAAGTAACAGTAACTGTGAGAAACTGTGGTTATAACTTGATGATAAAGTAATTAATTCAATCAACGATTAGCGCAGTTTTCAATTGAGTGTCGTTAAACCAAAACCAAAGTAATTACTCTGACCAATCACAGCAGTCGTAAACAATCCAATGAACCAATCAGAGCTCGAAGAAATTACATGTCGGTGGCGCCAAGCGCGGGAAAACGCGTGCGAGCAAGTCACCATTGGTTTTGGTTTTACTTCTGATTGGTCGAGCAAGTGGCGCGAGATTTTTTAGCCAATCACGAAGCGTAACAATGCAAAACCAAAGTAATTGTGTAATTCCTTTCGACACTCAATTGAAAACTGCTCTATTTATATCCCTAACATCAACAACAACTACAGAGCTAACAGAAATATTTCACTCTTGAGATTGAAGCTTAAATTTCCTTTTAAATTTGCATGTGAAAGGAATTTGTATTCTTTTCCGCTAGAAAGTTGATTGCAGAGCCACAGAAATAACTTTTCAAAACCCTTATGGATCAACTGTTGTCCACTCAGCAAGGGCCCTGATTATTAAGGGACAAAACACCATTCTAGAAATTGAAGTCTGTTAATTTGAATTCTATTAATTTGAATTCATGTGAATTCATGTGGATTTGTGTATATGCAAAAAAATTCAATTTATTTCTTAAGCACTTTACAAATAAGTCGACTAAATAACAAGTCATGTTATCATGCTAATTTCAAATAAAAAACAAAACAATAACTAACAAGTCGTTTCCAGATACACATCAGGTTTACTTCCTGGACCGTTTGCAGCCACAAGAGGACGATGCTCCTGTCCCATCCCTGGAACTATTCCGTCAACGCTATTTGCTTCCTGTTCGTGCTCAATTAAGGTGGCACGCACTGCATGCTTGTACAGACTTCTGGGTATTTTTAGATACATGACGTCAGTGACGACACGCACAGTGTAGTCAGGGATATATTGAAGTGCTCCTTTCACATTAAAGTTGGAGACGCTGAGTGACGTCACCAATGCATTTGTGCCAAAGCATGTGAACGGCCCTTCCTCAAAGGTCAGCTCGTCTTGACCAATGGTGACTTCAACTTTTCCTTGAATGATTAAGGTGAAGAAGTCTGCTGCAACACCTTTCTTGTACAGGTACTTTTGGTCTGCCTTGTCACCTGCATCTTGGAGTTTAATTTCATGGATGACATGAGGTTGGTTGATTAATCGCTTGAGGACGTTGAGCGAGATGACATCCTCGCTGAATGCATCATAAGCTGTTAAAAATAAAACAAAAATCTGAAAAGTTAAGAAAAACAACTCTAGGTATCTTGAACAACTTCACTCACAAACGTGCACACAGTCAATGTTAGAAAAATCTCTTCTCTTTATAGTGAAAAACAAATAAGCACCACAGAAAATAGATGTTTAGCAATACCACATATGGAACAGGGTAGTCTGCAAGGTAGCGGTGTAACGATAAATCGAATTCTCGATTAATCGCGATTATGACCATTCCGTTCGATTCACGATTCTTTGCTTCCATGTTTCAATTTTGGTTCAATTTTTGCATACCTTTTCCTGGGTGCCCTCAATGAGTTATAATTATAATTGTAAAATCAGAATTCAGAACTCTTTAAAATCTGTGTTTTTGACTGACGAACAAAGGCGTTTGCAGTTGTAGTTGCAGTTGCAGGCGTTTTGTGTTGCCTGGTAAAAACGACGTTCTCAAACATGGCAACGAACAACCAAACAATCGTGAATCCGCCTGCATATTTTAGATCAGCTGTGTGGAAATATCATGGTTTTCCAGCTAAAGACGGTACAACAGATAAGTCTAAAACTATCTCCAAGAAACATTTTCATAATAGAATTGAAATATTTGAAATTGAAAGGCAATAATCGAAATCGAATCAAATTGCAAGGAATGTGAATCGTTACACCCCTACTGCATGGTAGACACTAGCAAGAAGAGGGGAAGGGAGGATTTGGGGTGCATGCAAAGAGCGTGGAGCACAAAGGGAGGAGGAAAGGTAGCTTCCCTCATCCCTTCGCGCAAACCCATAATAAGGTGTGACAATAAGAAGAGAAACAAAATATTGGGAGGTCATGATGCAGGGGGGGGGGGGTATGGGAATGTCATACAATGTATCTTTCAAGGGTGTCCTGTATCTATTAGGGTAACTTAAATCTGAGTCACTGTTTTCAGAATCTCAAAAGAGCAAAAACTTTCAATTTAGCCAGCCCATATGATAAAGTACGTGGTGCTTTTCACCAGCAGCTGGCTACTTTTGACAATGACTAGAGCTGGTAACTTGCACAAGATTCCTCATATGAGTCGGTATTACAGTAGTTACTCCTAAAATTTTCAGATGGGTGAGGTGCGAGTTGAAACCCAATAACACCTTCTGTGGGTGGGGGATAAATATTTTCTGGAACAACACTCAGGCATGTAGATTCAGTTTTTAACAGGTGGGAATATAGAACTGACAGACTGGTAAAAAAGAGAAAAACGTAGACCTTTTAAATCTGCACTTGGCTTTTACAGCCAGAAAAATAAAGTTCACAGCCAGGTAATTTCCCCGGTTCCTGGCTATTATCTACATCCCTGACACTATTTAGTTGTGGTTAAAACATAAATACAGTAATTGCTCACCTGTATTTAGATACTGCAGTATGGCCAGTTGCAGCTGAGGGGAGACTTTTGGCTTGTCATCCTCTTCAGAAAACAATGACAACTCTCTCATAAGCGTCTTGCGGCCAGGAATAATTTTTCCTGACTTGTTGTCCACTGTCAATTTAAAGAAAAATAAACACATTACCATTTACACACATTAAAATGTTTGAGAAAATTAAAAGTTAGTCAGGAGCATCCAACAAATTGTTTCAGTGGAAAATCTGTTGAGAAGGCCTTGGTCATTTTTAAAATTTGTAATTAACTACAACAAAAACTAGAATTTTCTTTAGTAAAAATTAATGTCACCATAAACTTTTGTAACATCAGAAAATTTTTGTTTTCAGAGGAATTAAAAATGTTGTGTGGGGTAAAAAATAAGGTCAGCTGGGTTAAGACAGGAGAAAGCAGTTGGTAAACTTGGGGAATAACATTCTTTTCCCTAAAATTTAAATCTACCACTGAAATATTCAGCTAAAAGAAATGAAAAGCTCAAATCTATTAGCGTTCACATACAGTGGAATCCTGGTAACTCAAACCCTTGATAACTTGAACCTCTCACTAACTCAAACCTCACACTAACACAAACCTCACACTAACTCAAACCTCTCACTAACTCAAACCTCACACTAACACAAACCTCACACTAACTCAAACCTCTCACTAACACAAACCTCTCACTAACTCAAACCTCTCACTAACTCAAACCTCACACTAACACAAACCTCACACTAACTCAAACCTCTCACTAACACAAACCTCTCACTAACTCAAACCTCTCACTAACTTGAATCAAACTTTTTTCCCCTGGCTAAAGATGGCTTGCAAAATTACCCTTGATACCTCAAACCTTCGATATCTTGAACAAATTTCCCTCTCCCATGGTGGTTCGAGTTATCGGGATTCTACTGAAGGCACAAAAATGATGTGGGAAAACTATGCATCATTCCAAGTGTTTGCACTAAATGTACATGGAGTCAAATACAAAGTAAACCATTTCTTCTCCTCATAATTTTTTTTATCTAAAGAGCAAATAAAAAAGTATGAAACAAAACAAAGAAAACACTAGATGAGTTTACAGAAAATTATGAGTCGATTTAGGTTGATAATAAATTTATCATTTTAAATAGGGAAGAAAGCCACACTACCCACGAGTGGTTTTCATGCTCATCAGGTCCTCTCTATAAGGTGACATTGGAATTGGAAATGTTGGAAAAGAAAAGAAAAAGAAAAACCACAAATCCCAGAGAAACACCTCTTAGTGTAAAGAGACAACCAATAATAAACTCAACCCACAAATGACAAAGGATCTAGGATTTGAACCTTCTCCTGTGGAAAGGTAAGTGCTCCCTTCACTTGCAAACCCTACTACCCAAGAGTGACAAAATTCAAAACTCAAGAAAAATGGCAAATTTCATTTTGTAAAATATTACAAAACAAATGGTACCACGCAAAAGTACTGCTGAAGAGGTTTCATTTGAATGGTCACACCATAGGATTTCATCAACAGACTCAAAAGTTAGAACAAATGGTACCATGCAAAAGTACTGCTGAAGAGGTTTCATTTTAATGGGCACACCATAGGCTTTCATCGACAGACTCAAAAGTTAGAACAAATGGTACCACACAAAAAGTACTACTGAAGAGGTTTCATTTGAATGGTCACACTATAGGATTTTGTTGACAGACTCAAAAGATAGAACTACACTGCATGTCTCCATAATTGACTCTGGGAATGAAAGGATTAAAATACTTCCTACAACATTCAGGTACAAAATTCATGCTTCAAAGTATGGCATTCCTCGTGTTTAAATATGACTACAATATGCCCCAGGAATGTTGAAGCTGTTTTTATGTTAATCATCTTAGATAAAAAGAGAACAGTCTTACCTTAGAATGCTACAACTGTACAATTAGTTCAGAAATACAACACAGTAATACAGTTGAATCCCTGATAACTCGAAGCTCTTGCTAACTTGAACCAAATTTTTTGTCCTTGGCTAAACATTGCTTGAAAATTTACACTCTATAACTTGAACCTTTGATATCTCGAAGTATTAAATTTCGCTCTTCCCCGGAGGTTCGAGTTATCGAGATTCTATTGTAATACCCTTCAGAGATGTTTAAAACCTTTCTGATCAAGAAATTTGACCTCTAAAGCATTTTCTTACACCTGTACGGTTGTCTATAGTTCTAAAACATACATGTAATTCTAGCAATATAGTTCAACAAGTTAAAAAATAGTAAAAAAAAACATACAGTATTCAATTAATTGTTTGTATGGCAATAAAACTGCATTTGTAGATAGTAATGACATTGTAATGGCTTTCACCTGACTGTGTGCCAACTCAAATAGGATTTTATCACTAATAATGACCTCTCAAACCACAATTACATGCTGTACATGTAATTTAACTTATCAAGATTTTCACAGCTTTTCATAAAGGCAAGTATCACTTGTGCCTCTAACTTCACAACAAGATAAAAATAATAACAGAAAAGCAAAACAAAAGATATATGTTCAACATTTTGTTCAGATAAATAAAAACCTGTATTCTTGTTAAATTATTAAACACCAGGGTATTCAATTAACCTCGGAGTAGATAGTATAGTAGATACCTGTTCATGTAAATGAGATGCTCTTCAAGAATAATATTATTCGTATTCAGTCTTATTCTAGAAGGTTAAAGATTTCACAGAAATAAGACAATGAATTTCAGTGGCCACTGAACTTCTAAAAAAACCCTGAAACACATTATGAGACAGATGGCTGTAAAAAAACTTGACAATAGTGTGCTTTTATATAAAATCTAAAAATAATGTCCATTTCGTAATATATAATTATGCAAAAATGGATATTGGCACCTCTACATCTCCTGACATTTGCCAATATCGATATTCATCTCCAAAAGAGCTGGGGATCTCCAACTTCCTACATTATTTAAAATATAGTAATGTGGTTTTGCACATTACCACTCATGCATTTATACATGCATTTAAGAGCAGATGCACCGGTGTTTCGCACAAAAATAATTTATTAAGAATACTTACAATACAGAACATAAAAATAATTACAATTTGACATAGCATTTTAGACTGCAAATATGCACCAAAACAAGTGTAAATATAACGCATTATTACACTGTTCTAACTGTGCACTAGAAAAACACTTTAAAAAACTGAAGGATTTGAGAAAAGGTGACTGTCATATAATAAAAAATTTATTTAGCAAAAAGTTGTGAAAAACATTTTTGCTCGTCCACTCAGCAGTATTACAATACACAACTTTTTACTGAATAACCTCTATTTATTGATATAACATATTATACTTACAATAGATGTCGGTTTCGTCGACTATTTCGGACTGGATTATTTCTTCTAAGATGTCCTCCAAAGTGACAAGACCAATAGCTTCATAGAAAGGGTCGCCACTTCCCTCGCTGTTCACACGCTGGACCACCGCCAAATGTGAATGCCCCTTTTTAAACTCTTCTAGCATCGCATCTAGGTGAACATCATCATAAACTCGTTGCACTTGATGATTGTAAAATTTAATAACTGTCCGCAAGGGTGTACAGTCATCCGTATCAATAAAAGCCAAATCCTTTACAAGTAAGAGACCCATTATGTTATGCCTTTCGCCGTCATAGACTGGGATGCGACTATGTCCCGACTGCATGATACTTGCAGTAGTTCTAAAATCAAGGATTGATGACAAGTCCAGCAGGTAGCAATCTTCCAGTTTAGTCATCACCTCTTCCACGGTTTTACTTTTGTAGTTTAACACCCCTGAAATGATGTTCATTTCATCGCCTTCCAAGTCATTAAACTCTGCTGTGACTTTCAGCATTTCCTGAAGCTGTTTCTTGTTGTACACTGTACCAATCTCGTTACCTAATATCCAGTCCAAGATCCTGCTAATTGGGAATGATACAGGAAACGTTACTAACATGAAAAACCTTGTGATCCAGATGGTACGAGCTCCAACTGCCAGGCCATGCCTGGAACAAATACTCTGTGGAATTATCTCACCAAATATTACAATGCCAGCCGTCGATCCGAGCACTGCTGCGATTCCATTACCAATTATCCCGTCTAAGAGAACTGTAAACGAAGTATTCACCAAAACATTACCAAGAAGCAACGTACATAAGAGATAATTCCCGTGTTTTCGAATCGGATCGATGGCTTTCGCGTAACGCTGCTCGCTTGCATTTCCACAGTTCATGACAATTTTCAGCTCAGTCGGATCTAGTGCCATTAGCCCGAGGTTAAGGCCTGAAAACAGGCCTGATAGACACACCAAAACTATGATAAACACTATCTCCAGCCATCTAGGAAACGTTGCAGTGGTAGCATTAATCCGAAGGAGTAGTTTGTCGTTCGCACCTTGGTGCAACCACTCGCTTTCATTCCCTGCCTGCAAACAGACATAGTACGGTCCTCCAGGCGGCAAGATGACTTCAGCGTCTCCTTTGTACTCCTGTAAACCATTTTCTTTGAATGCTACCGGCTTTGTCCGATCATCATCGCAAATAGTGTTAAATTCTCTCGCAACTGTAGTAAACGCAACGCGTGTATCCCGCGAAATCCCTGCACCGTAGAACCTCAGTAAACTCTTAGTTTTAGCTGTTATTTTTACAGCGCCATCGTTGATGGCACCTGAACTATCGACGGGACTTATTCCGATCAAGCGTACTTCACATTCTACAAAACTTACAAAACTGAAGGCTGTTAAAAGACAAAACGTGGACACATAAACATTACACCTCCTGGCAAAGATGGCGGCCATTCGAGACTGAGGGTCTCGTGACCGATATCACTACTTGTCACCTAAATTTACTATATATGGTGTGGATATGTGTAAGCGCATTTCAAGTGCAAAATTTTTTCCCTATTTATCAGCACCTGGTCCGTTAGCTCAGTCGGCAGAGCGCGGTGCTGATACACCTGGATCCCAGATCCAATGGCTACGCCGAGGTCGAGAGTTCGAGCCTCTCACGGACCAGAAAAATTTTCTCTTTTTTTTTTCCGTTTCGTCCAACACCAGTTCTCTTTTGGGAGGATTTGCAGTGTATTTGTATAGGTAATCATACGGTTTCGAGTTCAATTTGGGATTAATTTGCACGAGTGAGTTTTTCAAAAAGCTCAAAATTGCACGAGCCGCTTCGGCGAGTGCAATTTGAGCTTTTTGAAAAACTCACAAGTGCAAATTAATCCCAAATTGAACGAGAAAACCGTATGATTACTTATTAATAATTATACATGAAAAAATTTGCATCCATTTTTGTTTGGAATTTTTTTTTTTTTTTTGCAAAAATTTTTTTTTGAAAATTTTTTTTCTTTCATTTTTTTTGGCAAAATAAAAGAAAAAAAAAATTTTTTTTTTCGATTTGTAATTTGCACTGGTGTTACACTTTTTGCACTGGTGTTACACGTTTTGCACTGGTGTTACACTTGAACTGCACTGCTCTTAGCCAATCAGAATCGAGTAATTTTTTCATGTATATTATTATTCACAGTATTACACGGGATTACACTCACATATTGGGGGAAGAGCAAATTACATGCGGATGAAAAAAAATTTTTCAGTCTTTGACGGAGCTCGAGAGTTTTCACGTTTGAACAGGGATGCTTACCAGAAAAACAGTCGGGGTGACCGTTACGGTAAGCGATTTTCCAAATTTACCGAACAATCGATGAGACTGCACTTTAATACCATTCATTTCCCCATCCTGGTACCCAGGCCGTTAACTCGATTTAGCGATTTGAATTTTTCTAAATTCCAATGGTAAGGAAATTCCGAAACGGAAAAATAGGACTACTTCTGGAGGTATTCTACAATTTCCGAACGGATTTTTCGCAAATTGTCTGATCCATTTGACTTTCGAAATTTTCGGAATGGTAAGCACCCCGGTCCACCCCCCTCCTCCCCCTCCGACCCCCCCTCCTTCATCTTCGACATCATCTTGTTCGTTGTCTATCTGACATCTGTGTTAACCAATTACCTTGCAATGTGGGCAGCAACAATGTCTACTTTCTTGTTTCAATGTGCACCTTGAACAACTGATACCGTGTTTGTCCAGGTAGAGATCCTGAGAGAAGCTTTTCAACTTTCTAAGCCGCCCTTCCCTATACCGTCCAATCGTCTCTTTGAAGCCTTTTCCTTGATTCTTCACGTTTCTTTTTCTTGAGCTACAGATCTTCAAGGTGGCAGATGTAATTCTTGACAAGATGATCATTTGCTAAGTGACAATTCCCCATACCTGGACCATGTATCAGACTAATATTCAAATCAGAAGTTTTATATATTTATTTGGTAAATTTTATTCTCGAAGAAAATATTATTTGTGTTCAAAAAGTAGAGCTTGTTATTAGGTGTTGCATCACATCACATCGTTGCAGGTGTGTGCTCAAACGGTTCAAACAAGTTTCAACGATGTTGGATGAGACACGCAATGCTGAAATCTCTATGGATACACGGGGCGTAAGGGTTTGCGGTGATGCGGTTTTGCGTTATTTTTGGTGCGGTTTTACGGAAAAAAAATTGACACGCGGTATTGCGGTTTTTAAGACTCAGCAGTTTGCGGTTTTCATAAATTTGTTAAATTTTGGATGCGGTATCGCGGTTTATTTACATTTTCTGCGCGGTTTTGCGGTTTTCGGACCCCCCTTACGCCCCCCCCCCCCCGCCCCCTGTGGCGCGTATGCGCGAGTCTAACATTAAAATTTTGCAGCCGGTTTTTAGCTTCTTTTGAAATCTTCTCGTGCATGTTGTATTTTTAAATTTGTACGAACTTTGTACAATAAATGAATGGTGTATAAATTTATATAGTGTTTTATTAAACGGATACGCCTTTAAGACCTTGCACGATACATGTAGGTCCCGCATTTAACTTTTAATGCTACAACCAATGACAAATTGAAAACCTACAAGGGGTAGAGGTGACCAAAATCAAGAGATATCTGAGTTCAAGACACGTGGTAAATACATATCTCAAAAATAAATCGTAGCCCTCCCCTTAATGGCATTTTTTATTTATAATGGCTCTCTCCAAAGTGGAGCTAAAAAATAGTAATAGTGACCCTCCCACCAAATATAGTGCCCCCCCCTCCCCCCGATAAATAATGACCGGTCCCTTACTGCTTCTAAGGTTTTAAAATAAAGTGAGTAGTAAGTGTTGCGTCTGGTTTTAAACAAGGAGTCACGTATTTGATTATGTTATACGAATTTTGCTTCCCCAAATGGTAATTTGCTGTCGTATTAAGCACCTATATTTTCGTTTTGAAGTATATTTCATTAAAAAAGTACTTCTCAAGTGTCCGTTGTCCGTCTTAGAGAGGTGTCCGTCTTATCAGGAGAGAGTTTTGTTACAATAAAATGACTGAAAAACGCCCGGGAAAAACGGCAGGGACCAACACCAGGTGTCCGTCATATAGAGATACATCTCAAACAAACGCACGTTATCATCGTCATCATCATCATCATCATCAATCTTTATTTATTCACGAATATCCTATCGTGTAGTTATGGTCTTCCCTGGTCTTCCTATAAAGAATCGTGATTAACATTAATTACATTAAACTAAAGTTTTAACTATAGAACTACTAAATTACACGTAAGAATAAAATGCTATAAAAACTTCAATGATCATTGTTTCTTTATAATCTTTCCCATACAAAGAGGTTTTAAAATCGTTCAATTTGGGCTGCTGTCTGATCTCTAAGGGGATTTTGTTCCACAGAACAGATCCCCTGTAGTGTAAGCTACCTTTGGCGTATTCAGTTCTCGGTCTGGGAATGTATTAACAATTTAACTCATAGAGTTTCTAAGATTATGTGTGTGTATATTTGAAATATTGGTAAAAATCTGCCTCAAATACAATGGGGAAAGATTATTATGGATTTTATATATGTAAATTTTCTGTAAATTTCTTATTTTAGTTTAATTTTACAGGGCCCACACTGATAACAGTTGTATAACTGAAGTGGCTACCCTGTTTAAATATTTGTTATTATTAGTAGCTATTATTATTATTATTATTATTATTATTATTATTATTATTACTGATTATTATTATAAACGTATCAATAACAAAAATCTCGATTGTGATTGGTCAACCACGCGCCTATTTCTTACGTAATTGGCGCGCGGTCACGTGGGTGTCCAATTACAGCTATCCAATTACAACTTTTTGTAATTGGATAGCTGTAATTGGACACCTACGTTGCGCGCGCGTCAATCAGGTACAGGTGCACTTAAATGGGTTCTTTTACTCGCTGTTTCTTCCTGCTTTCAAACTGATAGAAAATATCCTTAATGTTTTGAGTACAAAAAACTCCACATAGACTTTTTAATCTCGAATTTTGTTATTGATTCGATTAATTAGTAATTGAACTTCGTGTCGTACAATTCAGGGGGTAATCGTGCTCATAATTTCAAATCGTCCTCGCGCTACGCGCTCGGCCGATTTGAAATTACTCGCCCGATTACTCCCTGAATTGTACTCCACTCAGTCCAATTACTATTACTTATTATTATTATTATTATTATTATTATTATTATTATTATTATTATTATCTTTGTTTAACATTATGTTCTGGCTGTTGTCATTGCTGTAATTTCTTCTATTAGGCGAGTCATAATTATTATTATTATTATTATTATTATTATTATTATTATTATACATAATTACAGCCAACTGTTTCAGTCTTTGGCTTTCTAACCTTTCCCAGCCAAGCTCATCCAACAAATCACTCGAAAGAACCTCATAATTAGAAAGGGTGACAATTCTGGCAGCCCTATCAGTTTGCAGCTTTTGGAGTTTGTCTGAAAGACCCTTACCAATATTTTCCCACACAGGACTACAATAATTGAAATAGGGCATTACAAGTGCATTGTATACATTTATTCTAGTTTCAAATGGTATGATAGCACTAATACGCTTTAAGACTGCAGGACCAGCAGATATTTTCCATTTGAAATATCATGTGTGAGCGCCAGGTACTCCAAGGGTTTTATGTTAAGGAGGCTCGTACCCATTTCTCAAGTCCGCTCCCTTTCAATTTTAATGGGCCATATCTTTTGTTGTAGTGCATAAAAAGACAAGCCACTTTGCATGCAAACACACAATACATTGAACTTTATGAGAGTATAGGATTTGTTTACATCGGTGCTTCCATGGCAACGGAATGGTGATCCTCTGAAATTCACAAGTTGCGGAGTTTCTCTAGATCAAGAGAAATTTTTGTAAAACCCGCTAGTGGACTAATTGATTAGACCATGGGCTTCAACTGGACAAAGTTTGAAAGAAATGTATGAGAGCGTTTTCGAAATTTTTAGTGATGAAGTTTTGAGGATTATAAATACAGTGAAAAACATACTATCGACATAATTGGCTAATATCTAAAGAAAATGATGCGCGATGGGGATGCAGTTTCATCTCATAGTAGTTTGATTCCATTTGAAATGGTGTGTGAAAAAGTGAGGGGGTTGCTTTGGCCGATTGCGAGAAAGAAGGATTTGATTAGCGTGCGTTCAGCTGCTCTTGTTGCCATTTTTGTATGTTATTTGGTCTACACCTACAAATGTGATGATAATTTGGAAACCGCGAGATCAATTTTTTTAAAAATTTGACAATCTCGAGATTGGTCATCAATTTATATGGCCTGCAAGTTTCAAGGACATTGAAGACATGCAAGGCAATAAAATAGGGCCTCCAATGAACCAATTTTTTCCCACAGATTTTGTGTTTACAAGTGAGCGTCCTCATTATTCACGAGTATTGTTTTCGAGTTTCATATGCACATGCAAAGCTTTAGTAAAAAATTTATTTGCATCGGAACAGAACGCTCGATTGCTTTCCGAAGAATTTTCCGAAACATGCTAATAACTGGCTTGCGTTACGAATAGCAATGACAACAGTACTGATGAAGACAACGTCGGAAACGTCACGTTTCATCAAGTGCCGGATGCAGAAATAACACATTTATGATTGTCTCACTCTGGTTATTTGTTGCAATCGGCGTAGCATCTGTTCCTTATTTAGATATAAAATAGCGCAAAGCAGAATTCTCAGCTAAAATATAAAGTTGTCACGCTGTTCTTGCGTGTGACATATTAAAGAAACACTGTTTCTGCATTACAGTTTATATATTTCCAAATTGGGATATGTTCTTCTTGTCCTGCAATTTTAAAGAGACCCTCGGTATGGCTACATTACAGCGTAATAGCGCAACATCGAGTGCGTAATGTTATTACAATTCTCAAGCCAGCTATTAGCATATTTCGGAAAATTCTTCGGAAAGCAATCGAGCGTTCTGTTCCGATGCAAATAAATTTTTTACTAAAGCTTTGCACGTGCATATGAAACTCGAAAACAATACTCGTGAATAATGAGGACGCTCACTTGTAAACACAAAATCTGTGGGAAAAAATTGGTTCATTGGAGGCCCTATTTTATTGCCTTGCATGTCTTCAATGTCCTTGAAACTTGCAGGCCATATAAATTGATGACCAATCTCGAGATTGTCAAATTTTTAAAAAAATTGATCTCGCGGTTTCCAAATTATCATCACATTTGTAGGTGTAGACCAAATAACATACAAAAATGGCAACAAGAGCAGCTGAACGCACGCTAATCAAATCCTTCTTTCTCGCAATCGGCCAAAGCAACCCCCTCACTTTTTCACACACCATTTCAAATGGAATCAAACTACTATGAGATGAAACTGCATCCCCATCGCGCATCATTTTCTTTAGATATTAGCCAATTATGTCGATAGTATGTTTTTCACTGTATTTATAATCCTCAAAACTTCATCACTAAAAATTTCGAAAACGCTCTCATACATTTCTTTCAAACTTTGTCCAGTTGAAGCCCATGGTCTAATCAATTAGTCCACTAGCGGGTTTTACAAAAATTTCTCTTGATCTAGAGAAACTCCGCAACTTGTGAATTTCAGAGGATCACCATTCCGTTGCCATGGAAGCACCGATGTAAACAAATCCTATACTCCCATAAAGTTCAATGTATTGTGTGTTTGCATGCAAAGTGGCTTGTCTTTTTATGCACTACAACAAAAGATATTGCCCATTAAAATTGAAAGGGTGTGGACTTGAGAAATGGGTACGAGCTTCCTTAAAATACCCTTGTACGGTAAAGTCGTTATATAATTGGGATAATTTACATTGACACCCGATAAGAATGTATTTTGTTTTCTTGACATTCAGAGTCAATTTGTTAGCCGTCAGCCATGATAGATTAAACTTCATAATTATTGTAATCCATTTTATATTCAAGGTCATATGGGTCCTCTGCAGATGAGGTAAGGGTAGTATCATCTGCATACATCCTAGGTTTTGAAAACAAATTACACGAAGGGAGATCATTAATATAAATAGTAAACAAAAGAGGCCCCAAGATACACTGAAGATAGAGCCCTGTGGGATGCCACATGTGACATTACATAAATCAGACTGTGCTCCATCAATACAGGTTTGCTACCTTAGGTCAGTCAGTAGTAACGCTTGATGTTTTCCGTGGATATTGTTCCATAAGTTTATTTCAATGGTATAGTAAAGAGATGCAGTGTTTCTTCTGTAGGTATATGAAAGGAATACCATGTACCATCAAGGTACATGAAAGGGTTACCTTTTCTGTCAAAAACGGTTTATAAAAAGGCTAGAACTTGGACCTCAGGGCGGAGCATCACTCTGTTAAGTACCCTTACCCCTCTCCCCCGGATCTAAGCCTGGCCACATCATATCACTGATGCGTTTTTGTAAGGCTCCATTTTCATTTCGGCGCTTTGCTACGCTGTGCATGTGGCAACATATTTTTTGTCCACACACGCTTTCTGTAAATGTCTACAAATTCCCGGCACAATAATGCATTTTTTCGTTTGAAAACCCGGCCCTACTTTTTGATGCGTATTTTATGCCTTAACTGATCCATTCTGATTTTTTTTTTTTCGGGTCTACAAACAGTCTGAATTTTGCTACTCACTGCTGATGGGCGTTCAAGAATTTAGTGATTTAACTAAAATACAATCTTTGATGTGCACCTGGTCCGTTAGCTCAGTCGGCAGAGCGCGGTGCTGATACACCTGGATCTCAGATCCAACTGCTACGCCGAGGTCGAGACTTCGAGCCTCTCACGGACCAGAATTTTTTCCTATTTGTTTTAACATTGGCCTCTTTTTTGGGTAGACGTGCATTTTGTACAGCATTGCCGGGCGACTCCGGATTATACTACTGTAGTGCATCAATCAATTCCGGCTGTTACCATCCCCCACCCGGGCCAACCCCCCGCGATTTGTTTTTTTTTTTTTTCATGGAACAACAAATTCCCCGCCCCCGAGCTGCCAGAAATTACAAATTCCCCGCCCCTGGGCAACAGAAAAGCAACAAAAATTACAAAAATTAAAGAAACATATATTAAAAGCACGTTTAATAATGAAACATCATTAATAACGTAACATCAGATCACCGAAAAGAAAGTTGCTGGCTCTGTGAAAGTTCTAACAAAACGTCTATGAATCAGAATGTATAAAGACGTATTTAACGTTGTTTCGTTGATCGGATGCACGACTTTGGACTATCGGAAATTTCTTTTTATGCGTCAGCAGCCTGATGCTGTGCTTTGTTTTTTCGTGCCCTTGTCAACTTTACTTTTTCAGCTCCTCGCCTCCTCTTGTCCCTTGTTTTTGTGAGATGTTCTAGCCACCATTCGACCTCCTCGACTGTTAGGAAATACACATCAAGAAGTGTTTCTTTACCTTCAAACAAATTCTTTAACTTTGCAATACCTTGGTTTTCAAGCCAATCGCCCACAAAAGTAGTCGGTTTCCCGGCGAATTCTTCCATTGTTTACTGACTCGGCGACCGCATGGATCTGGCGATCTGTCAAGTTGTCCCCGCCCCCAACCCCCCGGCGCAACACGTTGTTGTACAAAATCCCCTTCCCAGGGACATGGGGCCTTACAAATCCCCGCGGTATGCCCGGGGGGATGGTAACAGCCGGAATTGATTGATGCATAGGTTCCCAATAAAATTACCTTGTGTATGTTTTTTTCCCTTACGTGTCGACCAGGCTCTGGCACTTGGTAAACCATTCGCTTTTCTCGGACATTCAATGAAAGACCTAGAAATTATCCATGTAGAACTCATCAAAAAAACAGTGAAAACAGTTCGCAAAGCTAGAGAAGGATAGTTTAATTTTCTGAAAAAACACGCGGCCTGACTTGAACCCTGGTCTATGACATGCTATTAAAGTAACCGGTGACCCTGGAATTGCTTCGAATCGACCCCAAAACCACTCAAGACACAAGTAAAGACACAAAGAAGTTCAGGTGAGCCAGTTTTATTCCAATATCGTTCCTAATTTTACGCTCAAATTCGAAGTAAATTTTCCCCATACAAATCCTTATAATTTCGCTATTACGCAACAGCTACCACGACGTTCAAATTATAACGTGTAAACATCACTTGAGCTTGGGGTACCTGTGACTGAACTGAGCCGAGTGTAGAAAAACCGTGTTTTACCAATCCAGACCAGTCCAAATTTTATTTTGGGCCGGAAAAGCCAGAAACCTTTTTTTTTCTGTTTTGGTGTTAAAACGGTGAATAAATAATACTTAATGATAGCAAGAATTTCTAGCGATATGTATTTCTCAAGCAAAGCATTCATTTTCTCGCTGATTGGCTGAGAAGAAGGCGTTGCATTCCAGAGAAGCCGGCCCAATTAATCACGTGATCAAAATAATCGATATTTCCGTTTGTCGCTTGGAGAGAAATATTTTCAGCGCATTGCCAGTTTACAGTCGGTTGGTAGTTGTCGTGTGCTGTTCTCGTTTGAGAACCGATTTCTGCCACCATGAGCCGAGGGACAACTACAGTAAGCGGTGACATTAAGGTGGAAAAGCATCAAATGAAATGGGATCCCAAAACCTTGGAAATCCGGACACATTCGGTGGAGAAAACTCTCGAACCGCTTGTTCATCAAGTAAGCTTGTCTTGTTGATTGGAGTATTCTTAAAAATCCATGACTAATTCAGCGCGATTTCTTAGAAGTTAGTCGAGGAAGAAGTTGTTTTTTAAATTGTTGTTGCTTTAAGGAGGAAAAGTGCAGAGATTTTATGCACGATCAGCCGGTAACTTGTACTTGTATAACCGATCGGACGCTGAAATTATACATCTTTTACTCTGTATGCCTATCACAGCATGAGAATTTTTACAAAACGACGTATAAATTATTCGTGAGAACAGCAGAATAAACTTATTTTTCTTTCATATGATCTGTAAAAATCCATTCGAATACATCATTTTGCGAACAGATTTTTTGTCACCGCATCTGTAGAGAAGTCGACCATAAAAATCAGACGTAAAAATAATCGACTTTTACACTTTCGCGATCTTGAAGTTTTAGTTCTAGCTAATTTGTTTAACATGTCTCCATATTTTAGTGGCAGAATTTGGAGTATTTCTTTTACTTTTTTTTGCTATCGGCAGTTATTTTTATTTCTGAAGCTGTATGTAAACCGTTGATAAGCTGTTTATAGCTATTTATATTTATTAAACTACCGGTGTCTCGTTGCAAACAAATCTGGGACGGATCGATTGCGAAGGTGCGGCCATTTTGTTCTTTACAATTGACAGCTTTATTTATCGTACTAGTAGTCGATCCTTATTAACAGTTTCTGTAAGAGCTGCTGAAGATCATGTTGTTCTTATAGTTCTGTCTGCAAGACTATTTTCTGTGAGAAATCGAGGAATATTTTATCCAATTATTTTTGCCCAACCCTCAGTAATTAAACAGTGATAAAAGATGAAATCAAGGGTGACTTATCGCTCATTCTTATAATTATTAAGACATTACGTTCCATGCGTGGGGTAGATCTAACCACTGACGCTTAGGGACATTGATTGTTGTACATGTAAATTAAATGAATATTTGTCTTGTTTTGAATCATGATTTGATAAAAATACTGTTATCAAATTATTAGGGGCACTCTCCAGCACACCTAGCCTCCTACGCAGACGTCCTTAGGGCTCGTCACGCAATCTTTCCTCCCCCACGAACGTTTGCTGAAACGAGCGGTTAAAAACATAGATCAATCACAGCGCACTTCCAAAGCAAGGAAGTGTGCACTTTGGACCTGGGAAATTTCACGCGAGACGCGTGGCCTTTCAACGAGTGTGTGAGACGTCATTAAAATCGTCGATTTAAATCCTTATCAACGAGAGGCTATAGACGGCTAAAAGAGTGTAAGATCCAAGTCTTATGCGATAGTCACAGTCTATATTGGAATAGTGGTATATTGCAATGGTTTTTAGCTCTCTTCAGAGTTTATTACGTGTTTCTCGGAGCTAGGCAGTACCTCCATTGTCAGAAGTACGGCGTCATTGCTTCCGGTTTGAAATATTTGAATCTCCAGCATGGTAGCTGTTCTGTAGTTCTTACAGATGCAAGTGGTTACTTTTATACACTCTTTGAGCAAAATTACAAGCGAAGCAAGCGAAGTCTTTTAGTTCTTAGTACTCCTTTCTTAATCCGAGTAACCGCTTGTAACACTTGGATGTACTTGGTGCAGACGAACGGGTCGCTCGACGAAAACACAATTACATCTATTTCCACGGCGCTTTCAATAACGCCTGACATGTTCACCGAACTCTTGCCGAACACTCGTACTCTCCCAGTAGGAATCAAATGAATACTACAGAGAAAGCAGTTATTTCCGACGATTTTTTTCGGAGTTTCGCCCATACATGAAGCAAGGATTTGGAATCACTTCGCATTCATAAATAAAGTTAGCGGTCGAATGAACTCGCAGGAAAATTAATCGTCGCCAGGTCTCGGGAGCCTGTTCTAACACAGCTTATGATTGGCTTTTTATTAAACAATGACTTGACGCCGATTGGTCCTGCAGCAATCTGCACGTGATCTCCAGCTGATCTTTGCGAACAAAAGGAATGGAATTTAACCGCTCGTTTCAGCAGACGTTCGTGGGGGAGGAAAGATTACGTGACGAGCCCTAAGGACATCTGCGTAGGAGGCTACAGCACACCCAGAGACACTGGTTTAGAAATCTGAGCTCAAGATGCAATGGTCCAAAACTCCAAGTCTGAAATGTAGAGTTCCAAATGTGCAAGCCAGATAAAACAAACTACAGTGCATTAATACGCTTAAGATATATAACGTTCAGGTTCACAGCTCAAATCATTTCACTTTCTATGGTTCATTAGTTTTTGTTTAGTAACACAAATCAGTGCAGCTTGTTGAATTGCAAGTTTCTGGTTACCAAGTTTTCAAAATTTGAGACTCCATGATGGTCCTAGTTTTGGTGATTCCAAGACACCTTTTTAATAGCCAAGATTTCAAGACCAGAATTTGCTGAGACTCTAGAAACAATTTTACACCCCTTCAATTAAACTTTGAGCCCTACTCTTTTATGAGCTGCAGCCGGGATGAATGCAGTGCCAACCATTCACAACTACAATTTGGTGTCTGTAAAAGAGACAGTCCATACTAGCGGCAGTTATTTTCAGTGAATCTCATTTCCAAGGACTGCAAGTCTTGTCTGTAATAACGGGGTGTCTGGTGTAGCGAGGTGTCTGCAAGGTGAATTGCTTGCAATTTTCAATTTCTGTCAATGATGATGGTTGAAAATTTACTGATTTATACCATTTATATAGACAGCTTAATTGATTGACAGTTTCGTTGCAACCAATCCAATTTTGATTTTGTCAGTACATATAATAGTTGGTCATTTGGTTAGTTGGTTATACCAACAGTGAATACATGTACACTGTAGTCGAAAATGATATTGAGATCAATTAGATATAAAAGTTCACCAGAAACTACAAGCTATCACATTTGTGGCAATTGCAGGTGGAACAAACCATTTTACATCAATGATTCAAGTTGCTGTTTATAACAATAAATTTCATTAATTTTTTTGCATCTTTTGCATGCATATAGTATTGTCTTGCAATGATTTTAGCCACTGTACATTGTCTTGTATGCTGCAATATTTATGCAGTTTATCTCCCAATGTATTCATAGAAAAAAATACATGAACAATAACACAGTACAAGTTGCCAGAGATTGCACTGTACAACAACACATTCAGTAGGAGTTTATTGTGAGAGCAACAGCTTTGCAGCAGTTTTGATGGATATTTGCATAGTGGAAATTCTGATTATATTTAGTCAAAACATGGAGAAAGTACCGGTACAAGACTATTCATGTGTGCAAGACCCATTGATAAAAAATCATAATGAGTTTTATTTACATGTGAATCAAAGCTCATTTTCATCTCAAAGGATGTATACTATGCCTTACTTTGGAAAAGACAAAGAGGTCAAAGGCAACTCAGAAAAGGCCTTAATATATTTAGGAGATTGTGTTATCAGGAATTAATTTACATGTACTGTACAATGAAAAATTACATGATGTACTTAAGAGTATTATTATTTTTGGTAAATGTTTCACTGATTTAACGAGGCCCTTTAACTCCCAAGAGTGCTAAAAATCAAAATTCAAGAAAAATCTCAAATTTCATTTTGCAAAATATTGAAAAACAAATGGTACCATGCAAAAGTACTTGCTGAAGAAGTTTCATTTGAATGGTCACAGCATAGGATTTTGTCAACAGACTCAAAAGTTAGAACAAATGGTACCATGCAAAAGTACTGCTGAAGAGGTTTCATTTGAATGGTCACAGCATAGGATTTTGTCAACAGACTCAAAAGTTAGAACAAATGGTACCATGCAAAAGTACTGCTGAAGAGGTTTCATTTGAATGGTCACACCATAGGATTTCATCGACAGACTCAAAAGTTAGAACAAATGGTACCATGCAAAAGTACTGCTGAAGAGGTTTCATTTGAATGGTCACACCATAGGATTTCGTCCACAGACTCAAAAGTTAGAACAAATGGTACCATGCAAAAGTACTACTGAAGAGGTTTCATTTGAATCGTCACACCATAGGATTTTGTCAACAGACTCAAAAGTTAGAACTACACTACATGTCTCCATAATTGACTCTGGATTAACTTAATTATGTGTGCATCACATTTTAGGTAACAACTTTGGTAAATCATCCCAAGAAGAAAGGTAGTAAGCTAGGAAAATCCAAAAATGCACACAAACTTGCTCAGGATATCGAAGATGCAACAGCTAGACTTATCAAAACGGGGGAAGGGATTGCTCAAGAGTTTCCTGAGATTAAGGAAGAAATGTTAGCCGCATGCAAGGATTGCAGAGGTGCAGGTAGGGTTGTCTTGTTACCTAGCAATATCCTCCCTTCTGATTATATTGCCTATCAACAAAAAAAAAAAAAAACACTATAGTACTGCAAATAATACTGTGTATTAATAACGTCATTAACACATCATTCTATTGTTTACAACGACAATTTAAAACATTTCTAACTTAAAGAGTCTGACCCACCCAGTTTGCATTGCACGATTCTCTTATTGTAAGTTATGATATGGCTCTATTCCATATTTGGGCAAGCATATCACCTCTTGCACAAGTGAATTTCTCATCTACAATACAGTATGAACTTTCGGGGGCCCTGAAAATGGTGGATGAACCAAGGTAGGCACGCAATGCAAACTGGGTGGGTCAGATTCTTTAAGAGCATAGACATTTTCGAAGCAAAATCCACCATTTGGAAAACTGGGTAAAGATCAGAGGTCTTGTTATTTGCAGTGTTTGTATGGGAAAACATGGAATCCGATGGCAAACAAGGAGCCCGATGGGCTTCGAAACTGGCTCGTTTTGTCTCAGTTTTCACCCGGTTTTCATTTTAGAGTTTTATATTAGCAATCCACAGTATACAATCTAGAATATATTCATATGCACAGTCCAGTCTACATTTACATTTACATTTCACAGCCCGCTTCAAGCACTCCTTAGGGACGGCTTATTTTATTGTTAGGGGAGGGAGGGGGGGGGGGGGTGGGGGTGGGCAATTACCAAAAAAAATTCTTGCATAGCAAAAGTAAAGAAAAAAATAATGCACAGAGAGCCAATGGAAAAAAAGTATGGAACAATCCTGAAAAAAAGTTATTGCACAACATCAAGACGGAAAAAAATTCATGATCAGAAAAATTGCCCACCCCTCCACAGAAAAAGTCCCTCCCTTTGTAGGCTACAATTTCAGGTCTCTATTTTTTTTCTCTAATCAGCTCGGTACTGTTAGAAAAAACATAAATTGAGAATTTTGTACATTTTTTTTTCGCTTTAAAATCCTTGAAACCACCCACTACAAGGAATCAGGATTGTTTAAACACAGGCATTTTGGAGAATCGGTCATAGGATTTCGAATAAATTAACAATATCAACATGATCGATCGCGACCATAGCGTGACATAAATTCGAGATGTTTGGAATTTCAACGTGACTCCATGGCATAATGCTTGAGAATTGTTTACTCATCAGTTGACTTGCCGGGACGTGCTTTCTAAACTCAACTGTTTGACAATTGATTTGGTTAGAAAAGTTCAACCCGCTTTCCTTTTACCAGAAATAGAACACATTCTGAAATCACAGCGATTTAATGTTTAACAATGCTGTCGAAATTAGAACAGTAAATATTTCAATTGTAAATTGTCGTTTCGATGACATCACTGATTTCTGAAAACCGGAAGTAAACTAGGTACGGTGTTGGCCGCAGCAAAATCGATTCCCGGGGCAGGTGACACGACAGAAAAAAAAAAGGGTATTTTAAGAACTGACTCGTCGCGAGCGACAAGCCAGTTAATAATTTTCGTCAAATTTTATATCTGAAAAAATTATGAACATGGTAAACTTGAGATACTACTGGTGTAGTTATTAAGATTTTTATGTTAAAATTTGAGTGATGTATCTGGGCTACAATGCATGTAATCACATTTAACTTGCCCATTTGTGACCATTAATTTTGTACTTTGACAGGTTTTATAAACAAATTCATGAACAAATTAAAATGCCATTACAAGCTTTGCAGTCTGGGTTCATATCTCAAATTCTAAATTTGATTGAAATTATGGTATATAACACTGGATTCCATTTGTTTTCCATACAAAAACTGTATTTTGTGACCTGTTTGCTTAATTTTTACAATATGGAAAATTTTACTCCAAACAGGTCTATTCATGTCATCATATTCTACAGTAAAGTTGTTTTACTCCCCTGTTCAGGTGACTCTATGCGTTCAGCTGCCAAAGAGTTTGCTGACGATCCGTGCACTTCAGCCAAGAGAGTAGCAATGGTGAGAGCAGCCAGAGCTTTGTTATCCTCTGTCACAAGGCTGCTCTGTGTCGCAGACATGGCTGATGTGTACCGGCTCCTCGCATCACTTAAACTGGTCAGTTAAGTCTGTTTTCTGTCTTCAGTATTTTACACTGCTGTTTTGCACAAGGTCTCATTGTTGCATTGTATTATTCATACATAACACAGTTGTTGGACTCAAGATCTGAAGGCTGATGGTTTCAGCTCTGGTTTCTACTCTTGTGTTTGAATGATAGGCACCATACAATTTCATCCACAGACTCAAATGTTAGAGCTTTGACAGACTATATCGAAAACTATTAAGTTGTCGATAACAAAAATGCCAGTCTGTGAAGCAAGTTATTGATAACAAACTTTGAAAAAATGAGTTAGCAGCAACAACAAAAAGCTTTCCTTTCAAAACTGAAAACTTCTTTAGTTGTTGACAACAAACGTGGCAGTTTATTGTTAACAACTCATTTTTTGGCAACTACATGTAAGTATTCTTGCCAAACAGATTACACTGTAGCTCATGTGTAGCTGCGCTGGCTACAACCTAAGACAAAATTAGTTGGGAAGGCTTGTAAAATGCTAAAAAATGACACTTCCTTTGGGTTTTAGCTCAATTAATGGTGTGTGAAATGCTTTTTTTAGCCCCCCCTCTCCCCCAAATCCAATGTTGTTTTGTTTGTTGTTGTTGTTGTACTGTACAAAAGACAGTGTAAGTTAAGTATTTGCATTAACAGCAACTTTGAAAGAGTGGGGGGGGGGGGGGGGAGGAAAACAGGGAACCTTCCCAACACTTTTGTCTTTGGTTGTAGTCCTGGAAATGAAGTTGACATGTGCAGTGAACATTAGTTACAAAGCTCTCCCATAAAAAAATATATATATATCAATAATTTTGGCCTCTGGTGGTCAACTCAGTTTAGTTGAATGCACAAAACAACTACAGTCAAACCTGTATTATGCGGCCCTCTATCAAGCAATCACCCTCTATTAAGTGGTCACTTAACAAATCCCCAGAATTAAATTGCACCCATGTTTACTGTAAACTTGACCTCTTTAAAGCTGTTACCTCTATTAAGCAGTCAGTTGGCTATTCCCTGAGGGCGACTGCTTAATAGAGGTTTGACTGTAACTCTCTAGTATGTCATGGTCCTCAGAACCATATTACATGACTCTAAATTTGACTCTGTGAATCTTTAATATCTTTGTTCGAGTTGTGTTGTTCTCATTGTTGGTTACTGTTAACTCTTTGTAGGTGGAGAAGAGGCTGAAGGAACTTGAGAAAGCCAGTAACACTGCAGACCTGTTAAATTCTTTTAAGAATCTTGGAAATGACCTGATGGATTTAGCCAAGTTGTCTGGAAAGAGACAAGCAGTGAGTCATGCCTGAACAATAACGTATTAATAGTCACTGTCACTTTTTAATTTTAAACCATGAATATGCAAAGCGCTGAATGAGCTACGAAGTTATGAAGACAGGGACAAATATGCAAATTTTCACTCCATTGGTCAATCAGCTGTAAACGTTGAGCCTGCGGTATGTAATGGTCACTTACCTTACCCATGGGGATGGTGTTGGAGGATGGGGAGGGGGGTGGAGCAAAATGCATAGAAGAGGGGAAGGAATTAATATGCCAACTCTCCTGGATTATCCAGGAGTCTCCCAGATTCAGAGCGAATCTCCCAGTCTCCCGTATGGGTTGCCAAATCTCCCGGATACAAGCGACTTTGGATCTTTTCTCTACAATAGGCTAAGATTTTAACCCCAAATCCAAAAAAATGTGGTCTTTCATTACATGTATATCTTAACTTCACAAACGCTTTTCGGGTCTCAGGAATGTAGAAAATGGCACCTATAGAGGGTAAAGCCAAAAAAAGTTTTCCGGACTCCCCTAGATGCTCGCGACTATATTGCTCGATTCACACCTTCGGCTCGAAAAAATTTCACTCAGAAAAACCTCCCTATTTTCAATCTCCAGAGGTTGGCATTTTAGTGCACATTATGTGCTGGTCACCTGCCCTACCCATGTAGACAGCTTTAAAGGAGGCTTATAACCTGCTTATACAGCTGTACAAACTGTAAGCTGGTTATTCTCAGAAGCTAATGGTTTTTCTTTTTGTATTTTACTCAATCTAGATACATGTATGATTTACTTTATATAGTGATTAAAAATCCAGATTAACTGGACTAAATTACCCCTATACATGTATGTTTAATGGTTAATTTTCCTTTACTAACTGTTACTTTTGTTAAATTGCCAGGATTTAAAAGATCCACAAAGAAAAGATGATATGGCTGCTGCAAGAGCAACGCTGAAGGAATCGAGCAAAATGCTGCTGTCCTCATCCAAGGTAAGAAAATAAAGTTCTGGAGGCATTGATAATGAATTGATAATAATATTATTTGCTGCCAATAAAAATGAATTCCAGTCAGCACCTTTACATGTAAATCCAGCCATTAAGGACAAAACAAACTAAAGCTACATGAATATGTTCTGGTTCAAATCTTTTTTTTTTTTTTTTTTGGTTTAACATATTTTAAAACAGTTTAATTTTTGCTTTCTCTTTTGTCTCAGAATATGATAATGTATCTGGGACAAAGGAAAAGACAAATTAAACTGGTTTGAAAATTTTCAAACCAAAGAAAATTTTGAACCACACATTTACAAGACACAAGTTGTGGGTGGGGACGGGGGCAGGGGAGGACAAACTTTCTGCTTTCTGTATCCTAAACTCTGCGTATGCTTCCCTCTTCTCATTCTCTCCTATCCTATTCAATCCCATTCACTCCAGCCAGCTGCCGTTTTGTTCTGTTTTCTCCCATGGCCACCTGAGAAATCTTGTTTTTCACTTGCATGTAATGGTTTCTTGCCTTCTATAGCCTTCCTGCTTAGTTCCCCTTCTCCTCGATGACTCCTCCCATTTTTTCCAGTTGTTTGCATGTTTTGTTGGTTTGATGATGCATTTTAAAAGGACTTGAGATCTCTTAGTCTAAGACAAGCTTTTACAGTATCATTTATCATGTGTTTTTTTTTTTTCTCAGGCATATGTACGTCACCCCGAAGTAGCTTCTGCAAAGGCCAACAGGGACTTTGTGATGAAACAGATGTCAGAGGCAGTGAATGCTATCTCAGGCGCAACACAGGCCACTGGTGCGAGTGGACCACATCCATTGGAGGCACCAGGTGCTCTCGCCTCAGCTTTAGATGACTTTGATGTAAGTTTGGATGAAAATACTGATACACATGGATGATTGATATGTGGTTAATAGGTCATAATAATTATTATCACCAGTATTTTTGCCCAAATGGGATGATTCTTGGAAAACGCTGGAAGTGGTACATGAATTTCCAAGCCTCTAGATTTCAAAAATTTCTGGGGGGGATGCCCCCAGACTCCCCTAGAGGCTTGAGCCTTCGGCGCTCATTTTCACAGCCGCCTACTATTTCTAAACAGCCTGCTACTCAAAAACTCAGTGAAAGCACTGAGTGTCTGAGGATTATTTTGATTATCCATGTTGTCAATATTGTCAATTGGCAACTGACAACATCAAACAAATGGACCCTCGTTGAGTTTAATTTTTTTTTCTTTTGCACTTCACAGGACAATGTTTGTACATGTAGGTAGTGACAAAACTCTTTGAAGACTCAGCTGTTCAAATGTTTCTTTTTTTTTCGCAGTCTCAAATTGCCATGGATCCTAGTGCTTACTCGGAGAAGCGTACCCGTCCCACCTTGGAACAGCGCCTTGAGAGCATTATCAGTGGAGCAGCACAGTTAGCAGACTCCATTTCCACTAGAGATGACACTCGTGATAAGATTATTGCTAGTTGTAATGGAGTACGTCAAGCCCTGCAAGATCTCCTCTCAGAGTACATGAGTCATGTAAGGATATTTCACTGTCTTCTACTGTTTTCTTTTCTTAATAGACCCTATTCATAAATGGCAGCCAATTTGTTATTCTTTTATACTCATGCTAATCAGCCCAACTAGCCTCATTTTGGAGCAAAAATTCTTTTGAATTTTGCACATGCTAACGAGGCTAGTTGGGCTGATTAGCATGAATATAAAAGAATAATAAATCTGCCGCCATTTATGAATAGCGTCTCTTAGAGCTGAGATTGGAGATTAATGATGGTACAGCCTCAGCCTGATGTTGTGCCGTAAGAGTTTATTTTTCAGTCAGGAGACATGTTACAAAATTTTATCATCAGGCGTAACTGCCACATCAGATTTTATAATAAAGAGTTTGGCTGTCCTGAACATCTGACATTAGCAGTCATGCCTGGCATATTGACACACCCCAGGTGTATAACTAATACATGTTTACGTTAATTGCTACCAGTAAACTATTGGCCAGGAGACCAAGAAGCAATAGTTTCTTTTATAGACTCATTGCAGCAATTGGCAACGATTTCTAAAAAAATTGTGGTCAGGTGTGCCCACTACTGCTATGTGGGTTTTTGCCAGTGACTTTGATTGCGCCTAATGAATGATAGGGGTGGCGAATGGTAAATCCGAGACTCACCGAGACGCCGAGACCCTTGTTTCAAAATCCGAGACTGCGACGGCAACTACGTTATAAAATCCGAGCCCGAGACTCAATGCGGGAAAAAACCGAGCCCGAGGCTCAGTGCCAAAAATATCCAATTCACCTATCAAACAACAAACAAGGATGGAGAACGCTTGACAAACGTATACGAGACTCCAGGACAGAAAAAGCACCAGCCAAATGAGACTTAAAACAAAAACTGCCGAGATTTTGAAACCGGACCAAAATTTTCCGAGAGCCACGATTTTGTAGGTACCATTCGCCACCCCTAATGATAAAAATTGCAGTTCTTGAGCTTGATGTCAAGGTACAAATCATATTTAACCAATGATATTTTGTGATTTCATCAACCAGAATCTCTGCAAGGGATAATTAGGCACAGTAGTACATGGTTGCTAACTTTTCTCTTAATGTTCACAGGCAACAGGCAAGAAGAAAGCAGCTCCTGGTGGATCGCTGGATCAAGCACTAGAAAGGATGTGTAATAGGACGCGAGAACTGAGGGGACAGGTAAAAAACATAGATTCCGAAATTCAATGGAAACATCATTTGTAGTGTTATTGGAGAGTACAATTGAAGGGGTGAGTGGAAAAAAAGCCCCAAGTGAATTCTGATCTACTGCTAGAGTCTCCTTACAGTCTGTCTTGTATATGCTCATGTAACAAAGGGAGAATTTGGCTATAGATCAGGAGTCACTTAGGGCCGTATCCCAAACTGAAATAAGGCCCTAAGTGACCCTTGATCTGAAACCAAATTCTCCCTTTGTTACATGAGCATATACAAGACAAACTGGAAGGAGAATCTAACAGTTGATCAGAAGTCACTTAGGGCTTTATTCCACTCACCTCTTCAATTGTGGTGAGCATGCACACTAGCCTTGATGTCCTTGTCTAAACCGTTCTGATATCTTCTTCTTCAGTTGCGCCGGGCAGTTGTGGACCATGTATCAGATTCCTTCTTGGAAACTACAATGCCACTGCTTATGTTAATTGAAGCAGCTCAAGCAGGGAATGAAAGGGAAGTGGAGGAGTGTGCTAAGTTGTTCTCAGACCATGCTGCTAAACTGGAAGAGGCATGTTTGTTATCATAATTATTTTAATTCAAATTTTTTGCTTACAATGTAGATAAATGCAATGTATTTGAAAGTTGTAAACCCAGTTCAGAATTTACACTTTGCTCTGACTATAATATAGAAAAAACTGAGATATTAAAATTAATCTACAAAAAAATTAAACTATGTTGCAGGTACCTGTATTTTTATTTCATGAGAACTACAGTGATCAGTGATAGGGAGGGGTGGCGAATGGTAAATCCGAGACTCGCCGAGATGCCGAGACTCTTGTTTCAAAATCCGAGACCGCGACCGCAGCTATGTTATAAAATCCAAGCCCGAGACCCAATGTGGGAAAAAACTGAGCCCGAGACTCAGTGCTAAAAATATCCGAATCACCTATCAACAACAAACGAGGATGGAGAATGAGAATGCTTGACAAAAGTAGCTGAGACTCCGAGACCTCGAGGAAAAAAATCCGAGACTCCGGGACAGAAAAAGCACCAGCTAAACGAGACTTCGAGACTTAAAACAAAAACTGCCGAGATTTCGAGACTGGACCAAAATTTTCCGAGACCCACGATTTTGAAGGTACCATTCACCACCCCTATAGGGGAGGGGAGGGTATTGGCAGCAATTTCTATTATAGTTATAATAATAAAAAGGGATGGAAAATGGATGGTGCCATCTGGCTAAATTAAAGGAGGCAAGAGTGAAGGAAATAGCAAATGGGAGGGGTATTTTTTATTCCTCTTCCTTGTTGATTATTTCATTACCATTTTAATTTGCTCAATTCATCAGGTGGCTAATCTCGCTTGTTCGATGTCTGTGAACCCTGAGAAGGTGAAGATGGTAAGACTAGCAGCCAAACGACTGCAAAATCTGTGCCCTCAGGTGATCAACGCAGCTCGTACTCTTGCTGCACGGCCCCACAGCAAAGTGGCTCGTGAAAACATGGATGTTTTTAAGGAAGCTTGGGAAAAACAACTGCAAGTACTCACTGAAGCTGTTGATGATATCACCAGCATTGATGAATTTCTTGCCACAACAGGTGGGTTGTTGCAAAGCAGCATTCTGGTTTCTTATTTGATAAACTTTGAAATTTGTGCAAAAGAACTTTGTTGTTTGTATTAAGAGTGGTGTGAATCATGATCATTTACTGTCTCTTTAGTTGCATTTTCAATACAAAAGATTTTATAAATGATTTGATTATTTCCCAACAGAGGCTCATATTTTGGAAGATGTGGACAAATGTGTGCAAGCTCTCCAAGACAGAGATCCAGAGACAGTGGACAGGACCGCTGGACAGATCCGAGGACGCACGGCAAGACTTGAAGATGTCGTCGGTGCAGAAATGGAGAACTACCAACAAGGACCGTACACAGATAATGTCATGAGAGCAGTCTTGGTTATGCGCAATGAGAGTGAGTTTTCTTCTTGTCCTGGGCTAAGTCATACCCAACCTACATGTATTATGTGGTTGTCAAGCTTAACTTTAAAAATAGGCTAGATTGTAGATTTATTATGACGAAACCGAGCAATCACAGCAGAAAAAGATATACCTAACTTCTTGGTAAAAATCTATTTTCAGTTCATTTTGATAATCCAACAAAAGAAACCAGCTCTGATGCCTTGCATGGAGTGACCAGGAGAATAACCAACCTCCCTTCCTCCACACCTGGGCGGAGAGAGAAAATGTGAAACAAAGTCCCTTGTCTAAAGAAACAACATGATTACACAGATCAACCCACTGCAAGAAATTACCGCACCTGCAGAGAACTAAATTCTTTTTTCTTATCCATTTTAGTTGTCCCACACTTTGCTCAGAATGTGGAGAGATCAGTGACGACTCTTACTAGAGATCCCCATGGAGAAGTAGATGAAGCGCAGTTTATTGATGCTTCTAAACTGGTAAGTTTAAATGTTGTACTTGATGTTGCAAGCTTTAAACTTGTAATCTTTTGTTCCATGTATCTATCCCTTTGTTTAGAAATATATTGATCAAATTATGTGTATTGTTTTTAGGTGTATTCAGGCATCAGAGATATTAGAAAAGCTGTTCTTGCTGGAAAAGTAAGTTCATTTTACAACGGAAATAATTAGGAACAAGAGGCTCCAAGCAGCCTATACTCATGCGCATGCATAGAAAGTTTTATGATATATTTTAAACATGATAAGAAGATGTCTCACATGGAGAAGAGTTACTCCTTTCATTCAGTCATCGTTCCTGCAAAACACGTTGTTTACTATTGAATGTTTTGTAGATGAAGACTGTACCACAATGAAGCCAGTGATTCGTCTTAAGTCTTATATATACCTAATGTGAACATTAGTAATGTAAGTAGGGTTGTAGGAGACGCTGTCGTGACACTTCAGTAACGCTGTTTTACCGGAAGTGAGAGTACCCGGAAGTCACTAAACAGGAAGTGTAAATGGCAAAGCTATGAACCGGAAGTGCACAATTTAAAATATGCGTGCATAAATTTGCATGCAAAATCGTGCCGCTATATCACACGCATGAGTAATAAGGAATAAAAAACAGCTGACTAGCTGACTTGAAAAAGCTGGGTTGTTGAGCTGTACAGAGGGAGGAGGGGAGTGAGAAATGTAAAAAAATTTCATGCTTATGCTGTGTGACTAGCTCATTATTGGTGACCTTTCAGGGGAAAACATACACTAGCACTCGACTGTTAAACTGTCTATTAAGCATTTAACTGTTTGGAAAGTGTTTAGATGGTTGTTAAGGCCTGGCGCACGCTACTGGTGTACATGGCTAAAATTCACACTTAATTTAGCTCTTCTGAAATTATTAAAATTCAGTTTAGGTTGAGATTTGGTAAAAAAAACTAAAGTTCATTAATGTCTTCCCTGTGAACAATTTTAGTTTTGCATAAAGGGTTGAATAAAACAGAAAATTTTACAATAGTCACCAAAAATGAGGCCATTTTGGACACTACGCGTAACATTTACAGTCTAACCTGGCACAATTCATAATTTCTCCGCTTTGATGATATGTAGGCATTTTTTCTTTTGCAATTAAAGTTAATAGCTAATGAGCATTATGTATTTTAAGAATGACTTTAAACGATCGAAAAATAACAAATTTATAGCAATTTGCAGCAAGGTAACCTAATATTACGTACCTACAAAAACAACCTGGTCGAAAATTTTCAAAATCGATTTGGTTTTAGCTCCGTTTCTTATGTTAAAAAACAAAAAGACTTTTGAAGTGCTCATAAGTTCAGCTTATTTCCTGGGCTAACAATTTTGCAATTTGGAAAATGCATACTCAAACTACAATCCAATTTTCACGGTTAGACTGCGTTTATTTTACATAAAATACGTTTCGTTGTACGTTGGATCGAAATACGGATTCTACAGTGTGCCTTGGCACGAACAAGTTGTGCATAAAGTGTGCCCAAGTTGTGCATGAAGTGTGCATGTCTAGCTTTTTTTCATGCCTAAGCTGTACCTAAGCAGTGCCTAAGCTGTGCCTAAGTTGTGCCTAAATTGTGCCTTAATTCGGGCCTAAATTGTGCCTTTGAACGGCGTTATGTAAATATTCCCGGGAAACATTATTTTCATCTTGCTCGTGTCACAGCGCTTTTTGGTCACACATTGTTATGACGATAAATTGTAAGATTGTTCTCATGCAACGAATTATTTTTTCTCCAAGTGAAAGCGACGGCGGGAAATCAGTAATCGTGTTTACTTGTATTCTTCCCGCACTGCCGCTTTCCCAGCCGTTTGGAGATGTAGAATAGTACTTGTATTTAATACAGATGTAGTTTCTGACCATTCGGTCATCGGCTTTGAATAATACTGCCAAACATTCAAAAAGTTGTTCGAACAAATTGACGTTTTGGAGTTTTATCATTCGATTTGGATTTATAAAACGGAATGGGTCATTTTATTCATCGGATGAGCTGTCTGGTGTTTTCACAAGTTGGTCAAATTTCAGCAATAAATTAGCATAACCTGATGTCAAAGATTGGCGTGTTTATTGACAAAAGGATCTGTCTCCAAAAAGAATCAGTGCACCAGTTGAGTAACAATGATTACAAAGCGGAAAACAACGCTAATTTCGAATTGTTAAAACAGAAAGATAGAATTATATCACGTTTTCTTCAAATATTTAAGTTCACGACGCATTTTATACCAAACAATCTTTGTTTAAGCGACACTTTGCAACACTTTGTATTTTCGGCAGGAAAGTTCACCGGTGTTTCGTTTCGTTTCAGCGAAATTTCTAAAAATTGTAAAGTATTAAACTCTGTGGACCGAACGAATAATTTGAACGACTTTCCTAACGCTTTCAACGCGTCAACGGCCTGGAAAAAAGTTTTGTACGCTTTTTTTATAAACGCTTCAAACGGCATGGATGAAAATTCGAACGGTTTTTCCAACGCTTCTAATGCTTTCCTAAACCATTTTAACGCAGTTTCCGAACTGCGATCAAACGCTTTTAGGCCGCTTAACAGATAACTGTTTAGTGAAAGTTTTCCCGTGGAAGGTCACATTTATCATGTTTTATTATTATGTCTTGCTGTTGTCGCTCAATTCTCGTTTGTTTGTCTTGCTCGTGTCAGCCAAATTATTACTATGACTTGTCGCTTTCGATTCTCGCTGATAACCATATTTTTTACGGACTGAATCTGGTTGGTCACTCGCCGAGAATTTTCGTACGGCTTGCCTTCGGACGAGTTAAATATAACGTTTCCGAAAAACGTGCCTAAATGGGCGTAAACTGTGCCTAAGCTGTGCCTAAACTGTGCCTAAGCATTCTGTAAAACGTGCCGAACCTGTGCCTAGTCTGTGCCTTTTATGTTTTTTTTTCTCGTGTGCTTTTGCGTGAAATCCGTGCCTTTCACAGAACGTGAATTGGTGCATAAGCACGGTGTTACGCTCGTGTACACAAGTAGCGTGCGCCAGGCCCAATGCTGTAGGGTTCAGGCTGCATTAATATTGGGCCAACGATGTAAGGCTCTGGCTACATTAATATTGGGCCAATGAAGTAGGGCTCTGGCTACCTGAATATTGGGCCAATGAAGCTGGACTCTGGCTACATTAATATTGGACCAATGATGTAGGTCTCTGGCTGCATTAATATTGGGCCAATGAAGTTGCGCTCTGGCTATATTAATATTGGGCCAATGATGTAGGGCTCTGGCTACATTAATATTGGGCCAATGATGTTGGGCTCTGGCTTCATTAATATTGGGCCAATGATGTAGGCCTCTCGCTGCATTAATATTGGGCCAATGAAGTTGGGCTCTGGCTATATTAATATTGGGCCAATGATGTAGGGCTCTGGCTACATTAATATTGGGGCAATGAAGCTGGGCTCTGCTACATTAATACTGGGCCAATGATGTTGGGCTCTGGCTACATTAATATTGGGCCAATGATGCAGGGCTTTGCGTACCTGAATATTGGGCCAATGAAGTTGGGCTTCGGCCACATTAATATTGGGCCAATGATGTAGGGCTCTGGCTACATTAATATTGGGGCAATGAAGTTGGGCTCTGGCTACATTAATATTGGGCCACTGATGTTGGGCTCTGGCTTCATTGATATTGGGTCAATGATGTAGGCCTCTCGTTGCATTAATATTGGGCCAATGAAGTTGGGCTCTGGCTATATTAATATTGGGCCAATGATGTAGGGCTCTGGCTACATTAATTTTGGGCCAATGAAGTTGGGCTTCGGCCACATTAATATTGGGCCAATGATGTAGGGCTCTGGCTACATTAATATTGGGGCAATGAAGCTGGGCTCTGCTACATTAATACTGGGCCAATGAAGTTGGGCTCTGGCTACATTAATATTGGGCCAATGATGTAGGGCTTTGCCTACCTGAATATTGGGCCAATGAAGTTGGGCTTCGGCCACATTAATATTGGGCCAATGATGTAGGGCTCTGGCTACATTAATATTGGGGCAATGAAGCTGGGCTCTGCTACATTAATACTGGGCCAATGAAGTTGGGCTCTGGCTACATTAATATTGGGCCAATGATGTAGGGTTTTGCCTACCTGAATATTGGGCCAATGAAGTTGGGCTTCGGCCACATTAATATTGGGCCAATGATGTAGGGCTCTGGCTACATTAATATTGGGGCAATGAAGCTGGGCTCTGCTACATTAATACTGGGCCAATGAAGTTGGGCTCTGGCTACATTAATATTGGGCCAATGATGTAGGGCTTTGCCTACCTGAATATTGGGCCAATGATGTTGGGCTTCGGCCACATTAATATTTGGCCAATGATGTAGGTCTCTCGCTGCATTAATATTGGGCCAATGAAGTTGGGCTCTGGCTACATTAACATTGGCCCAAGGGCCTGGCGCACGCTACTGGTGTACATGGCTAAAATTCACACTTAATTTAGCTCTTCTGAAATTATTAAAATTCAGTTTAGGTTGAGATTTGGTAAAAAAACTAAAGTTCATTAATGTCTTCTCTGGGAACAATTTTAGTGTTGCATATAGGGTTGAATAAAAGAAAATTTTACAATAGTCACCAAAAATGAGGCCATTTTGGACACTACGCGTAACATTTACAGTCTAACGTGGCACAATTCATAATTTCTCCGCTTTGATGATATGTAGGCATTTTTTCTTTTGCAATTAAAGTTAATAGCTAATGAGCATTATGTATTTTAAGAATGACTTTAAATGATCGAAAAATAACAAATTTATAGCAATTTGCAGCAAGGTAACCTAATATTACGTACCTACAAAAACAACCTGGTCGAAAATTTTCAAAATCGATTTGGTTTTAGCTCCGTTTCTTATGTTAAAAAACGAAAAGACTTTTGAAGTGCTCATAAGTTAGCTTATTTTCTGGGGTAACAATTTTCAATTTGGAAAATCCATTTTCAAACTACAATCCAATTTTCACGGTTAGACAGCGTTTATTTTACATAAAAATACGTTTCGTTGTACGTAGGATCGAATTACGGATTCTACAGTGTGCCCAAGTTGTGCATGAAGTGTGCATGTCTAGCTTTTTTTCACGCCTAAGCTGTTCCTAAGCAGTGCCTAAGCTGTGCCTAAGTTGTGCCTAAATTCGGGCCTAAATTGTGCTTTTGAACGGCGTTATGAAAATATTCATTATTTTCATCTTGCTCGTGTCACAGCGCTTTTTGGTCACACATTGTTATGACGATAAATTGCAAGATTGTTCTCATGCAACGAATTATTTTTTCTCCAAGTGAAAGCGACGGCGGGAAATCAGTAATCGTGTTTACTTGTATTCTTCCCGCACTGCCGCTTTCCCAGCCGTTTGGAGATGTAGAATAGTACTTGTATTTAATACAGATGTAGTTTCTGACCATTCGGTCATCGGCTTTGGATAATACTGCCAAACATTCAAAAAGTTGTTCGAACAAATTGACGTTTTGGAGTTTTATCATTCGATTTGGATTTATAAAACGGAATGGGTCATTTTATTCATCGGATGAGCTGTCTGGTGTTTTCACAAGTTGGTCAAATTTCAGCAATAAATTAGCATAACCTGATGTCAAAGATTTGCGTGTTTATTGACAAAAGGATCTGTCTCCAAAAAGAATCAGTGCACCAGTTGAGTAACAATGATTACAAAGCGGAAAACAACGCTAATTTCGAATTGTTAAAACAGAAAGATAGAATTATATCACGTTTTCTTCAAATATTTAAGTTCACGACGCATTTTATACCAAACAATCTTTGTTTAAGCGACACTTTGCAACACTTTGTATTTTCGGCAGGAAAGTTCACCGGTGTTTCGTTTCGTTTCAGCGAAATTTCTAAAAATTCGCTTCTTTTTTTTAAATTTGCTTTGCGAATTTTCGTGTGCGAGTTATCATGAGAACGATGCGAAAGTACTCTCGAAATGTCGGCGATATTTTGTCGAATATTCACGAGAACAAAGAACGAAGAAGTCAAATCAAACTACAGAGAAGGTAAGCCTTAAAACTGCTGTTTAAATGTTTTGTTCAAACGACTTTTGTAAAGTATTAAACTCTGTGGTCCGAAAGAATAATTTGAACGACTTTCCTAACGCTTTCAACGCGTCAAAGGCCTGGAAAAAAGTTTTGTACGCTTTTTTTTATAAACGCTTCAAACGGCATGGATGAAAATTCGAACGGGTTTTTCCAACGCTTCTAATGCTTTCCTAAACCATTTTAACGCAGTTTCCGAACTGCGATCAAACGCTTTTAGGCCGTTTAACAGTACGTTTTCCCGTGGAAGGTCACATTAATCATGTTTTATTATTATTATGTCTTGCTGTTATCGCTCAATTCTCGTTTGTTTGTCTTGCGCGTGTCAGCCGAATTATTACTATGACTTGTCACTTTCGATTCTCGCTGATAACCGTATTTTTTTACGGACTGAATCTGGTTGGTCACTCGCCGAGAATTTTCGTACGGCTTGCCTTCGGACGAGTTAAATATAACGTTTCCGAAAAACGTGCCTAAATGGGCGTAAACTGTGCCTAAGCTGTGCCTAAACTGTGCCTAAGCATTCTGTAAAACGTGCCGAAGCTGTGCCTAGTCTGTGCCTAACTTGTGCCTTTTATGTTTTTTTTCTCGTGTGCTTTTGCGTGAAATCCGTGCCTTTCACAGAACGTGAATTGGTGCATAAGCACGGTGTTACGCTCGTGTACACCAGTAGCGTGCGCCAGGCCTTAAGAGATGGAACCTATACTTCTGCTCATGTATTTAAGTGGCAAAAGTCTACAGTTTCCACCCATATGGGAGGCTAGACAGCTTTAAAGCGATTGCGGATGTGCGTGCTTGGTCCTGCTTGTTTAGGTTGGCGATCAAGCTGTGTACAACTTCTTGTTTTTAAGTACAAACACTGAGATTGTGATTGTGGGTAGCCATTCATAGTTAATCCTTACATTGACCAAAACATCCTGAGTTAATGTCTCCAGGCCTCTTGTTATTTATGTCCTTTGCATTCACCTTTTATCAGATACGTGACTCTGGAGGAATTCTAGAAGAGCTTGCGATGGAGGATGCAGCAGCAGAGCTTTTTGCCGAGGCTCAGGCACGCGCCCGAGAACAAGCTGCTTATGAACAACTCAAAGCTAGTGGTATGTGTTACCAAGCATATCTGGTCCATGACATTAGGTTTGAATGAAGGTTTAAATTTTGCATGTTCTGTGCTTTTCTACCATATTAAAGACCTGCACAATTTTATGGAGAAAACTTACATGTAAAAGGCATGTTCCAAGGGAAACACAACTTGTTTCTCTACAGAATCTTTAAGACTTTAGGCACATCTAGTGTACAGTACACCTATTTTACTTATACACCAAAACCAAAAAGGATGGTCAATCAGTGGTTTGGGAATTACTTGTAAAGGAAGATACATGCAGTCAAGTTTCTCCTTTCTGACACCTTGATAATACTGCATTATAGACAGCTCATCTGAGTCCAATGAGACCAAAATTCTTATAGCCTTTGGTGTCTGTATTAAAGAGGAACTTAGCTTGACTTTTGCTGATGCAAAAAGTGTTTTATTTTGTTAAATATTCAGTTAAATTTAACCCTTCAACTTCTAAGAGTGCTAAAATGCAAAATTCAAGAAAAATCCTAAATTTCATTTTATAAAGTATTGAAAAACAAAATTAATGGAACCTGTAATGTCTAGTCCAGTCCATTCCTGTATGTTTATAGCTTGCGCATGCATGATACATTGCTTACGCCATCGCATGTGTAGTTTGGTTTTTGGTTGCATTAAAACTATGGTTTTACACATTCAGACTGGTTGTTTCAGCGCCACACAAATGTATTCACTGTTGCTAAAAAAGTTTCATTTGGCTGGCCGCACCATAGGATTTTGTTGGCAGAATCAAAAGTTAGAACTACATTTCATAATTCATAATTGACTCTTCAGAAAACTGTAAACTTCAAAACCTAGAAAACTTCATAATTGACTCTGGGAGCGAAAGGGTTAAGTATAGTTTAATAAACGAGCAGGAGTGCTTTATCAAGTTTAAAACACGAGGCGCAGCCGAGTGTTTTAGACTTGATAAAGCACGAAGTGCGAGTTTATTAAACGGCTTCAAAAACTTCTGATGTAGATCTATTCATTCTTGCACTAATATTTGGATTTTGGGTTATTTTGGGCAAGAAAATTGAACGCAAAATTTAGCCGTGTCTACATCAGATATAAAGACACACTCATTAAACATTAATTTCCTTTGTATTTTCTTTATGAATTATTAATGAGTTTTTGAACAAACAATAGTAAAGCCTGAATGTTTCAGGGGTTTTTGTTGTGAAATTAAGAAAGAGAAAAAAGGGGTGTTTCTTGGTGTTGTGGATGGTGTGATCACCAAATGACGTAAAACAAAAGGTTCAAAAGACACTGAACAATACCCACAACAATGGCTTCCTCAACACCAAGAAACACCCAAAAAAAGGGGAACTCATGATCAGACGGTGGTGTTTGGTGTTGTTGGTGCTGAGTGATCTGGCCGTCAAGCACTTGCCCATAAAAAATAAGGAAATGAATTCATTTTATTTTGTAGGTAAGGTTCAGTTTGAAGTGCGTGCTGATGGAGGTGAAGATGAAGGGGGTATGGGTGTGGCCTCTATCAAGGTGAATGGCGTGGAACACTGCCCCAGGAAGGTAGGGCACAATGTTGTGGTTCTTGATCCAACTGGTGACGTTGTTGCGGCTGAAAATTTCAACACAAATTCTGGGGAGGGTCCTGCTTTGGGACAGTTCCTGGATCAGCTTCCTGAGGATCATGTTGTTCTTGTGGCTACCCAAGGAGTTAATGGCAGAGAGCAAGGTGAGTGTTGCTTAAAGTGCCTATGTTCAAGACAGGAAATAGTAAAATGCCCAATAATAAACAGTACCACGTGAGAATACTGGTCAAAAGCTTTCATTCGAATGGTCACACTTATGGTTTCATCCACAGACTCAAAAGTTAGAACCACCTTGAACAGCATAATAAACAGCACCACAGAAAAGTACTGCTGAATTTAATTACCACATGTAGCTGTCATTTGAATGGTCACACACTGTGTGACACCTTGGCATTTCCCACATAGACTCAAAACCTAGAACCACCTCGTATATAATGCAGTAAACAGCGTCACAGGAAAGTACTGCTCGATAGCTTCTGTTGGAATGGTCACACTTTGGGATTTCATCCACAGACTCACAAATTAGAACCACCTTGTACAGCATAATAAACAGCATCACAGTAAAGTACTTTTTACTAGTTTTCATTTTGGGATTTCACCAACGCACTCAAAAGTCAACCACCATGTCTGCATAATAATGCATCAGTCAATTGAAACCCCGGCCCCCCGACCCCCGGGACATAGCGGGAGATAGCCGGGATTTAACGCGGCAAATGCCGGGATTTAACGCATATTTAACGACGTGTTGGCCCCGGGGGGCCGTGGAATTAACAAAATGTCTGTGTGACCGGGGTCACTGAGCGGGGATTTAACATGAAGGACTAAAGGAAAAGCCTCGTTTTCCAAAATGGCGGCGGAGGAGAGAGAGTTGCATGCGTTTTAATTCATTGTATTGAGGCGTATTCACATGGACTTCATATGTACATTATAGATGGTTGTTAGTACTAAAATTGTGCATTTGGATAATGCAGTGCAGTGTTGTACACGCACGCATACCGCGCATACAGGGTAATTCAAAGAAAGCTAGTTCAACAGGCTTCTTATAAATTTTTTCGATACGCTAATAAACTTTGGAGTCTTTCAATACCTTTCATGTTACAATCATGTTACCTAAAGTATTCAATGGCTTACTTAATTATCAATGAAACGGCATATTTTGTTGCTCTAGTTAAAGAATGCAAATTTTGCATGTGCTATAAATCAAGTTATCAAGTTGAAGAAAGTATTCTTTTGTCAATACTCTTCATTACTTGATTAACTTTCAAGATTGAACTTGTTTGAAAAGTAGAAAAAACTATATTAAACTTAATTTGTAAAAACGTTTAACCCAACCAGAATACTTATACCGTAAATCCTCTATTAAGCCCCCCTTTTTGGAGCAAGAAATTCATTAAGCCCCCCCCCCCCCCCGTTTTTAGCCTCGCCCCCTTCTTTTTCCTTCACAACCAGACAATCAAAAATATAACGGCTGACTGTATAACCGGTACATCTGTACCGTTCCAATCCGGGCACGCATCGGCGTGCCGGAAAAATTTTGTCGGGGGGCTAAACTTAATTTGCCCGAATGAAACTCGCGACGTCATGTTTATTTGTCATGATGATGATTCTAGCACTCGCTGACATTTTACTTTTCTACCACTGTGAACGATGCGAGAATTAGCTTCTACATCTCGCATTCTTCGCACTTCACACGGTACCGATAAGATATATTTTACGAGACTTCGACGAAGAGTTCTACGAAGACACCAACCACTGGGCACGAATTCATATACACGGTACTCGGGAGCTTTGGAGAAAATATAACCGGTATAGTTGTACTAAAAATGAGCATTATTATGGTAATCAATGAGTGGTGAACAGCCTGTATTTCGCTAAATGGTAATAAGCCCCGCACTATCTGTTAACGCCTCCTCCCCCTCAAAACACTTGAAATCAATAAGCCCCCCGGGGGGCTTAAAAGAGGATTTACGGTATACCATGCAAAGAAATACACACACTTTTGCCATGAAGTTGAATAAAAGTAGTTACAAGAGTTCCCATTATCAGGCACGTGAGTTTTAATTTAAATAATTAAATCGGCCTTGTTTTATGAGACGTTTGAGATTCGCACACCAGGATCGTATTAGAATGTAGTCACTGAGGAACGTCTATCAGTCCCGTGTCCTAAGTGCGGAATTACTAAAAGCGTCTTTATTAAAATACGCCTATCGTATTTTTCACGTGAAAATGAACTAATTTTATATATGAGGTCAAATTTCACTGAATTTCACTGTTGCCCAACTTCCCTTTTTGTCGAGCTTATTTTTGGGTGGGCTTTTTTTTGGTTGGAAATATTCGTTAAAAAAATCAATAGGGCTATTTTCGGGTGGCATTTTGTTTCTTAAAATTTTGCGAGCCATTTGCGGTCATTGAATTTTCTGAATATGCAATCAATAACAAATTTTTGTTTAATCTTTCAAATAATACCCGCAAGTCCTGACAGAAATGCCATTGCTGTAAAGACACAAGTTGATCAAGGCGATTGCAAGAGAAATACTGTCGTGGGGCATATTCCTAAACCACTTGCCCGAATTTTAAGTCCCAATGATCAAGGACAAAACCATAACTTATATACAGGCAAAAAGAGGTGAAAGCAGGTGAAAATGCGGAGCACCAGGGGGAGTGTCGGTTCAAATCGGTGGCATTGAACTGCCTTGCAAGTTCTATCGTGTTTAAATAAAGGATCTCAGTGTAGAAAATATAAGTAAAATCTGCAAAGGACTGCAAACGATGATGCTGCTAACGGTATACGTAGGATACATGTTTGCGAGAGACCTAAACAGCCAAAAAATAAACAAACATTAACATACAGTGAACTGCAGGGCTGATCTGACTACGTAAGAAAGTAATCTTTGTGAGACACCATCACTATAGAAACCGTTAAAGTAGTATCGCAACCGTGGACATTTGTTTTGTTGTTATTGCAACTCATCAGCACGGTGAAGCGATCTTACGCAGATCCTACGTATACCGTAGCAGCATTATTGTTTGCGGTCCTTTGCAGATTTTACTTTTATTTTCTATATATTTTGGGACGTACGTATTTACAGATCTGATATGCTCTCAGTTTTCTTTTCAGGCATGGTTTTACCCATGCGTTTAAATGTTCAGATCGGCTTTGTCCATCTTTGAGTGACATCTTTGCGACTCTATGGGCTCCTTGTTTCCCGGAACATGTAAAGGCAACGTACGCGTGATTCGGGTAACAAGTGAGTACACTGCGGGTCATTGTGTAATCTATTTGTGTTAGCATTCTTGCTAACATCATTTAGTTCATCGCTGCACCGTGCTGATGAGTTGCAATAACAACGAAACTGCTGTCCACGATTGCGATCCTACTTTATCTGCTTTCAATTTTGTATTGGTACTGTCGTGATGGTGTCTCCCAAAGATTAATTTTTACGTAGTCAAATCAGCCCTGCAGTTCATTGTATGTTACTATATACTAAATTTTAAACGGCCAAAAGGAAAACATACCAAGAGTGAGAAGAGAAATTCGAAAAGGACAGTAAACTTATAAACACTGGTGATTCTCTTTTGTGTTGATGATAATTAAAAGCAACGCCCAAGTTGAACATAACTCCTTTATAATGTATTTTCAGGTCAATTCTTAAAACACTCCCATGGGCTTGTATTCGGGGGGGGGGGGGGGGGGGGGGGGGGCTTATTATTGGAAGGAATTTTTCGTTATAAATTAGGGGGGCTTATTTTCGGAGGTTTACGGTATATAGTTTGACGATTGGAACGAGTCCGGCTGAGACCAGCAAACCAAATCGAGTTGTGTTTATTTTGTTCTGAAGTACAAATGCCGCGCTATGCGGGGCTTTTAACAAACTACTTGACCCCGGGGGCGGGGGAATTAGCGGGGGTTTAACACCAAACAAATGTTAAATTCCCCGCTAGGTCCCGGGGGTCGGGGGGCCGGGGTTTCAATTGACTGATGCATAAACAGGTTTGAATGGTCACACTTTAGGATTTCATCCACAGACACAAAAGTTAGAACTGCCTTCTACAGCATAATAAACAGCACCACAGGACAGTGCTGCTCAGTAGCTTTCATTTGAATGGTCACACTTTAGGATTTCATCCACAGACTCAAAAGTTAGAACCACCTTGTACGGCATAGTAAACAGCACCACAGGACAGTACTGCTCAGTAGCTTTCATTTGAATGGTCACACTTTAGAATTTCATCCACAGACACAAAAGTTAGAACCACCTTGTACAGCATAATAAACAGCACCACAGAAAAAGTACTGCTCAATAGCTGTAATTTGAGTGGTCACACTTACGATTTCTCAAAAGTAAGAAACACCTTTTGCAGCATAATAAACAGTACCACAAGAAAGTACTTCAAAATAGCTTTTGATGGAGTGGCTTTACTTGGATTCCAAAGTTAGAATCACATCACCTATATCTGTTGATATATTTGAGGCTTACTACACTCACGTCACTGGCTTCACTTGTTTTTCAGGTAATAATGTTGGCGCAGCTGCCCCAGCACTAGAGCGCCTGGGAGCTGAGGGACCATTCGACCCAGGTTACCATGGTTCATATGCTTTCTCTGGCTGCACTGGTCCCACACCGAGATTTTACACCAAAGCAGAGATACGACCAAGATATCACGGCCCAGCAATCGTTGCTCAGCTGATTCCCACGCCAGCTGCTCAGAAAGGTTCGTGTTAGTAGTGCAAAGAAGCACATACAGGCATTATCATACATTATTCATCACTTCACGGATACAATACTAGCAGTAATCACAGATTATGGAGATTTCCGGCGGAAATGAGCCCCTGAAAAAAAACAATAGGGGCGGCCATTTGGAAGACCGTCTACCAAAAAATCTCAAATTTGACTCCAACACGAAGTTAGGATTGCGTTCTTCGAACGCGATAACTCACAATTGACCAAGCTCCCATCTGGCCTTGTAGCTCAGTGGTAGAGCGTTTGCACTGGAATTGCAAAGGTCATGATGAGACTCATGGGTCTCAAATTGCAACACCTTCAGTTGCAGCTCTTACAAGGTCTTCTGATTTGCTGAGAAAACAATAGAACAAACAACACAACAATGGACCCCAGCCCTGAAAACAATAGAGCTGCGTGATACCCAGGTCCGGTGAAATTAGAGGTTGTTAAGAGCTGTGTGGTATCTGGAAATTTCACTTGATCGACATGTAATGGTCACCAGACTTACACATTGGGACAGTGTTGGAGGGAGGGGAGAGTGGGGAGTTGGACGCGGTGGGTGGGGGATCGGTGAAGAGAAACGTCTAAGAGAGGGGAGGGGAGGGTGTGAAGGTTTCGTAGGCCAGCTTTTGAGCCTTTGATTTACCACTGTGAACTCTTATTTATTTGTTTGCTCACAGAAGCACATTATAGTACTCAACTATCTTCATAGATGGAATCTAGTATTGGACAAGTACATTTATACGTTATGTAAAGTTCCTTGTGACTATATCTTGGCAGGTTTGGTGAAAGTTGCTATAGTTGCTGAAGGAGAAGATGATCCAAAAGCAACAGGCCGAACATCCATCAAAATCAACGGCATCGAGAGATCTCCAATGATGCGAGGACACAACATAGTCGTCCTGGATAGTGATAGAAACTTCATCATGGCAACGAACTTTGACACAGCTGATTCATCCAAGGGGGAGGGGGTGAAGATGGCCAAATTTTTACAGCAGCTTCCACAGGAGAGGATAGTGTTGATTGGTACTCAAGGGAGCACCGGTAAGTACTAAAGTTTAATGGGGATGGGGTAAGAATGGCCAAATTCTTTCTGCAGCTTCCTCGGGACAGAATAGTGTTGATTGGTACTTAGGGGTCCACCCGTACTAAAATTTAAGGGGGACGGGGTGAAGATATACAAACTTTACTAAGCAGGCCACTGTTACCATATTTATTTGATAGCGCATTAATTAATTTGTTTACCTCTTTAGGTTCAATGAGAGTTTTCGATTGTGCTTATGATTCCATCGCTTACCATCTTGTGAAAACAAGATTGTCTGAGTCTAAAGCAGAAATATGTACTCGGAGGGTATGGGAATGGGCATTGTGTTCGGTTTATCCTTCCGCTTGTGCTTGCAACTCCAACAATCTTGTTTTCACTCGATCATAAACGACGGAGTCATTAGTGAAATCGGAAGAAAATGGAAACCTTCTTATTCTTGCGACTCCAATTCTGTTGGGCTACCGACTCCATTATTTTATTTTCACTAGGTTGTAAGCGCCGTTACGACTTCCATAGACTGCGAGCAGTCTCTTATTTTTCTTTAAATCAGTCGAGCGCGATCGATCCGAGAATGGCGTGACATACGAGCCGCGAGGAACGAGGGCAGCAATTTGCATAATTACAAGTGTACGCTCTCTCTCGCGCGTGGCACTGAGGAGAAAAGGGCGACAGCTCGCGGTCTACGACTTCCATGACAACTCCGACTCTGACCCCATCGCTTTTGAAAACCAGCCTTTAGAACTCACACTGAAATCTTGTTTTGTAGGCACATCAGTTAATGACGCCAAGGCCGCCCTTTATGACATAGGTGCATCAGGGAATGTCCATCCTGGGTTCCATGGATCGTGGGCCTTTGTAGGTTACACAGGTCCTGAACAATTCAAATGGGCCAAGGTCATCAGCCAACCACGGTACAAGGGACCTGCTGTTATTGAGGAGATGATAACCAGTCCTTCAGCAGAGGCAGAAATAAGTAAGTTATTTACCAGTTGGATATTAACCAGTCCTCACAGTGTTCCGTGAAGGGGGACGCAAACCTAATCTTTTGTTTGGTGTCCTGTGTCATCAAGGGCCTTTTCTCGGCTTGAAACTGGAATATACTTTTGCCTCGCTTTCATGAAGCCTGTCGGCCTTCCTTTCATGTTAGAATAATGTAGGGTCTTGCATGCTAAATCTTTTGTGTCGTGTTCTGTGTATGAGATTTTTGTGGAATTTCGCCGGGTAATCCTTTATCAAAGTATTTTTAATTTGCAGGTCAGGGTTTTTCTGCAACCTTCTCGCCTTTGTTGAAGAATAGCCATGTTGTTGTAGCCTGTTTACAGCCGCCCTCTACCCTCAAGAAAAATCATAAAGGGGGTGGCTGCACACGTGTCAAGAGCGAACTAAGCGGCCACATAATTCACCTCGTGAAACTTGTTTGTAACTTGTTTTCTTTTTTTATCAGTCTGATATAAGTCAAAGGCAATACGAGACAGAAATAACGCGTTGTACATTGTAATGTTTTGCCGAGGTGGAGACTTGAGAATTCATTGTGTTTTTACTTTGTCTACAGCTGCCATGAATGCCAATGAGTCCGAGTATGAACCAGTGTCTGATTATGAATGGGAAGGAGCACAGTCTGATTATGAGGCCCGATCAGAGTTTGAAGACACTGATGACTGGGATAAGGATAAGAGCATGTCCAAGAGAAGTGCCAGGGTATGATTTGGTCTTAGAGCGGTTTCCAGTTGAGTGTCGTAAAACCAAATCCAAAGTATGATTACTCTGACCAATCACAACACACGCAGGCAATCTAACAAACCAATCAGAACGCGAAACAAATACGTGTAGCCGGCGCCAAGCGCGGGAAAACACGTGCAGGCAAGTCACGATTGGCTTTGGTTTTACCTCTGGTTGAGAAAGTGCCCAATTACAAAGCGTACTGAGCAATGTAAAACCAAAGCAATCGCGAAGTTACTTTCAACACTCAATTGAAAACCGCTCTATTTTGCTCTAATAATTAAACTTCTCTACGAGAGGTAACATAATAGAAAATTGAGCTGGCTGGACTTTATATAGCGGATTATCAATGTCCAGAATTAGCTTTGTTTCACTTTTGTATGCTTACCATGTTGTTTCTTGTAGTGCTCTAGAAAAGGGTTCAAGTTTTAATCTGGCATTGAACGTAAAAGGCAGTTCCAACCCGTTTGACCAGCAAAATATTCTTAAATGTCTAAACTAACTATATTTAACCCTTCTACTTCAAAGAAACTTGTACTGGGACCTTACATTTTTAGTAGAACTCTAATTAAAAGCTCCCGAAAGTGACCGCGACTATCTGTGGGATTTTTTTAACTGGGCCTTTCCTGCAATTTTAAACTTTTGTAAGGTTGAAAAGCAGCAGTTGCTTAAAAGACTGAAGTTTATAAAAAGAAAAAGAAAACGTTCATTTTCTCGATGAGTGCACTGTAGAGTCATTATATTTGCGCCGTTAGGGCAGTTTCCAATTGAGTGTCGTAAAACCAAAGCCTAAATAGAGCAGTTTTCAATTGAGTGTCGTAAAACCAAAACCAAAGTAATTACTCTGACCAATCATAGCAGTCGTAAACAATCCAATGAACCAATCAGAGCTCGAAGCAATATACATGTCGGCAGCGCCAAGCGCGGGAAAACGCGTGCGAGCAAGTCACGATTGGTTTTGGTTTTACTTCTGATTGGTCGAGAAAGTGGCGGGAGATTTTTTAGCCAATCACAAAGCGTAGCAATGCAAAACCAAAGCAATTGTGTAATTACTTTCGACACTCGATTGAAAACTGCTCTAATCACTCTGACCAATCACAACAGACGCAGACAATTCAATGAACCAACCAGAACTCAAAGCAAATACATATCGCCAGCGCCAAGCGCGGGAAAAAACGTGCAAAGAAGTCACGATTGGGTTTGGTTTCGCTTCTGATTGGTTGAAAAAGTGGCGCGAGATTTTTTATCCAATCACAAAGCGTAGCAATGCAAAATGAAAACCGCTCTATCAGAAAAACGATGCACGTAATCCCTTTGACATGTTGATCAACTTGTGACCAGCTTTAGTTACAACCATGTTAATTCCCGATTGAATTCTTTGCTCCATCAGTCACTCATGAGAGCTTTACCAGCGGAAGAAAAACTAAAGATTGAGCAGCTGACCGAAGGACTAAAGCAAGAGAAGAGAATGCTGGAGAGAGAGTTGACCAAGTGGGATGAGAGCGGAAATGATATCATCATCCTTGCAAAGAAGATGTGTATGATGATGATGGAAATGTCTGACTTCACAAGGTTAGGCTTGATTTGTCGTTACTTGACCCTTTAACTTTTAGAGTCAATAATGGAAACATATAGTGATGTTCTAACTTTTGAGTTTGTTGACGAAATCCTGCAGTGTGACTATTCAAATGAAACCTCTTCGTCAGTAGTTTTGCATGGTACCATTTGTTCTAACTTTTGAGTCTGTGGATGAAATCCTATGGTGTGACCATTTAAATGAAATCTCTTCGGCAGTACTTTTGCATGGTTCCATTTCTACTTCAATATTTTACAAAATGAAATTTGGATTTTTTCGTGAATTTTGATTTCTGGCACTCTTGGGAGGGGGCTATATCATGGAGATTTGGCGTGTTTGGGTCAAAACTGCCTTTGCTTATAGAACACCAAGAGGAAGATATCATGTGACTTTTCAAAGGGAGAACAAACCACAATCAATTTTTAGCCTTCTGAAGGGTAAAGTGACAGATTTGCGGCAAAATTTAGGAAGACTGCAGGGAGGGGATTTGTCTCGAATAAGGAAAAATAAACACATAAAAAGTTTTTAAACATTCTCATCTTTGCTTCTGATTCTGATCATAGGGGAACTGGACCTTTGAAAACAACAATGGATGTTATTGACGCAGCCAAGGTATGCCTCTTAATCCATGTTAATCCATGTTAGTCCATGTTAGTTCATGGTAGGCCTTGTTAGACCATGTTATTCCATGTTAATCCATGTTAGTCCTTGTTAATCCATGTTAGAGCGATTTTCGTATGACCTTGAAAAACGGTTTTCCTGACTGTTGGCGATTTGTTTGCTCGTTTTCCCGCTAAAATATCCCTAATTTGGAAAGAGGCTTGTTCGATTGACCCATCAGACGACGGAAGTAGCCTGCGTAGTAGGCGTCGAAGAAAGGGGAACTTTTCGCGCCCCCTTCCCCCTCCCTTTTTACGCCTGCCACGCAGACTAGACGGAAGGGACAGAAGCGGAATCAAAAAAGTTATGATCTATTGGAAATCACTAAACTCACGGAATCAGAAGCCGGTCCTCAGCTTCAGAGTCTTGAAAGTGAATAGTTTGTTGTCAGTTGATTTTGTTTGACAACAGGTTCGATCCATTTATAATTGTTGCTTTCTCTCTTATTTCAGAGGATTGCAAAGGCTGGAGCAAAGATGAACCAAAAAGCTTCAGAAATTGCATCGAGGGTGAGCTCGGATTATTTTTTTGCTTTCATATCAGTAACCTGGAGCTAATTGTTGGTTTCACTCCACAAGCTAAGTATATCTGAAGAGCTTGACTCAAGCGCACTTAAGATTCTCAAGTAACATTTCAGAAAATTGGGTTTTTCACACCTGATAAGAAACTGTTTTACTTGCTTCTGTTTTCTCACTGGTCAAGTGCCTTCTCAAGCTTGCCGTATTGTGAAACCACCAAATATTGACGAATGCGAAAAATCTTGCGGGATTGTTGTTTTCAATGGCTTATTCTAGTGCTTTTATGGTTTTATGGTTTTATGGTATTCTTTTTGTGACAAATACAAAAGTGTGAAAGTCTAAAACGTTTGAAATGTTTCCATGATTTGTGTCTTTGAATAGTGTCCTGATTCAAGCTCCAAGAATGACCTGATGGCGTACATACAGCGTATTGCACTCTATTCTCACCAGCTAACTATCACGGCGCGAGTGAAAGCTGATGTACAGATGATAAGTGGTGAACTTGTCGTGTCTGGGGTAAGTCGTTCTTTGGTTAGCTTACGAGCAGCCACTCTTTTCTTTCATGCAGAAATAGTCAAGTAGAAGCGAAGCGTGCAAGCGCGCGAGAGAGTCGCTTGCCGAGTGGTCTCTCTTGAGCGGTTGAAACACGCAGGCGACCGCGCGAGTCGCGATACGCGGGCGAACGTAACAAATCACCTGCATGCCATGAGAAGTTGCGAATGTCAAACACGTTTTTCGAGAGATAACTCGTAGTTGCCAAGGGGCGTTTCTTTCGGACCTTAACTTAAAGTCTGCATCTTTTATTCTGTAGTATGATTTCGGAAGAAGTATTGTTTTATAGCAAAGCTAGCAAACAAACGGCATGATGTCAACTTAATTCATGCTCTGTGTAATTTTTCCTTAGTTGGACAGTGCTACCTCCCTGATTACAGCTGCCAAGAATCTTATGAATGCCGTTATTTCAACTGTCAAAGCTTCTTATGTTGCCAATACCAAGGTACGGTAAATTATCAGAGCTCGGCTTTAATGTGCACATTGATAATAGACGCCGAACTGGGCTGGTTGAAGCTAGCAAACAGTTGAAAGTGAACCTGTTCACAGGCTCATTATACTTCTTATTTTTAATCTTGGCCTCCTAACAGTCGCCAAATTTCGGTTTGTAAAGTATTGAAGAGCTTAACTTCTGGATTTACGTCTGATTGGTAGAGAAAGTGGCGCGAGATATTTTAGCCAATCAATCAAATCGTTGTTAAAAAGAAGTACGAAGTGGTAATGTAAATGTGTCTTCAAGTTATTTCAGTAATGCGATAATGCTTATGCAAGCAATAATTTTACTTTTTCTTTTCTGATTTTTTATCTGTTCGTCTCTTTACAGCACAAGTCTGGGGAAGCCAGGGTAAGAATCTATTAAAATAATTATTACAAAAACCATAATTATTTTAGTTACTATTTGTAATCTGAACACGTCACGTGAAAACCACCGTTGTCCAGTATACTGTCTGTAAAGCAGCCTTATGTTCCGTACGATCCGCAGATACATAACCTAATGGGACAGTTTATGAGCAGTGTTGTGTTCATTTCATTCTATTTCGTTTTCCTTGAGTGTTTGGAAAAGGCACTCTATGACTTATGACGTGGGAGGGAAAATTTTACATGAGGCATAGAGCGGAAGAGACCTTGTGGAGATTGCCACGTTGCTGAAGGAGAGGAGGGTGGGAAAAAACCCGTGATGCTCAGATGATTCAGTGTCGAAATAAAAGAGGACGAAGTCGCCTGACATAACCTTAAAAAGATGGGAAAACTCCCCAGAGGTTCCGTGACAGGGCGTGACGCACGTGTAGTGAGTTCTAGCAGTGAAATCGAATAACTAAGATATTTTCGTTAAAAGGTGCTTTTCTCTTTGAAATCTAGACTGCCAGTATCACTTGGCGCATGCGTGCGCCGGAAAAGAAACCTCTCGTGAACCTCGAAAAAGATGACCGCGTACCACAACTACAGAGGGCAGAGAAAGTCAAGCAGGAGTCGCCGATACAAGCTCTTTCTGAATTCGACACATCCGAAGTGAAACGACAACCAGATTTCTACTAGTTTTCAAACTTCTGCGGCCTGAGGTCAACGAAAGCAGACCTGTAGTCTAAGCCTTTGATACAGAATTGACAAACCGTTTACCTTGACAGTGAATGGGTGGATTTGAAGTGCGCCGATTGTAAATATTTCTGTTCTCGCTAGAGAGTGTTTAAACCGGAAAAAAACGAAAAACGTCCGAACGAAAACCGTCCTGAGCTTGAAAAGGATTGGTCAGTTTTCTGGGGATTCTGCCGGTTTTGGAATTTTAAGTATTTTAAGTATTTTAAGTGTAGAGAAGATAACTTAATGAGGCAGTTTTCGTGGATTTTTAATCCAGCTCCCTTGCATGTATGGACTGGGCCGTTACGCAATGCCTGTCACCAAGTTAGGGTAAAAGTGTTGCGTGACAACCCTTATTGCAAGCTCTTTCATTGAAGCAATGATCGTTTTCAGTTAACTGACTGGTAATTTAATGCGATTTTTTTAACAAATTCTCCCCAAGTTGCGCCGGAAGGAAGGATTGCTGTGAGTGATATATTGTTTGGTGCCTGAATGGGTTAATCAATTTTTTGTAGGACCAAAATGGTCTGTAAATGTTTTTAGAGCTGAAAGGAACAAGCTCCGTCGAGTTGTAAATACAACATAATGCGACCTTAGCTTACCGATTTCTTGTTTAAATATACTGTCTGCGTTAATTAAGCTTGTTTACCCTTCCCCGGCTCTTGGCTACAAATCTTTAGTTTGCATAGCAGGGGCTGGTTTATTTATGTGGGGTGGAGGAGCCTTCACACGAGCGGTTTTGCGTCGCCATGAAATCGCGGTAAACATCGCAGCAAAAATCGCTCGTGTGAACGGGCCTTACCGTAAACATGTAACTGAAAGCAAGCAAGCAAGCAGTAATTTCCTTTAGCTGAAGCCCGTGAAAACAAGACATCTGTTTGCCGCAGAAAATCAGTAGAATCAAGACAGCAGTTAGGACTATTTTTGTAATTAGGTAGCTTGCTTATGAGAATTGCACATAATATCTTAATTTCACAGTAGATATGAAGAGCTTTCACTGCTTGAATAAAAAATAAATAAAACTTATGCTTCTAAAGTAGTGATTTGAAATTGCATGGTGTATTGCAACACCGAAGACCACTGGCAGTAATTGAGTGTATAAAATACAATTCAAACACAAGCCTTGGGTAATAAAGTGTGAACAGCGACTTTTATTTGTTGTCCTGGCTTTTATTGAACCACTTACAACACATCTCAGATATTTTTACAAAACCGAACAAACTTTAGTACTATCGGATTATATTGTCGGGTGGGTGAAAAATTGTTCGAAAATGAAAACAAATCAAAATGTAAACTTTTGAAGCCAAACACCTCTTATACTAAGAAAGATGTGATGTTCATCAGGTCACAAGGATGGGACAAAGAAAAAAATGAGTCCCCGACAGGAACAACGAACCTATGACCTTACGCACAACGGTCGGATGCTAACTCTGAGCTGCGAGAAGCTCTTGGCGAACTTGCCCATATATCGCCATGCCGATACGGCAACCTCGTTCCCAGGGTCTCTCTTCTTCCCAGAGACCCTGGGAACGAGGTTGGCCGATACGGTAGAGTCTAAAATAATGCTATAGCTCAGAAGGAGGTCGGACACCTTAATGAGAATATATAACGGAGTAACTGGTTAGCTTTCAGTTGAGGTTAGCAGTTTATATATGTTAAATTTAGGCCTAAACCCGAGAAGCTAGGTGGTACCCTGGTGAGGTCACAGGTTCAATCCTGAGTGGGGATTTTCTTTTTTACACTTAAAAATTTATTGAATATAAAATTCTAAGTGTCGACATTACGTTATATATTCTCATTAAGGTGTCCGACCTCCTGAGCTATAGCAGGTAGACTCTACCTACTGAAACTAGGTTCATATACAGTCTTTTGATTAAACGTTGTCATTGATCGGTCTCATCCCTACGCGACCAGACCGAAAAGGATTATGGAGTGAAATCAATTCACATTCAACAACTGCACATTATCAAAATACGGAACGTCCTTAACGGAATGTATCGAAGCGACTCTTGTTGTCTTTGCGTAACACGCGAAGACAAACGTGAGTTTTGTTCCCCATTTGCATTGTAAACGCGATAGAGAATAATTAATCATGCATTTTAATTCACCCATACTCCCTTTCGGTCTGGTCCGTAGGGGTAAGACCGATCAGTGACAACGTTAATCAAAGGACTGTGTGATATACGCAATACGTACTGCTTCAGGATCATTCTCGTCCCCAGATGGCGGACGGCAAACGGTTACGTGAACCATCGTAAGGACCTTTTACCAACGTTTTTGGTTTCGAAGAAGACTGGGGGCGGGGGGGGGGGGGAATTGGGAAAGAGAAATTGGGGTACACAACGCGAAATTGTTTTCTCAAAGAAAAGTTGCGCATGCTTGTCTGTTGCCCACCAATTTAGAAGTGAATCGCAAACATCCCAAAATCATTAAAAACGGTTTATTTTTAAACATTGTTCAGATTGCAACGTGGTTTACTCTTGCACTTTCAGAATCAAAACGCGTTTCTAACTTTTGAAATCAAAGAATAAAGCAAGGCTGATATTACGTGGAATATTATCCTCGCTTTATACTTTGATTTTATCTCTATTTTTGGCTGGCTAGATCTACTCTAGACCCTACGTACACGAGCAGAATTTACATTCGCGATCCTTTGCTTCTTTACCCGGCGCAAAAGAATCCACTGCTCGGTATTGCTTCTTATTTACTATCTTTTGAGTCAAATAGAATTTACTGAGCCAAACTGTACAGAGTTATTCTAGGTGATTTTGGCCACCGAGCACAACTTTGCACTACTTTGGTAGGTATTATGCTGCACGAGGTGGTTCTAAATTGTGTGTCTGTGGATGAAATCATAAGGCCTGTCGTCATTCAATCCTCAGCAGAGAAAAAGATGGCGACTGGTACATTTACCCATAATTCTTAGCGCACAAAAACCTTAACAACGTTCATAAAAATGTAAAGAAAAGTTATAAAATCTTCAAACCTAGTCTACACATTGTCCTTAGTAGTGGAAGAAATATTGTAAAAATTTGGCTTTCTTTGTGCCTTATGTGCTGTGTTAGATCCGCAAGGTATTGTGGTAAAATGAACAGCTGCCATCTTTTTTTTCTACGGTGGATTGAAAGCTATTGAGCAGTACTTTTATCAGATGGTACTCTTTATTATGCTGTACAAGGTGGTTCTAACTTTTGATTCTGTGGATGAAATCCTAAAGTGTCGTCATTTAAGTGAAAGCTAGAGAGCAGTACTTTCCTGTGGTGCTGTTTATCACATGCTGTTCAATGTGGTTCTAACTTTTGAGTTTGTTGACGATATCCTGAAGTGTCGCTATTCAGAATGAGGGCTACTGAGTTTTTCTTTCCTGCAGTAGTCTATTTTGCTGTATATAATAATGACTGCGTGGTTCTAAACTTGTCTGTGTGTGAAATCCTAAAGTGCGACAATTCAAATAAAAGCCCTTAAACAGTTCTTTTATTTGTTGCTGTATTTTCATTATAAAGCAAGTGATAATATAAATTATTGTTCAGCTTTGTTCAAAATATTCTTGCCTATAATTACAGAGAGAAGCGCCAAGTTTGACTCCTCTTATTCAACCATCCGAATGCTTGAAATAAGGTAATCAGATTTGAATGATAGCTTACTGAAAAACCACCTCAAAGTAACAAGTGAACTTCAGCTGGTTAACAGGAAGCTATCCTCTATTATATTCTGTAAATAAATTACATATAAAAGTCTCATTTTAGCACTTGGATTCGCGCTGCGACATCATTCTTGCCCTACATGGCATCAATGATTTATTAGAAATCAGACTTTGCTCCTCGTATATTGACGTAATCTTCAGTAAAAACGCTTCTTTGAATCTTCTTGGCGTTTATGGTAGACATAAACAGAAATTCCAATGACGCAGACGATAACAAGAGCGATCCAAAACAACCAGGAAAAAACCTTTACAGTTCTTGAAGAGAAGCTTCCTTGCACGTCCTCAGTGCGTTCTAAACAGACGCAAGATCAAACGTTAGTGAGATGCGGTAATTATAGACTATTAAGGAGGACTATTTAACGGCAGTGTTGAATTGACTGGAGTCTAATTTTGATTTGATTTGTGGTGGCAATTCGTTTTTATCCCAATTGCAGACATAAGTTTCAATCCAATTGTAAAAGAGCGTCCAATTAAGTTGCACAAAGTGTTGAATCGTTTTCTACTTTCTGCAACAAATTTCTTCAGTCAATAACTCAAGTTTTGAAAAAAAAAAACTTGTTTTGCCACACTCTTTAAGTCGACCAATCACAGCCCAGCATGGATGTGACGTTTGAATGACATTTCAACATTTTTTTTTTGTTGCACGTCAAATTGTTACTGTGACAGCACTTTCACTCTCGACTGTCCTCGAATTCCAAAGTTCTAAGACCATTCCAATAAAATGTTCCGTTTTCCACCTCCCTTACGCACTGTCCGTGTAAGCTATGTTTCGGTCCGTATAAATTGTACGGACCGTAAACCTTGCAGTCGGTCCGTGACGATCCGTAAACTGTATGTCATTATTAATTCCCGCTTTCAAGATAGAAATTTAATGTCCTTTTATATGAGCGCGTTATTTTCGGCTTCACGCTTAAAGACCAAGGTATACACACATTTCTTGTTTGCTTGTTTCCTCTATCTTCTTTATTAGGGGTTACCGATTGTGTTTTGCGATAATAACATGCACACTCCGTATGACTTCAGCACACGGACCGTAAGCAAGGTTGACGAACCGTACGGATCGTACGAAGCGTCACACTGTGAGCTGTTGTGATAATGATATGCACGTTCCGTATGACTCAAGAATACAGACCGTAAGCAAGGTTGACGATCCGTACAGATCCGTAACAGTGCGACAGTATTGGACATGGGTGTCTCCCTTTTGTTCTATCAAAATCCACGTTTGCCCAAATGTTGAAAGATTATAATAAATAATGCTCACAAACATTTCATATTTAAAATGGGCTACAAAGAGGCAGTAAGGTTGTTCCAAAGGAAGTTAAGTCTATAGCACATTTGTTTTCACCGTGATGACGATTTGCTTAGAGTTCTCACGTATCAGAACGTAAATCTGAAATTTTCTTTACTAACCCACAATATTGCATGGGTCCGTCGGGCAATGGGAAGTGAAACATTTTTCAGGGAAGGCCTAATAGTTTTGCTCCTCACGTGCTCTTCAACACTTGAGGTCATATAGCCCAAAACTTCTTCATTGTGAAATACAGAGGCCATAAAGAACAATATAATAATATTGGCATAAATTTCACACACCTCTGTATGGTTCAGCTCCAGAAGCAAATGGCACTATTTTAGAGCGGTCTTCGTCCCTTTTGTCATCAGACATGACTGGTACTTCAGTCTCATAGAACTTTATGGATATGATGTCATGATTGTCTGCAACGGCAGGAAAACAAACAAACAGATCTTCACAAAAGTGCTGAAAGAATTGCCCAGTTCACATGCTGACATGTGAATTTGTTTCTTGCATGAAGGCTAAATGTCCAAACAATTCACCATAGAAATGGCCATCACCTGGGTGCGGGGGACTGACATATCAAGTTGTCGGCGGTGATTGTCGGAAATTGTGAAAAGAACCCCTAAAAGCTACTAGAAACCTGTTTTATGGGTGTGGCTCACATAAAAAAAAACGTTTTTTTTCTCGGGGGGTTGGTACGGCTACCAATTCTTTCTGAAAAGTTTTTCCGGTCAGCATAGTTTTTATGGTAATTTACCCTTATTTTCAAATCTTTCCCCAAAATGTTTTCCATTTTCCAAATAACTGATTACATACATTAAAGGGTACAAAGTGGTATAAATATTTAATTATAAATTATAAATCTAATGAAAAATTAAAGTGCACATGAAGTGAAATTTCACTACCATTTTTTTTTTCGATAATCCGAAAATAGGTGTTTTAGGAATGATTTTGATGGGTAAATAAGTCACTCGAAGTGGCGGGAACATATTTTAACAAGCGACACAAGTTGGGCATATTAGACAAGGATCTGGGTTCTAGTGACGTCATTAGTATGTTTACAACTGAGTGTGTCACTTGTTTTATAGTGAAGTTTTGGCAACTTGTGGAAGGATTCTTTCAATTAAATATGTTTGAAAGCGACATGTATTTTAGCCCCGGGTTCATTCCCTTCTTTGCCAGGTTTTGTTGTGATCAAACACATGAATGACGTCACAAATACATTGTTTGTACTTTTTAGGCCGAGCTCAAAATGCCATAAATTTCAGGCCCCGGCGGGAGTTTTCAAACGGCTAAAAATAGTGGATCCTCTTTGCGCAAAAGAGGAAAACGACTGAAAATGAAATAAAGGTGATACAAAAAACATAAAACCCTAAAACAAAACGGTAGTGAAATTTCACTTCATGTGCACTTTTAATTACACAGCAATGGTTAAATACCTGCAAGTTGTCCAGTGGCAGCTGATGCTCCAAAATACAATCCTGTCGGCAGTTTAACCCCACTCACATCAAAGCAATCTCGCCATTCGTTTTTGTTGTCAACATCTACCAACATCTACCAATCAAATTACCACAAATTAATACTTAGGTATCAGCCAACCCAAAAATATTGCATTTTTCAAAACTGGAGATTTTTAGATGCTCTCACTGGTAAATTTCATCAAGAGCTAAATTTATTATCTTTGAAAAAAATTCCAGGGAGACATTTTATTTCTGCAGAAAGTTGTTAGGCTCAAAAGATTTTTCCGTGTTAGTTATGATATCTTAATAAATCGACCACTGGCAAGACCTGGTCATGTTTGATTAACTTGTACTTTAACTTGATTAACTTGTACTTGTCAACAAGGCATGTGATATCACAGCACATGCTAGCTGTTTCGGACTGTTTCAAACAATGGTTACTTGTTTTATCAAGTTTACAAATTGCTATTATTTACGTGCTTGCCATTGTGTTTGACTTAGCAGAATCTAAATTTAAAAATATATCCCCAAGTTGATTTGGTAAACTTACAGTTAAGCGATTTTGTGTTCCAGAGTAACGAATGAGAGCATAAGTGTCATGTCCTCTGCCACGGAAACTTGCCTACAATTCAAACACACTCTGTTTGAGACATTTAGACTAAACTTGGCAAATGACAATATATGTAATATAAAAGTTCCCCAAGAAATGTCTTAATTCCCTATTGTTCCTATGTTTGCCAAGTTTGAAACTAACTTGCATAGTAACATGGGTTAATATACAGGGCATGATTATGAGGGTACATGTGTGAGTGTCATGTGCAAAGGGAGACATCTTGTGTGCTTCCTTAAAATTGCAACACAGAGGAACTGGTGCCTTTTATGCAAGCTAAGTTAATAATATTGAAACCTACAGAGAATACCAAAATACCAAGGGGGTACAGGGCACAATGGAAGGCTTGTAGGAAAAATAGAGACCACACCCCCATGTATGCTATCCACCCACCCCCCGTACTATTCCCACCTAATCAAAATCAGTGATTGAACTTAGTTTAACAATCACACAGTTATAGATGCAGTGCAGTAGATACTTTATACTGAACAGCCAGAAAAATGAACACAGAAAAAAACACCTGGACTGTACATGTAAATGTTGCAGTAGGTACTTTACTTACTGAGCAGCCAGCCAGTTGGCTGTGCGTTCCATCTGAATCATGATCGTAATGAACAGACCCATTACCAACCATAGCAGAAATGTATGGATGATCATGCTGAAATGAAAATAAATTTAATCAAATTACACAGTATAGGCCAAGGGATGGTTCTTAATGAGTGTTTTTTTTGAGGCACCCAACTGCTGAGAACATGCCTCCTCGGGAGGAGGGGCATCAGTGATGTAGCATGACCACCCTGTCTGCCTGTATCCACTGATCCACCTGGCAGATACTTAAAAAATGTAGTTCTCTCCTCTGGTAAATAAAAACCTAACAAGTGATGATGTCAAATCTCAAGTCTGACTTGAACCCAAGCTAACTCTGACAATGATTTTTGTGCTTCTCTTAAAACTCTGAGACAGCCAGGGTGTACTGCAGTACACTAGTGTCCTACCTGATGTTCTCCATTGTGGTTACTGTAAGTGTCAAAGAATATTCCAAGACCATAGAAATAATCCTTGCCACCAAACACACTGCCTGGAGGAATAAGAACAAAGAACCTTGTCAGTTATAACTAATGGTTGAACCCAGGGTTTGCCCTCTGCCCCCTGCCCCCCAACCTTATATGGCAAAAAAATAAGGCCTGATGAGCTAAAAAAAATTAACTTCATGGGATGCCGTGGGAACAAGTCATGCACTGTCATGAAGCAGACTGCTGCCTACATTGACTCAAGTTTGTTGTATTTAGCCACATTGCCAGAACCATGTAGACAGCCATAAGAGATTTTATTTGCAATTCCAGTAAATACATGCACACTCCAATAGAAAATGCATGACTGATGAGAGCCTAGCATATGGAAATTGAGGGGTGTGCAGTTTATCGTAATAACTCAGTTTTACCTTCTTGCATCCTTTCTCTGCTATACCAAAATGCCAATCCATCTCCAAATAAGGTGTCGCCACTCCCATGGACTTTGAAATGCAGCAACACTTCCCAGTCTTTAACACGACATGGCTGTCAAGAGAAATTAAATAATTAGCTACTGGCACAGGACACCCAATTCACACTCATTTGGTGATACCTGGGTATTCTGTGAATTATAACCATTATATTACAGTAACTTGTCATGGAGGGATGAGGAGCTAAACCAAAAGATAAAGGGGTGCACGTGGGAATGCTATCATAAAAGACAAAAATAAAGGCCAGGAAGTAGGATGTGGCCATCTACGTAAAGGACTGAAGGTGGGAGTGCTGCAGATGGGAAGTTGGAGGAAATGCAAGGAAGGACCCTGAAGGTGAAGCATTCTAGCCACTTCTGGGCCACACCCCTTAAATGACTGAGCTGGGCATGAGCATGATGAAAACAAGAGGAAAGCAATAATTAAACCGTGTCAGTTTATGAGCTGAAAACTTGCTTTATTACTAAGTCTACATGGCTGAAAAGCTGGACACGAGGAGAGGTGAGAGGTTTATAACAATAAAGTGTAGTTCCAGAAAAAATCCATACCAACCCCATGGAAGGTCATTGGAAATTCCTAGGGGGAGGGGGGTCTTAAAAGCCAACATTTTAGAAGCAAAGTATGAAGCTAAACTGGAATTTCCTGGGGGGATGGGGGGGTGCTAAACAAAAAACCTTCCATGGGGGGAGTATGGATATTTTCTGGAACTGCACAATAACAATAAATTTAATAATAATAATAATAATAATAATAATAATAATAATAATAATAATAATAAGACATTACTTTACTTTTCCCTGTCTTTACTTTTACATTACTTTTCCCTGCCTCGAATAGTGTTTTTGCTAATTTGCAGGGCAACTGTATTTAAGTTCATATGTCTAATAAATTTTTGTTTGTTTGTTGTTGTAATAAGCGACTTATATAGCGCACATATCACATGTCTCATGGCGCTTTACATACACTTATGAGAATGAGATCAGACCTCAGCTTGAATCTAAGGGAGCATTTCTTTTGGACATATTCTGCCCATTCCAAAAACGGAATACCTCAAAATATTGCACCTATTCCTCTCGTAAAAATTTAATATGGAAAGAAGTCGCTACTTTGACTATGTGTACTGGACAAATTTTGGCTTGTGAGAATGTTAACAACATAGTTTTGTTAGCGTATTCTGATTTCAGAATGACCAGAATATGTCCCAAAAAAATGCGCCCTAAGTTTAAATCTCTGTTTGGTATTCACAAAAAAGTGACCTAAAAGCATTAAGGATTGCATCCACCCTCCCTATTGAGAATTTTGTTTACTTTGTTCGTTTGTTTTTCTGGGAATATATGCCAAGGCCTGGGAACTTTGCATTCCACTCTACGGTGTAGTGCTTACAACCTCACCCTCCTTTTAGAAAGTCCTGGCTCTCCGACAGCCCCTGTTACAGGGTATTTGAATAATAGTATTGAAACAACTAGACAGAGAAGTAATAAATGATATTGTTTTCAGTGACATACCACACTATTCCAGAGACCACCTGTTTTACTCTGGTGATCAGGTGTCAATCTAATGTAGCTACTTGATATAAAGGTACTTCCATGGAAATCCCAGTATGGTATCCCAGGACCAGAACCTAGAAAAAACAACAACATTGTTTCCTGGTCTCAAGGGTCCAATAACCTGGCCAATTTCAGCCCTATTAAAGGGGCACTGTCGCAGCTGAAATGTGGTATTTCCATGATTATGGCAAGGAGCTTGCTTTAAGTTTACTTTATTATCTTGAAATTGGAAGAAACCATCGCCAAAAGTGATAGAAGCAAAGATATATAAACTACTGTAAACAGAAAACATAACGGGCTAGAAAAGTCAAATTTCACAAGAACCCAAGTTTGATTTCTTGACCGCCTGTCAATATATCAAATTTCATGACCTGTAACTGTTCCAGGTATTAAATCTGGTGTCAGGTTATATCAGTATTCAATCCAGGTGAGCTAACCCTAACCCCAGCACCAAGCTAACTCTAAGTCACAAAGCTAACTCTACTAGTTCAAAGCTAACCCTAGCTAATTATAATGCAAAGCCTGCTATTAATCCAGGGGTGCACCTTCAAAATCTCCCAAATTTTTTGTTTTCCAGTGAAATTTCAGCTGGTGATAAGTTCTCTTTCTTTTTGGTGAAATTGGCTGGTAGCCGGCTCTTAATATAGCTACATCCCTGCTAACCATCACAGCACTGGCTACATGTACCTTTGTGCTAAAGGTGATGGTTAGCTTTGTAGTTGGGTTAATTACTGTAGGGTTAGGGTTAGCTAGGGTTAGCTTACCTAGATTTAATACTGGGTACAATGCACATTTAACCTGTAGATTGAATACTGATTCAACCTGAGAATGGATTTTTTTCCTTTCACATATTAACCACTTCAATCCTTGCAATCCTGCACTTTATCTCCAACCTACTACATAACTTTTTTCTGCTCTATAGAATCTTTTTATCAAACTAAGTTGTATATTTGGTGGCATTTGGCGATATAACATGGAAATAAGCTGAGCGAAATTTTGCTATTTCAGCAGGACAGTATCCCTTTAAAGGGGCTGAGATTTTAGCCTGGCTTCCCGAACAAATCTTCTAAAAAAGATGTTTGTGATTACCTAAACAAAGTTCCAGCCTGGGCCGAAATGTGATTACGTAAAGAAAGTTCCAGCCTGGGCCGAAATTTTGCCCGGTTGGAATTTCCAGCCTGGTTTGAGCTAAACGTGCTGAAAAGAAAACATGAGCATGTGCAGGGCTGTCAGTAAGGGCCATCACCTGTAGCATCTGTTACGGGTGAGTACACTTGATGGGCCCTTGTTGTTATGGGTGATCTTGCCTGTTGTATGTTAAATTGACTGACAAAGCAACAAGCTTGTTACAGGTGTTAAGATCAGAGCAACACATGTCTCAAATCTTAATGACAGCCCTGTATGTGCAGCAGTTGTGTTTTCAATGAAACCAGATGGCCACCACAAAGGAGAAAAGGATTCATCCAGGCTGAAATTCATCTTTTATTATAATCACAAGATGTTTGACTCCCAGGCACAAAATTTCTTGGTGTAAAAAAAATGGTCATAATCCCACTCACAGAGATCTCATCAGTATCTCATATACAGATCCCACGTACAGGTTGTAAGTGATTGCCATGCTTTCTCATATTCTGTCATTGAACGCAAAAACACTAAAACAAAAGAAATTGGAGTGTGGCAGAAGTATTCCATGGTGATGATAGAGAGCTTGCCATGTGATAATCTGTGTGGGAAAATTATCTTACAAACGGACATAGCAACTCTCCTGGATCTCCTGGTCTCCCAGATAAGACAACAAATCAGTCCCAGAAATATTTAAAATTTGGGGTACCAGGTTCTCTGCATTTTCTAGCATCTGACTGTTACAAAAACTAAGAAGCCTCATTTATCAGAATTATAAATACCATTTCCAGTGACAGTGGAATTACAGAAGATTAATTTACATACATAGTTTCGTATTAAGTTGTAGTTTATATTGAATTGTTAATGCCTGATATATTTACCGTGTTTTAAATAAAGATGACAATGATGATGATGATGATGATGAATCCCGATTTTTGGAACCCTCAATTTTTTTAACCTCTCCATTTTTCAAACCAAAATTCATTTCCCTTGAATTTGATTTCAGTCTATGCCACGTTCGATTTTTCCAACCAATTTCTGTTTCCCTAGGTGGTTTTGAAAAATTGGGATTCCACTGTACTTGCCCCCCCCCCCCAGGGGGGGGGGGGGGCAAAGTGTTGTGAGGGTAAAATCAAGGGGAAGGGGTGCCAGATGTTGGCATCTCTGTACATTAATCAAAAGTTTTTGTGGGATTGGTTCCTTCTATTAGGAATGATCCATACAAGTTTTGCCTGGCAATGAGAAATTGAAAGAAAGACAAAATCTCTGACGCTCATTTCAACGTGATCGTGAACATAATGACTAATCATATTAGCTTACATTAAAGTTTAATAAGAATAAAACGACGTTTAACTACCAGGTAATTGCAATAAAATGTAAAAACAACGATGAACAATAAAAAGAGTTTCTTGGGAAAGTACCAAATACTACGATTTCGAGCGTGAACCCATGCATGTCACATGCAAAATTGCTAATACATGCATTCATGATTGATTTACAATATATAAGACAACTTCAAGCTTGATTTAGAAATCCGATAACTCAGAAATAAAGCAATATTATAAACTTAATGAATCAAATTTAGGTAAAAACTAACGTAAAAACTATAAGAAACTTGTGTTTCTCTAGACAGGAAATGGAATACTAAGCTAACTAATACGTGCAAAGTTCAGTTAACGTCCAAAAGTTCAATTTCAAAAGGCAATAGACTATCAGATTAAACTAAAATTTGTTGTTTTTACCTTTAAAAATTGAATGTTCCTTTCGGAGATATCCTTTAGATTCTTCACCTGCTAAAACGTTAGATATAAGAACGAAGCACGACAACAAGAACACGTTCGTGAACTCCATTGCAAACTTGCTATGGGAAAACGTTACTCTGCAGTGTCTCGCTTCGATTGGCTAACAAATATTTCTACCGGGGTAGGCTGAGTAGAATTTTTGCTCATAAATACATATTGGTATTTTTTAGGGTTTTTACATTTTTATACTACCAAAACTTTGACAACGTAAGTGAACATTAATTGTTTCGCTTCACTTTTGTGATGTATTGCGGTCACTTAAGGAGCAAAGTACATATCTTCTACCACGACTCATCCCTCCCCTCCCTCACTTTTAAAACTGAAGGAACTGGAAGGAAGTGACGTTGTTCTATTTTTCGCACGATTTCAAAGCATTCTGGAATTGGATTATGGGAAGGAAAACACAAGATGGCGGCCAAAACTGAATCGCAGAAGAAAAGTCGACTAGATTGGCGGAAAGAGAAAGAGTTAGAGGAAGCAAGAAAGGCTGGTACAGCGCCAGCATTGACTGATGAAGAAGGAAGGTTTGTTTGTAATTCTTCATTTCGTTGCTGAATGGTATTCAGCTGTGACATCGTCGATCGATGAAGCATCGTACCTCCATCGCCATGCATGCATACAAGGCCATGTCCGATCTCATTCAGTTTTTATCTTTCTCTGTCAGAGTACTGGCTATTTAAAACAAAGATTGTTAAGGATAATTCCGCATTCAATCTTCAGAATTAGAAGGATGATCCTTTATTGCTTTTTATTATATGGTTAATGGTTTGAACCGAGATACACCATTAGTAACCTTGTATTAAACTTGTCTGTTTCATTTACTATGGTCATGCGTGTGAGAGTATTTCTAAAAAGAAATATATCATTGTTGACATCCCACTGTCCTGAGTGGAAGTCGTCATTTTTTATCATCAAGTGATTTAATAAAGTATGCCTTTACTCCAAAGAGGACTTTTACTCATTCAATTTCCCCGACATCAGTAGCTCTTTACCACACTAAGTCTTAACAATAAACTCTACAAAATTAAGCTCCAGAATGCTCAACACCACTGACTTCACAACAGTTTTTTCATCGTGTCATGAGCATAGGACAAAGAAAAAAATCTGAGACTTCCCCAAGAGAATTCTAACCTAATGACCTTCCCCACACTGGTCAGATGCTCGAACCACTGAGCTGCAAGAGACTTGTGGTGAGTTAGGCCATATACTAGGTTCATGTATGTGTGCGTGACAGCATCTTGTGTACTGCTAGGATCAGCAATGTCGAAAGTATCATGTGAGGTGATAAATAAAGAGAGATGATAAATGTTAAGCTCAGTTATAAAAAGGTATATATTGTTTGTCTCATTTTTTTCCCTCAGGGACATTAACCCTCATATTCCACAGTACATCTCCCAAGCACCTTGGTACTATGGAACCACAAGGTGAGATATCAAAATATGAATTCTCTTTACTAAATGTCAGAATTTTTTTGGATAAAGTTTTGAGAATTTAATGATGTAGCAAGAGTAACAGTCTCTAGTTGATGATCTCTTTATACTCATCACCTGTCGGTTTGACATTGTATCAATACTGTAAGGAGAAATGGCATGTTGATCGGTACAATTATTATTAAACAATAATATACAATGTACAGTGTTCTCTGTTTTTATGGCTGTATGATAAGTGTTTCAATACAAAGTTTACGAATTAAAGGCCTTCTTGTTACACCAAGACGGGGGTGCTTGTCGTACCTTTTAGGGGTCAAAATTGGTAGATTTGTACCGCTTAGGGTGCTGATATCTAAAATGACCATGGTTAGAATTATCATGGTAATTTTTAGGGTATTGAGCCAAAAAAATATGACAATGTGTCTTGCATTGTTTGAAATTGGTACCTCTTAGGGGTAAATATATATTTGAGACATGCCTACTGTATAACAAGAAAATATCCCTCAGTTGATGATTTTCTGTATTCTCATTACCATTACTATTCATAAATTTGTGTAACTTTAGCAGTATAGTGCCACACTCTTTCAGGAATATATCATTGAAGTATTAAAGTATTAAAGTACCACTCTACTTGAGCTGTGGAGGCACGGTGGTCAAGTGGTTCAAGCTTGTTCTCTGCCATGTTGTTGTTTCCTTAAATAAAAAAATTTGCTCCACGTTGCCTCTCTCCACCCAGGTGTATTAAATTGATACCGGCGACATAATGCTGGAGGGTATCCCATCCAGGAGGGAGTAGTAATACTCCTAGTCACTTCATAGTATATTAGCCAGGTTACCCTGTGATGGACTAGCATTCCATCCAGAGGGGAGTAGTAATACTCCTAGTCACTTCATAGTATATAAACCAGGTCACCCTGTGATGGACTAGCATCCCATCCAGGGGGGGAGTAGTAATACTCTCAGTCGCTTCATGCTACAGAAACCGGGTTAAGCTCCCACAGTTGTGAGCCATTAGGCTTGTGAAGACTTACCTACTTGAGCTGTTATTGACAAAAAAAAGAGTAATTAGATGTTGATCACTATATTGGTTTATTATTTTAGGCCTACATTGAAGCATCAGAGACCTCAGGAAGAAAAGCAGCAGCAGTTTTCTTCATTAAATGAGTGGTACAAGAAAGGAACAAAAGAAGTAAGTGAAGAACTGTCCAAGATAATCATTTTGCCTCTTCACAAATCTGTCATGGCCATGGGAACACTAAAAATCACCTTTGCAACATTAATCATTGGCAATAAAAAATATTTACAGTTGAACGGGTGTTTTACAGATATCTGCTTAATATGGACAAATCATTATTTGAGTCTTGCACTGTTCTCCAACCTTTTTTCAACAGGAAATATTATCCTGCCTATTAGGAACATGCCATTGATAAGGACATTCATTTTTGTGTGTGTGTGTGTGTGTGTGTGTGTGTGTGTGTGTGTGTGTGTGTGTGTGTGTGTGTGTGTGTGTGTGTGTGTGTGTGTGTGTGTGTGTGTGTGTGTGTGTGTGTGTGTGTGATTGAATCAGATGAAGGAGGTAGCTGGAAGTTTTGTCTCAATTATAATAATTTATTAAATAAATTCCATTAGGTACCAGCAGCTACCAAGTTTAGGAAAGGAGCCTGTGAAAACTGTGGAGCAATGACACACAAAAAGAAAGACTGCATGGAGGTATTAATTAATCATGATGATAAAATTATGAATATTAAGTAATTTTTAATTTAAGGTTTCTGGGCAAAGATGTCCTAAGTGACTTTTCAGATGGATTTTTGTTTGCTCGGAATCAGCTGAATTTTTGCATTTGGTCTTCATTTTAGTTGAAAAATGTTGCCTTGTAGTTGCTTTTACTGGTTTGCACTTCGTTTTCAAGAAAAAGGTCGACAAAAAGACTCAGTCTGCATCTTCTGTAGTTGTTCTTTCAGTGGTATTTAATAATCGTGATGATAATATTATTTTCAATATTCATGAATATCATGTCAGTATTCACTTTTCTTATCCTTAAACCATAACATACACTTTTCTGAACCAACCGAAATGTGATGCCATAGGTTATTCTCTTGAATGTAAATGTTGTGGTACAATTTTGTCCTTGGTTCAAATTTTATTTTCCTTTGTTTTTGGCTATGGTAATGTATGATAATGAGTTTTAAACAAAGAAAAACAAAATTTGAACCAAGGATAAAATTGAACCACAACATAAATATAGTCTTTATATGATGACTTGTTTGTGTTCATTTTATTGACATCATTTAGAGACCCAGACGAGTTGGAGCTAAATTCACTGGGGATGATATTAAATCTGATGAACATGTGCAACCACAACTTTCATTTGATTATGATGGTAAAAGAGACAGGTAAATTTAAAGACTTTGTTTTGCTTGTTTGGTTGTTTGTTTGATTTTTGCCTTGAAACAAAAGAAATAGTTTAATAGGGATCTTAAAAACATTTACATCTCTGATGACAACTAGAAGTAAGTTATTGTTTTCCTTAGTCTGTGTCCGTGCATCACTACGTCAATCCCTTCCCAGCTTACTTTCTTTGATAAGTTCCATTAAATTCCCGAGGAATCATCATTTTTATTGTGTTCCATATGAAGTGGGCCTTACATGTACAGTGCAATGCGCCTTACCATGAGCACACAACAAGCCTTTTTACAAGTTAGCTAATCAAAGAATCCAAATTTAACTGATGAGCATGCCTCCTCGCAAAGTTGAGCACATTGGAATGCAATCTTGTTGCTTCGTGTTTATCACAGGAGTGTAAAGTTCGTTACAAAATACAAAGATTTTATTCACTTTAATGCTAGAAGTAGTAGTAGTAGATCCTTTATTTAAACACAATCAATAATTAATTAAAAGCAATTAACATGCTTGAGGGGTCGTACACTAAACTAAAATTAAGGTCGTGGGGGGATACCTGGCCATGAATAAATTCATAAGGCAAAATTGTAGCAGGGGTGCCACTTTGAAAAACGTTATATCGTGAATGTTTGGAAGCCGATTTCGCCAAAATTTAACAGAGATATTGACGAATAATGGAAGTGCATAAGGATTGTTTTTTACTGATGAGATCGCGCTTTGCAGCAATGCTGTAAGCGACCAAAGTTATGTTTTTTAAAAACGTGGTTTTGTGTCCAAGTTTGCTCTTCGAGAAGAACACAAAGCAAGTTGATTTCACCACTCACTGGTCTGTCAAAACGTCTATTGTGTCATATCTGACTCAGATTTTTTGATTTCAACTTCAATTAAAAGTGATTAGCTTTTAAAGGAGTGAAATTGTCCATTTTAGAATTTGAAACCTCATATCTTCCCTTTGAAAGCCTATTTAAAAATTTTGAGTCAGATATGACAATCTACAATACACCTAGTTTATCTCCCTGCAGTTTCAACTCATGAAATTCTCTATCCGCGCTGAATTCTTGGACACAAAATTGCTTGTTTTTACGCTTCTGAAGGCTTCCCGAGCAAACGCGAATGCAAAATATATATATTTATGGTAATTTTGCTAATTTTAATCCACGGGCCGCTATTGTTAACACTTCATGCAGAAAGAACAATGCGTTGAAAATAATGTATTTTACCAGACTGTGCTTTGCACGTGCAATAATTGATGCAGAAACATTACAGATCCTGTTCATGAATATTTGGCGCATTTTCGGTATCAGCCGTCGCACTTTGTGTGCATACTCTTTTCATAAATGCATACTGAAGAGCGGAACCTGTCCCCCACGACCTTAAACAAGAAAAATATAATACCTTCTTAATATAAACTAAGATTACAAGATTTCAGATGTATCCACTGTTATGAAAATGATTGTAAGAACTAGCTGGTGATAGCATGCAAACTTGTAAAAAAACATTGTTGGGTGCTTTTTTTAACATTGGGTGGTTATGGTAAGGCAATTGGAACATATTTGTAATCTTCCATCAGATGGACTAACTAAAAAATGATATGGGTGGGGGCAGTGATGCATAAGTTTGAGTAAATACCATCAATCTGTTTCTCTTCCTCCTGGTTCTCGTCATCTTCTTATCCCTGCTCCGCTTTACTAGCCAGGTCTGGAAGTACTTTTTTTAAGGTAGTTTCATCGATGTTTTTTTTATAATTTCAATTTAGATGGAATGGTTACAATGACAATGACTACAGAAGGACTGTTGAGGAATATGCAAAGTTAGAAATGGTAAGTCAAAGTTAACTTTTGCGGTTGACTTTAATTCTTTAACGTTGAATAGCTGATAACAATGAGTTTCTGAAGGTCAAGTTTTACATCGGTAATCTTTTGTCAAGTCAAATTTCTGAAATGCTTAAGTACTGATCACATCATTATGTCATTACCAATCTTGTTATGTCAGGCCAAACAACATTTAAAGGCGGAGCAACTGGAGGAGGAATTAGCTGAAGGTAAAAAACCTGAAGTGGTGGATGAAGCAGATAGTGAAGATGAAGACAAGTATGCAGACAGAATTGATATGCCAGGACAGAAGTTTGATACAAAAAGGCGAGTTCTTGCTTTTTAGTAGTCAAACATTCATCTTTTTACTTTATGAGATTTAATTGAATTGAGATTTAATTGAATTGAGATTTAATGCTACTTTCTTGGTACTTTTCTTATTTTGTTTAGGCGTACAACTGTGAGAAACTTGAGAATTCGTGAAGACACAGCAAAGGTATTATAATAAATTATTTGGTGTGTGTGTCTGCGTGGCATGCCTTATTTACTTTAATTAAAAATGACAAACTCATAACCTTTTACAGTACCTTATCAATTCAGTTGATAAAATCAAAATTTCATGTTTCACTCTCCCACCAATGCAAGTAAAAGGTAAAGTCGCACTCAAGCCACAAATAGCCCACACGGCCGCAGCTTAACCCGGTTTCTGTTAGCATGAAGCAACTAGGAATATTGCTACTCCCCCCTGGATGGGATGCTAGTCCATCACAGGGTTACCCCCAGCATTTTATCGCCGGTACCCATTTATACACCTGGGTGGAGAGAGACAGTGTGGAGTAAAGTTTCTTGTCTAAGGAAACAACACGACGGCAGAGACCAGGCTTCGAACCACCGACCTTCAGTTGAAAGTCCGACGCGCTAACCACTAGACCACCATGCCGCCCACAATGCAATGCAAGGCAGCATAGAAACTGTTTACAACCATTATTTATCTCATGATATACGGTGTAATAATATTGTAGTGGCCCTAATATTGACTTTTCTTGTTCCAGTATTTATACAATTTGGACCCAAACTCAGCATACTATGACCCCAAAACAAGATCCATGAGAGAAAACCCTTTCAAGGAAAGAGAAGGAAGTGGAAACAAGTAAGGATATAATAATTTAATAATTGTTTTAAATGTTCACTTTTGATTCAAAACCATTTTTTAAAATTAATGATTGTAGTTAGTTTATTATTAATAGTCTTTTCTCACTTTCAGTTTATTTTGTCTATTTTTACCTTTTGTGCTGTCATAGCAACTAGCAGAATCAATAAGGTTGCTATAGTTATTATGTCAAAGAGAAGATGGTTTGAGGCTAAAGGGTTGGTTTTCCTAGCGCATAAGCATAAGCACAAGCCAACATATGCATACTCAGTAACATGTTGATCATTGGTGCCTTTTGTTCTGTTTTATTCAAACAATTGGAACTAATGAATTACACGTTACTGAGTCTGCTTATGTTGGCTTGTGCTTATGCTTATGCGCTAGTGAAAACCAGCCTTAAAAGTTTGTGTGAAATTATGTTTTCAGTGTCACATATGAAGGGGATAACTTTGTTCGTTTCTCTGGAGACACTCGGAAGATGGCTCAAACACAAAGTAAGATGTGGGGTTCATGTATTTATCTATAAGTAGGGATTTGAAAGCCATCAATGATTGGACAGACTCTCTAGTACTTGATGCTGAATGTTGAATTTTGTTACTCTTAGTAGGGAATGTTGTTGTGCTAGTTCACCAATCCCATCTTCTTGATTCTTCTTGATGTTTTTTTCTTTAAATTGCAAAGAAAAATAACTAAATGACTGAAAGAAGGGGAGGGTACAATGAAGCTAGAATCAAAATAATTCATGGTACCTTAACATTTCCTTTTCAGATTAATTTTCATGAACCTTCAACAATTAATGCACGAAAAGAACAAAATTAAAACCAGCACAAAAATTAGAGACGTTAGCTAGGGTAAACTGTATTATTGTTTTATATACACATACATGTACAATTTCTCAATACAGTGAAACCTGTATTAAGCGGACACCCTCGGGACCCTCGCTAGTGTCCGCTTAATAGAGGGGTCCGCTAAATACAGGTTTGTTTTACAATAAATATGGGAAAAAATATTGGGGACCCAAGCAGCTAGTGTCCGCCTAATAGAGGGTGTCCGCTTAATATGGGGTCCGCTTAATACAGGTTTCACTGTATATCATTTCTTTTTTGTGATCAGTGTTTGCTTGGGAGGCCTATGAGAAAGGAGCTGATGTGCATCTTCAGGCTGATCCCACCAAACTTGAACTGTTGCACAAAGAGTACAGGGTGAAAAAAGGTGACTTTGAACAAGATAAGAAGCTAACAGTACTTGAAAAGGTGAGAATTGCAATCAAGAATGAGGATGGTGATATTTTTCTTGCAGTTCCTTTATATATCAAAATTAAATTGGAATTAGGAAATGTTGGTTTTTACATAATACATGTAATGTATATAAGACACGCGAAGAGTGTTTCATCAGGAATTCCAACTACTTGAAGTATGAGGTCAGCCAAATATTTTATCCCTCTGCAAGGTGTTTAGATACTTGATGAAACACTCTTTAATTTGAGCGTTAGATGTAGCTTCTCAAGCTGATCATTAAATACAGAGAAAACCAACGAATAAAATCCCAAAAATCTATGCTAATTACAGTGTTCTCACCCGGCTGCGGCCTTGTGGGATTCCCGCAAAAAAAATTGAGATGGCACACCAAAAGCCAAGAAGCCCAGCTATCTTGATAGAGAAACAAGGCATCTCTTCTAATAAAACTGTTTTTTTTTTTTCATTTAGCTACTTTTTCTATTTCATGAACTAGCTATATTTATTTAGTTACAGTCCTGTATACTGTAATTATGCAGTTTGTTTATTGACTCTTTATGTGTTTTTCTTGACAGTATGGAGGTGAAGAACATTTAAATGCTCCTCCTAAAGACTTACTGTTGGCCCAGACGGTATGCTTTTGAACAAATACAGTAACTTGATAGAATTGTTATCACTTAATTCATTTGTAATATTAATAAATTATTTTTATATGTAATAATAATAAGTCCAAAAATCTTAATTCAGTATAACTGTTTTTCTCTTTTCCTTCACAGGAACATTATGTTGAATTCTCAAGAACAGGAAAGATTATAAAAGGTAACAGACCACATGTAAGAGTTTCATTCACAGCCTCAAACGTTAGAGCCACCTTGTACAGCATAGTAAACAGTACCACAGGAAAGTACTGCTCAAAAGCTTCCATTTGAATGGTCACACTGTAGGATTTCATCCACAGGCTCAAAAGTTAGAACCACCTTTTACAGCATGATAAACAGTACCACAGGAAAGTACTGCTCAGTAGCTTCCATTTGAATGGTCACACTGTAGGATTTCATCCACAGCGTCTAAAGTTATAGCTGCGTTGTACAGCGTAATGTTAATGTTGCAAGTAATTTTTTTTTCCAGGTAAATTTAATTTCTCACTAGATTAACATTATGTACACCAGTCCAGGGGTCAATTTAATAAAACCTTTACAAGTGTAATTTACAAGTGTAGCCATTGTTTCAGAGGTGAAAACAATAGCTACACTTGTAAATTACAAGTGTAAACATTTTATTAAATTTACCCCAGGAATATAGTTGCTCAGTAGCTTGGTCACTTCATTTCAGGATTGCCGATGTGTTTTTTTCTGAATTCTAGTGCTACACTATTCCCTTGACTTAATAGGTCAGTTTAAAGCTCGCTGTTCTTTATTATTTGCAGGTCAAGAAAAAGCTGTCTCAAAATCCAAATATGAGGAAGATGTGTACACAAACAACCATACGGTAAGAACAAGACAACAAAATTGGCCAATTATTTTCAAGTTGCAATCCATTTCCATTCTGGCCATCCGGAGCCAAAGATAATGAAATACAAGTTGCTGCACACCAGGAGGGTAATTCATTTAACAAAACTGGACCACCTCTATACAACACTCTGAAAGTTCTGTGAGGGGTGGCCAATTAGTAGAGAGGTTTGACTTTTTATATTTAACACATTTTTTTCAGAGTGTATGGGGTTCATACTGGCAAGAAGGAAGATGGGGTTATGCCTGTTGTCACTCATTCATCAGAAATTCGTACTGTACAGGTGATGCTGGAAAAGCTACATCAGCTTCAAGGGTAGGTATTCAACAGTTTGATATCCAGCTGATCTTGATGTCTTGTTTTGACAAAGCTGTTGTTTTTAAACAAGCTTACTCAATTAATCCAACATCCTTAATGCTAGTGTGGAAGTGTGTACACATAAACGAAATTAATGTAAATCACTCAGAAGACACATAATTATGCTCACCGTTGAGATGTACACATTTTGCAAAACAGTCTGCACTTTACTGTTGCCTCTTGACAAAGTTTTTGTTGTAATAGTTATGGCAAACTTACTTGTTAATGTTATGATATATGAAAGAACACATTTTTTCTTTCTGAACTTTCTTGTGGGAAATGTTTTCAACTGTGCAATCAAAATGCAAGAAATGTGGGTAGGGAAGTTGTCAAGTTACATGCTGTAACATATCTTTGATTTTGAGTAACCGTCTACTTTATCTCTATGTTTTACTCATTCAACAAGTAGGTAGGTAGGGTAGGTAAACTTTATTTATATAGGTGTCAATTCATAATACATGCTCTTCCATTGAGCCGTGTTTTTAAACTCAGATAGCCACTGACTTCACTAACCTCTGACATGCACTTTTAAAGTTATTGGTAACTCTGTCTGGTGAATCTGCATGTGTAAAACTTTATCAAATGGCAGTAAACAACAAACACAAAACTTCCTAGTTATTTAGTTCCAATGCTATTGTACATATATGTATACTGATGTTTCTTGTTTCATACAATAACTGCTGATAATTTTTTAACAGAATCCACAGATCATGGCACCTCTTACAGATGCTGCTAAAATGATCCAAGAAGCAGAGGAAAATGGAAAAACCTTACTTGAGGTTAGTTTTGCACAGCAGTAAAAGTTTAAGTTGTCAGGATTCTTTTGTCCTTGGAAATTACAGAATTACCATTCCATAACACACCTACATGTACATGTACTGATGTTATGTACATTTAGGATAACTGTCCAGTTTGTTTTTTCTGTACCTCAAATATTTGTCTTCCTTAAAATATTGGCTTTTAAAATATTTTGTATTTCTTAACATTTCAGCTACATCAAGAAAATCGAAAGAAAGGCAAGAAAAGAGAAAAGTCAGTTGATAAAGAAGATGAGGAAGTTAAAAGAGAAAAGCTTAACAAGGTATGGTATACCGAGGACCGTTGAGATTATATATTATAAAAAACATTATTATTTAATTATTGTTCTAAGGGCCTTGATTGGAAATCAAATAAACAAACATTCATCTAAGGCACACACCCAAGAGGGGCAGGGTGTACTCTTACACGTAAGAAATCTGGGTAAGTGTTGATGTGGAGGGTATGGTTTCAAGCAGGTTAGTGTGAAATAGAAATCAGAGAGTTTTGGTCTAAAATAGGGTATCATTTACTGGGGTATAAAGATAGTTTCAGAAAAATATTTAGCCTGATATAGGGTAGGAATTTTTGGTGATTAGAATAGCGTTGCAAGATGAAGCTGAACATGGTCTGATATAGGGTGACCTGCAAGGCATACCACCACCCTAAAATGGTCAAAGTGCCCACTCCCCCCTCCCCCCTCCCTGGGGGCACGCACACCTGGTAGTAGCCATTTAGGTACAGACCATCCAATGAACCAAACAGAATTCAACGTAAATTCATTTTGCCAGCACCAAGTGCTGGAAAATGCATGTGAACAATGCAGGATTGTCTTTGGTTCTTTGTCTGATTGGTTAAAAAAATGGAATGAGTTTTCTAACTAACCACAAAGCACAGTTATACAAAACCAACGAGAGTGTGAGCTGTTTTTAACTTTCTATTTAAACTACTCTAATACTATTTTATTTCCTCTGTTTTAGGCACTAAGACAAGAGGAACGCAACCAAAAAGAGGCTGACAGATTACTGGCCATGGATGAACGCAAAAGACCTTACAACTCCCTTAAGGGCGATTACCGTGACGTCACAGAAGAAGACATGGAGGCATATCGATTAAAACGACGCCAACAAGATGATCCAATGAAAGACTTCCTCTAATGGTGGAACAGTAAAGGGGGTTACAGAGTATTAATGTGACGGTTGAATTGAACTTGTATGTTCACATGCATTTGTCTCATACCAAGTAACAGAAAGATTCACTTGTGAAGGAGCAGTAAGCATCAAGTGTCTGAGACACCAAAAGTCACCTGTGCTTTTACAATCTCTACAGTGTTGTGACTTTGAAATGCACTGTTGTCTCACTTTGTCATGGTTTACATGCAAGCCCAGAAATATCCAAGAGACACAGATTTGTCATTCTTAAATGACTTATTAATCTTTATTAAACGATTTCTTTTTCTTCAAGAAGAGAAACAAGGTAGCTGTACATTTGCTTTGCAAAGCGCACTCTCAGAGAATCATTAGGTACAGACTGTATTGACTGTTTCAAGTTTCCTTCCTTGGCAACGAAGGTGGAGAGCCATTATTTTGTTTTAGAGCTGTTGGATCAGCTTGGTTTTCTAGAACAAAACAGAGTGTTTTTGAAGTAGAATGCATTCCTATAAATTGCCAAAGAATGCAGAAAATTTCATGATTAAAAAAAAAATACTTCACTGGCAATGTGATTCTGTAAAAACTAATTAAAAATAACCTGTAAATAAATGTACTGAAGGTGATTACTGGGTGACTGAGTATATGTATGTGCAGCAGACTGGAAAATCACAACATGCACTTAACACAAAGTATGCTGAGCAACCGAGGACATCATTTAAGCCTGTGAGCCTGAGGCAGGAGGGGGGATGGGTGCGCTGCAGGGGGGGGGGGGGGGGGGGGCATCCACAGACCTCTTACAATTGGAATATCTGCACTCAAAAAATAGAAAAGTAAAGAATGTCTCCCCAGAAAGACTTTCAACAGATAATTAATCCCCCAAGACTTACCAAAGTTGTCAGTCACCTGACTGTAGCAGACAGACAGCTAACTACAGTCGGCCATCTGGCAGATTTGCTGGGGAGCTGATCAATTTTACTGTTTAAAAGGATTCATTATGCTTAAGTTTTTGTTTGCCTCGGAGTTGAGTTTCTCTCATATGGACCTCCTTTATTGTTGTTTAGTTGGATTTTGCCTGAGTGGAATGTGAGACTTGCTGAAACTTTTTCTTCACTCACATTAAAATAAAGTGATTATTAATTGTAACTCTTTTATAATATTCTTGTCAACCTCAGGTTTGTGACATGCAGTTGAAGCTCCTGTAAACGGACACCTCAGAGCAGAAAAGGTGTCTGCAACTGGAGCGGACTGCTTAGGGAAATGACTCCTCTGAGCAGAAAGTTCAAACAGGGTTTTGTCAAAGTGGCCGTAAGTAGAGCTGTCCGCTCAGAGAGCTTCAACTGTAATAGATAACAGCACAAGGATAGGCAGCAAATCAATAAAATTACTTTTAATAAGTGACTTTTAAGCACACAAATCTAATCAAATTTAACTTTTCATTATAGTATATTTGCAAATTGAATTACAGAACATTACTGAATATTTGCAAATTTGCTATGAGCAAATTTTTAGCTCCACATCAAACTAATACCAATGTCTCGCATGTAATAATTATTTGTTTTTGTAAAATTTCCCTCAGACTATAATTATTTTTTGTTTTACTTCCAGCATCAACATATCAAAATGACATGTAATGTCATAAAATAAGTACAAACTGCACCCTTTACAAAACCATTAAATTTTTATGAATGTGCAGCTAATAAATAATCACTTTAATAAACTATAATTATTAAGTCACTAAATTTAACTTTGTTACTCCTAAATAATTTGTACAATTATGCAGTAACAAAGATATTACACCTGTCAATTGCTTGTGACATAATATATATAAAATTTATGAACTTCTCTTAAACTGTGTTAAACCTTGAAACAATTTGTCATAAAGAAACTTTAAATGGTGATATATTACTTGTAGTCTAAATCACTAGGTACAGTATTTCTCTATTTTCAACATTCAGTGAAATGTTTTGAATGAACCAGCAGTGATTTATTACACAACAGTGCATCATCATCATCAAACTTTAATTAAATAATAGTAATGTGAACTCTGTCACTATAAACTACCTTCATAAAAAGTGTTTCTTTTCACAAGGGCTAGCTTACACATTACAACTTTTGCTTCCAAAATTCTTGTTGCAAATGGCTTTCACTTGTAGCTTGTGACTTGTCAATCATTTTAATATTGTTCAGATTTTATTGTCATGATTGTTGCTGTTTAGTGGTAGGCAAAAGTTATGTTGCATAAATCAGCTCTTAGCCTTTCCACAACCACAGTCAAACTTTTGAGTCTGTCAATGAAATCCTATGATGTGACCATTCAAATGAAACCTTTTCAGCAAAACTTTTGCATAGTACCATTTGTTTTTTAATGTTTTTATAAAATGAAATATTTTCATTTTCTTGAATTTTGATTTTTCACACTCTTGGGTGTCAAAAAAGTGTTAAAAAAGTGTTGGTTCCCAATATCATGCATGTACTGAAGTGTCCATTGAGAGATAGCTGGCTGTTTTACTGTATGCCAATAAATTCTGTGATTGGTGGTGCTTTAACCATAAGCTCGTCATAATTGTTGTAAAATTTTCTCAGCAGACTGAGGTATGTTGCTTCATTATATGGGAGGCCATTGTTTTTAAGGTAGCTTGACACGACTGGCTTGATCTTGAGGCACATGTTGTCAGAAAGTCGTGGGAATAAATGGTGCTCCACGTGGCAGCTGATGATAGAATGGCCAAAGGAGTAATCAAGGAGGGGATTCCGAGGGAGGTTAAGGGCTGCTGATGCTAGCTGATAGAGTCGCTTGGGGCGCTTTCTAATATCATACATTGGCAAGCCAATATGCTGGAATATATTCACATGGATGTAGGGAATGGCAAATACACTACGCATAAAAATGTTGCAAAAGATAGCTCCCAAGATTGACAGACCAGCAACATAATGGAACAAACAGAAGTGCATCACATAGCCTGCCAGTATTACACACAGGAACCTAGCCTTTGACTGCCAACGTCCAGCAAGCAAATTGAGGCCAACCACAGGGTAGAAACATTGCATGAAGAGAGGCGCAATGAAAAGGTATGTATTGCGACCTAAATAAGGTGCACGCCAAGAACTAGAGTCACCCAAGCCAATCACATTGGTGTAAGGGTGATGCACCTGGATGTGAGCTTCATAGGCCCCCTCCTCTGTAAAACCTCCCCAGATCTCAACAAAGAATATGGAAAGAAGGCGGTTCCAGAAACGTGACGACCCTGCTAGTGCATTGTGGACAGCTGCATGTGCAAGCTTCACAGTAAAAGTGGCATGTATGTAGGCAAATAGAAGATAACCTGCAACAAACAAAGGAATACTTGAAGATCTCATAAAGAGGAGGCTGATTGGAAGAAGTGCGAAGTTGATGAACATGATGGTCAGGTCAATGCCATAAAGATCCCACCAGGAACTACGTGAAACTACATCTTTGACCAGCGCATTGAGTCGGTTTATTGATGGCTTGTTTGGCAAGACTTCTTCATCATCTTTCTTGTCATCAGTTATCAGGTCATCTACCATGCCAGTCTTTCCATATGGAGGCATGGCTGATTTACTTGTGATGGCTAGAAAATATACAAAGTAAATTATTCACATGCTAAGGTAAGATAAAGACAACAAAAGGTAATCTTAAACCATTACAAAGTATCTGCTACTGTCTGATGCCAAAAAGAACAAAGAAGAAGGTGTTAAAATGTTTAACTTGGGTTTTCAAATCAGGTTTCAAACTGTTGATATAAATAGCTTCTTTTAATTTTAGATGTATTATGTATAATTCCATCATTACAGATAATTCCATAATTTATAGACCCTATTCATAAATGGCAGCCGGTTTATTATTCTTTTATATTGATGCTAATCAGCCCAATTACCCTCGTTAGTATGTGCAAAATTAAAAATAATTTTTGCTCTAAAATGAGGCTAGTTGGGCTGATTAGCATGAGTATAAAAGAATAAATAAATTGGCTGCCATTTATGAATAGGATCTATAATTCCATTGTTATTGGTACTTAAGCTGTTATTATTATTCTTTTTGTGGCATGAGAAAAGTTAGTTTGTCAACTTGCTACTTGTAACATTCAGAACTTTTCCAATTTTGCGAAGCAGAGGATGTAGTTTAGTTGTTCCATTTTTCTGGCAGCTCATTTACAAACCTGTTGATCACAAAGCTGAAGTTTTATGCCGAGTGACCACAACAACAGGTTCCAAGTTTCACAGTTAAAGGGAACCTCCATTGTCAGAACAAATTGACGTTAAATTGTTGGAAATAAAGTCGAAAATAGGCGATATTCATATCCATTTTTTTGTACACTAAAATTATATTTGCATCTGTTTTTTTAAAAATATATAATTTAGACTTTATTTCCAACAATTTAACGTCAATTTGTTATAACAATGGAGGTTCCCTTTAAACAATTTAATTCATTTATATGTATTAATCAGCTATCCTCAAGGTATTTGAAACGGAGAGCTGTGTCCTCTTCAGGTAAAAAAAACAATTTTCAGTTTTAACAATATTAACCTTTAAATTGCAGCAGTGTGTAAATTCAAGAGGAAAATAAAATTTCATATTACAGAAATTCAGACAAAAATTTGAATGCAACAACCTAAGCAATAAGAGAAAGGTTTAGCTTCTCACATTACACAACCTGCGCCCAGACGTCACCCGATACCTTTTCGGTCTTTTTCTACCATGTAAGAGATGTAAGAACTTTTGAATCTGGATAAACCCGGAGAGCCCTACATACTGAACAACAAATGCATGCATGGAATTTTTAATTTACCACCAGCTAATAGGTATTTTGAAACAAAAATATTTGTCTTGATGCCTTGGTGACAATTTCAATATTTGAGGCCCTGCCAGGGTAAATTCCGAAAGGCGACATGACCCAAAAAGTAGCGACAGCACGTAAAATGAAAATGACAAGAGACAAATATTCGTTCAATTTCCGACAGCAACGTGAAACATTGATAAAACACCGACACGAGATATTCTAAAATTCAGACAAGCGACACGGGACCCCCGCTGGCATGGCCTCATATTTGGTAATTCAGCTTCAATTCAGGACACTGAAGTGAATATATTTAATAATGTACAAGTCGGGAACCTTGTTATATTCCGCATAACTTCAGCTCAATTACCCCTGCAAAAACACATTAAAGCAATAAAGAATTTTTTTTTCTTAATCAGGTGAAAAACCAGCAAACATTAAGCTTATGGGCAAATTCATTTCGGAGAAATGTTGACAATTTTTTATAGCAAAATAAAAGCTGACGACATTACTGTTTACTATTCTCGTTGAATATATCGTCTAAATATTAAAACTCATGATAATAACGCCCAAATCACGACAGTTCGCCTACCTGAAACGTTGGTGAAGAAAAAGCGTAGCCGATTTATTGCCGGGATTTTCTGTAGCTGCAAAATCTGCAAATAATCGTGGTAACACCTTCTCGTTTGTTTTGGTTTTTACTGGGTTCAAGGTCCAACTATAGCCGCGCAGGACTGTGAATAAGAAGACGTTTCATATGATCGTACATAACGGTCATAAGGTGTTTGGAAAGAGGAGGTAAATGTGAAATGCCATGAAAATAGCAATTCATTATTGTTCTGGGCCCAGTTGTTCGAAAACACCAATTAGGAAGTCGATTAAAGCTAATCCAGGAGTAAAAGTTGACCGAGGATTTTGTTTTTTGTCTTGTTTGGAAATGTTTTCAAAAGCAAATTTTGTTTGTAAGCTACAAGTCAAAGTCGAAACTGAAGGCCAAAACGAGGGTCGTGAAGGGGTAAAAGGGGAACTGGGATTAGCCTTATTTTGGACTGGGAAAATGGGATTTACTCACTGGGACTGGGATTTAGCCACTGGGAATGGGATGAACAATTATAAAATGGGAATGGGATTTCTTTTCTTCAGCGGTCTTTGTTCCAATATTTTGAAAAAGAAAAATAAAATTTCGTAGCAATAGACCTTGCACTCCTCAGTAGCGACAGTAGAGACCGTGAAATCAGTATTTTTCGCCTTCGCGCCCGCGGTCTAGCTACCAGGCTTACACGGTTGCATAGTTCGAGGGTCGTGAAGGGGTAAAATGGGAACTGGGATTTGGACCAAATTTAGGCTGGGAACTGGGATTTGGTACCCCCCTTCACGACCCTCCAAAACGTTTTCAGAAATATTTTCGTTGAATACTTATTCAATCGGATTCAAATTTGTTGCTTATTCTATTTTAACTTAACCGCGCTTTGAACTACCCGGCCCAGATTGTTAAAAATAGCAGCAACGGCCCTATATACCGTAAAATCATGTCAACGAGTTGACGTGTGACACTAGTGTGTGTTCTGTGTGAAACACGGGGCGCAGAGGAATCCGGCTACGGTGAACCACAAGTTAAAGTAAGTGAACTTGAAAATGCTTTATTTTTCAAGAAACTGCTTGGTTCCAGATGGTCATATTAAAATATGATTCATTACTGAATAAAATTTTCGGATCATGTGTACTAATGACACCCGCGGTCGAGTGTCGATCGATACTAGCGATCGACACCTCGATCGCCCCGCGATCGACACTCGATCGACATCTCGGTCGACATCTCGGTCGACAGACTTTCAATTTTCGTTGACACTCTGTCGAGTGGCGATCGATACTAGCGATGACCACACGTTCGATGTCGGTCGACGTGTCGATCGCTACCTTACGGTCGGGTGTCGGTAGCATGTTGGTCGTCTGTCAGTGATATATCAGTGGTATGTCGCCCTCTGTCGGTGATGTATTCTTCGCAGTATCCCTCCAGTATCCTTCGCAGTATCGCAGTATCCTTTCAAAACGGGTCACTCGCTTGTACGTTGCGCTTCGTTTCTCGTGCTCTTTTCAAAGCGTTTTGAAGTCCAGATCTAGACGCGCTCTTTTTCTCTATCGGTTAACGTAGATCAGACCTAGAGTGCATTAACTGAGGTTTTAAAAAATAATATAGGCCTTTCTATTTGCCGGACAATGAGTAATGTGCAATAAATGATGGCTTCTCTTTGAAATCCTAACTTGAACAAGCAAAAAGCAAGCGCCCGCCTCTCACGACTGAGTGAACATTGTTTGTGTTGAGATAATTATTCAAATTTGAATCCGTTTGCCGGTCTCGTGGGAGTTCGTAGGAAGACAGTTTGGAGCGCCATTTTTAGTTTACGGAACACCTTCTAGAAATAGCGATTTGATACTATTTCCACACATCCTATTAAATCCAAACTTCGCCAATCTTTTGTTGAGACATGAGGCTAACATTTCCAGGGTGAACCGTAGTTAGCAAGTCCTTTCTTCAATAGAAAGACCTTCCTGAATATCAATGCGGTATTTTTTCCATACTGAAATCAGCGAAGAAAAAAACGAATTTTAGAACGCTATTCGATAGTAGTTGTCCAAATCTCAAGGAAATAAAAAGGGTCTTAAATGATTCCTTAACAACTCATCTGAAAAAGCCAGGGTGAACCTAACCGCCAAAGTTAGCTGTTTTGTTATGGAGTAAAACATACACCTCGTTTCGCCATTTCCCCCCATTTTCTTTGTAACTTGGCTCTTCTGTCAGACGGAAGCTTTTCAAATTTAGCGCTCTGGACCGTAAGAAGGTCCCGGATATATCGCGGTATTCTCGGCGATGACACTTTTAGTTTGTGATGGCAGTCATGGAGTAGCGTGCACCCCTCCAGGACACTTTGTGATGACAGTCATGGAGTAGCGTGCACCCCTCCAGGACACTTTGTGATGACAGTCATGGAGTAGCGTACCACCCCCAGGACACTCTGTGATGCCAGTCATGGAGTAGCGTGCAACCCCCAGGACACTTTGTGATGCCAGTCATGTAGTAGCGTGCACCCCTCCAGGACACTTTGTGATGACAGTCATGGAGTAGCGTGCAACCCCCAGGACACTTTGTGATGCCAGTCATGGAGTAGCGTACCACCCCCAGGACACTTTGTGATGCCAGTCATGGAGTAGCGAGCACCCCCAGGATACTTTGTGATGCCAGTCATGGAGTAGCGTGCACCTCCAGGCATCGCCCGGAATGCCATTGTCTTTCGCGACATGTACTTAGAGTGCCCAGTTTCTTGATGCGCAGCATAATTATTGTCATATGCAGATCAAGTCGGTTGTAATTGGTCAACAGATTAAGGTTCGGGAATACTCTAGTCTCTAGTCTCTTGCAGATTCAACTGCTGTCAATTACACGGTTTGATGCGTGATGTAAATCCAAAGGTGTGATAAAGTTAACAATTGTGCTGTAATTAAAGGCGGACCGCACTCTTTTCAAAGCATTTTGTCAACAAATTCGTGTGCGGCAAGATTTTATTTAGATTCGCAATGGCAAAAACATTTTCCTCAGAACATGGTTTTCAGTTAAAAGCGTTGCCAAATAGCGAGCGCGATGTGCGGCTCACTCGCTTGTTCGTTCCGCTTTTTTACTCGCGCTCTTTATGGAACTTTAATATGGCGGAAGACTGAAGAGGCTCTAAGGCTGAAATTTTGTATCAAAGTACAGCATTTTAACAGTGTTTAGATCGTTTTAAAGTTATTTTAAGTGCGTCGAATGTCTATAAAAGACGTCATGTCTTATTCTTCTCGCTCTTTACCGAGCGTTTTGTCAACAAATTCGTCTGCGGCGAGGTTTTCATTTTGACTTGTTAGATTCGCAATGGTCAGAGTACGATTACAAAAACATTTTCCGCAGAACATGGTTTTCAGTTAAAAGCGTTGCCAAATAGCGAGCGTGAATCACGGTTCACTCGCTTGTACGTTGCGCTTTGTTTCTCGTGCTCTTTACAAAGCGTTTTGCAGTCCAGATCTAGACGAGCTCTATTACTCGATCGGTTAAGGTAGATCAGACCTAGGGTACATTAACTGAGGTTTTAAAATGAACATGATGGTCAGGTCAATGCCATAAAGATCCCACCAGGAACTACGTGAAACTACATCTTTGACCTGCACATTGAGTTGGTTTATTGATGGCTTGTTTGGCAAGACTTCTTCATCATCTTTTTTTAATGTCATCAATGATCAGGTCATCTGTAACCGCCGGAGGCGAACTTCTAGACAAATGTCCTTCACATCAACAATTTAACGCTCATTTTTTATTCTTCCAAATCGGAGTTGACAATTGAATAATCGGTTGAGTACGATGGACGACATACGTACGATGCGATGAGATGAGATGAGTTTAGATGAGTTGAGATGAGTTTAGATAAGGTTGAAACTGAAATAACAAACAAATAACTAACTTACAAAATATACAAATACTAACGCAAAAAGCGAAACGAAGCAGAAGTCTGACAACTAATCGGACACTTACATTGCTTACGGCGCTGTAGAAGAACCTAGAGAACTCTGCTAGAGGCTAATGTACTGCACGAGGCGTATCGTTGAACTCAACGGTGGAAAATAAAACTGACAAACTAAAGAAAAACTTAACACTGCTATATAACAAAATGCTAATGAGCCGACATGCAAGGTATGCTGAATACCCAAGCCAACCTAATTAGCGACATGATTGTATATAGGTGTTTAGATCCAACATCATCCATACCAGTCTTTCCATAAGTCTTTCCATAAGGAGGCATGGTTGATTTACTTGTGGTGGCTAGAAAATATACGAAGTAACTTAATCACATGCTAAGATAAAGACAACAAAATGTAATCTAAAACCGTTACAAGAGTGTCTGGTACTAACTTACATGTTCAATTCAAGTTTCAAACTGTTGATATAAATAGCTTCTTCTAATTTTAAATATTATGTATAATTTCATCATTATGGATAATTCCATTGTTATCGATACTTAAGCTAATATTATTTTTCATTTTTGCAGTGCATATAACAAAAATTCCAAAAAAAAATTAAGCAATAAGAGAAGGTATAACTGCTCATATAAGTGTAGCCTGCACCCAGACATAACCCGATACCTTAGTGTCAATTTTTTTCTACACATAGATATATATAATGGCTCCATAAAAGCCCGCTCTCCCCCCCCCCCCCCCCCCCCGGGCATTTGTTGCACATTTATTTACAGCTGTTTGATTAAACGTTGTCACTGATCGGTCTTACCCCTACGCGACCAGACCGAAAGGGAGTATCGGTGAATTAAAATGCATGATTAATTATTCTATATCGCGTTTACAACGGAGAACAAAACTCATGTTTGTCTTCGCGTGTTACGCAAAGACAACCAGAGTCGCTTCGATAAGGACGTTCCGTATTTTGATAATGTGCAGTTATTGAATGTGAATTGATTTCTCCCCATAATCCTTTTCGGTCTGGTCGCGTAGGGATGAGACCGATCAATGACAACGTTTAATCAAACAGCTGTATCTTTTTTCTTTGCAAATGCCCCACTGTAGGGCTTCTTGAGAAGTGCAAATGCCCGAACCATGGGACAAGATCAAAATTTTATGTTAATGATTAATGCTCAGGAAGCAATGATTGTTCACAAATGATCTTTATTCATTCTACAAAATTCTTTCATTTTACCTTAGTATAACTTATAGTCGTTCCTTTCTAAATATTTATGTTATGCTTCCGCAAAACTTTTGACTCTAATAATTTCCTGTCGATTCTCTTTGTTATTTGGCTCCTACTCATTTATTCTAATGAATTTTGATTAAAATTATACTTACATTCAATACATTTGAGGACACCGTTAATTGAAATGATTTTTCAAGTTAAGTTGCCATTGAATTTTAAAATAGCTGTTGCAACATATCCTGATGGAAAGACACCACAGCCACAAATGTTGGCAAATAAGACATCAACATCATAAAACATTGCATATCATCTTCTTTTTATATTGCGGGCAATCAGGAAATTTAAAATAAACAACAAAGCATTCAAGGTCACCATTGACTGAAATGATTTTTCAAGTTAAGTTGCCATTGAATTTTAAAATAGCCGGACTATTCTGTTGCAACATATCCTGATGGAAATACACCATGGCCACGAAGGTTGGCAAATAACACGTCAACATCATAAAACACTGCATAACATCTTTTTATATGGGGGGCAATCAGGAAATTTAAAATAAACGACGAAGCATGTGTGACTTTTAAAATCCAAAAGATAACTTGATTTTGACAATGCCCCTCCCCCGGGCTGACCCGTTTTGGCAAATGCCCCACCCTTGGGAAGGAAAAGTTATAAAAATGCCCAACAACACCAGCTTTAATATAGGTATTTTGAAACAAGAATATTTGTCGTGATGTCTTGGTGTCAATTTTCATATTTGGTAGACAAGTGAATATTTTAAGTTAATAATGTAAAAGCTCAATTACCCCTGCTAAATTAAAAACATATTAAAGCAAAAAAGAAGGATTCTTGTTTTAATCAGGAGAAAAACCAGCAAATATTTTGGGCAAATTCATTTCGGAGAAATGTTGACATTTAAGCTTATAGCAAAATAAAAGCTGATAACATTACACTATTCTCGTTACCTTATCAGATAAGCTGAATAATTCCCAAATCACGACAATTCGCTTACCTGAAACGTTGGTGAAGAAAAAGCGTAGCCAATTTATTGCCGGGATTTATTGTAGCTGCAAAATCGGTCAAAATCGATCTGCAAAGCTGTCCGGTCGGAACACAGCCCTGAAAACAACACAGCTGCTGCCTGCTGCTGCGTGATGACTGCGCCGTTACTCACTGGGTTCAAGGTCCGACTACAGCGGCGGAGCAGCGGCGCAGGACTGTAAATTAGCAGACGTTTCATGTGATTATTGTATATAACGTGTCTGTAAAGAGGAGGCAAATACCTGTGCGTGTTCTGTGTGAAAGCGAAACTTTTGATAGACAGGCTTTATTTCTGTCAGAGTTGCGGTACACAGTCATAGGTAGATGTTTACGCTGTCACTATGATCTCCCAGTAAAAGAGGGTGACATCAGCCATGTTTCACTTATCACTTGTTCAAAGTACTTAGGTAGCCTGCGTATCAGGCGTCGGGGAGGGGAACTGGGGGAACTTTTTTTCGCGCGCCCCCTCCCCCTCCCCGTTTACGCCTACCACGCAGGCTATACTGTTGCTGAATACTTTATAGCCAGGGTTAGCCAGAGAAAACAGCCGTCGCTCCGCGGCGCCACCACTGGGGCCAGTTTCGCAGGGGCCCCAGTGGTCGCGCCGCGAAACGGCGTCTGTTTTCTCGGGCAACTGAATACTTCATGCATGATTGTAGAATTACTTCACTGACTGAATCGCATGGTTAGCCCGGCCCATGACTAGTGGCAAGTAAAAGTACATTTTTCACGTATTTATGAGTGTATAAGAAACTAACTAACTTTTGAGTCGGTTAGAGAATCCTAAAATGTGATCATTCCAAGGGCGTAGCCAGCTTTGAGAAGAGTTGTAGGCCTGGCCATCCGTCCCGCAAGGGCCGCTTCTTGGGGGTCCGGGGGCATATCCCCCGGAAAATTTTTCGATATTGGCCCTTGAAAATGCTTTATCCTTCACTTTCTGGTTGACAGCACCGAAATCCTAATATTTGATAAAAGAGAATGGATTTGAATTTTTCATTTTCAATTCTTAAAAATGTAACACAAGTGGGCTGAAAAATTTGTAGCTCCGGGCCTACGGGCCAACGGGCCTATAGGCTGGCTACGCCACTGCATTCAGATGAAAGCTACTGACCAGTTCTTTCCTGTGGACAAGGTGGTTCTCACTTTCGAGCCTGTTTAAAATGAATCCTAAAATGTAGCCATTCATATGAAAGCTATTGGGCAGTACTTTAATATCCTGTGGTACTGTTTATAATGCTGTACAATATTAGGTGGCTCTAACTTTTGAGTTTGTGGATGAAATCCACTAAAGTGTGACCATTCAAACGAAAGCCACTGAGCTGTATAAGATCCACGGTGGCCGACTGCCTTGCAGCCGGCTGAGTGAGTGAGTGTGAGTGGATGAAATCCTCAAGTGTGATCATTCAGATGGAAGCAGTTTAGCAGTACTTTCATGTTGTTCTGTTTATTAAATTCCCAAACCGACCCATTCACTTTCAGGATAGGGGAGGCGGATGGAAAACGAACATTTTACTGCGATAGCCTTAGCAAGGCAGATATTTTGTCAACTGACGGAAAACGGCCAGCTGGCAGTCTAGATGCCATAAAAAAAAGTAAAAACAATAAAAACAACGTACTTCAATATCGTCAATATTCTAACAAAATCTTTATCTATTGAGGATGGTACTTTTAAAATATGTGGCGATGCACATAAAGCAGCTGTTTTCAATTCAATGCCGTAAACACAAAAAGTAATCACTCTGGCTATTAAATCATAGCAGACGCAGGCGATCCAATGGAAAAACGCATGCGAGCAAATCACGATTGGTTTTGGTTTTAGAAAATGATTGGTTGAGAAAATGGCGCGAGTTTTGTTAACCAATCAAACACGAATTACATTCGACAATTGATTAAAAATCAGTTTAATAGCAAAAATTACATCACATAGTCGATTATACAAACGCGAAAGCTTGAAAAATATTACTATTTAACAATTAATCAATAAGTGAAAATCATACTAGAATAATATTCCATGAGCAGGAACTCAGGGCGTATTGAGAGCTTGGAGTCGCCACATATAAGACGACTGGCTCAGTTCAAAGCAAATATTATTTCGTTCTGCGCAAAGTCTTTAAAAACAAATGCACTTACTATAGTCAGAGAGTCCTTGTCTTAATTCAATTAGATCACTTAACTTCTGTGTTTTTATTCATTATTATGTGCAATCTGCAAGGCTTTTCAATAGTATAAGGTTTTTGATTTTGTAGATATTTGTATTTTTCATGTACTTGTTTTGCCCTGCCCCGATTAGCTTTCCAGCTATTTGCAGGGCAAACAAATCAGTCAACTCTTTCTTTATTATACTAAGTATACATTGTTGTTGTTGTTTCTTGTTGAATAAATTGTTGTTGTTGTTGTTGTTGTTGTTGAAATGCATCAAATGCATCACCCGGGTAGTGCCTGCCATGGACAGCTGTTTCGTCCTGGTAAGGATTCATCAACATGGCATATCAAGGCGTAAGGGTCTCATATAAAATCATTGACCCCACCATTTAATGCCCATACCGAGGAGATGGTGTAGCGTGCTTTCTTGCAGTTATATTTTGTCTTAAAAAAATGCAAAAATTTACATATGCAACAATAACTGAGCAATACTGAAACACTAGCTCCGGAAGACCTCTATAGAATCTGTACGTGTTCACTTCATCAGGACCCATCTACCCGGAGCCTACACACGCACTATATCCTTGAGTAAAAACTTTCCCGTATCTTTTTATTTTTAGCTACGCCTTCCCCGCAAAATATTATGTTTCCGTCGAGGTCCGCACATTGGTGAAATCGGCACAGGAAAAATGGCGTCCATACTCCATAGCGCTTCTGTAAGGACTATCATAGTATGCGCATATCATATTGAGCAGCTATGCAAGGTTTCACATAAGTATACTTCACACTCACTCGGTGGCCTAAACATGAAGAACGACTTTTAAAATAATTTCAAAAGAAATGACAGAACAGCAATTCTGTATCATAGATACAGAATACTAAAAGAATGCTAATAAGTTTCATCGATATTGCTCTTTAATAATAAAATGTTCGCGAAGAACTACGTGAATAATTACAATGGCGAACCGCAGGCGAGCCATTGTAAATATCCATACAGTAGTGCCGCGTATATTCATTACTTACGAAACTTGCAACAATATTGTTTCGTTATTTGTTAACTTTTGTTAGCTCTTGTTAATTATTAATTAGGCATATCGAGTGATCGTTTTAACGGGGTAAATTTATTACGAATATAACGTTTGGTGAAATTAGCGCGCGAGGGCGAGGGGGTACTCTGCATATATATATATTTTTTTTTGGGGGGGGGGGGGGGGGCGGGTGTGCCGCTAGGACTCTGAATCCTTTACAGGCTGAATTGCTTGAAAACCGAAAACAAACCCTTCACAGCGGTACATACCCAAAAAGCTTACATAAAAGAGTGAACCCCCCCCCCCCCCCCCCCTCTTTTGCCGGGTAATTAGTCATCAGAGCAAGTAACGGAAGAGAATAACTCTTATAACGGCACCAAGAATACTAAACACACAAACGCAGACCAAGACGGGTTTCGAGTACCAGGAATGGGGGGTTTCCTTAGAATAGTACACCCAGATCATAATGAGATTTTCTATCACAAATAGCACATTGGACACCAACTGAACTACTTTTAAGGTTTTTCCCTTTTCGTTAACCGTTATTCCTGCCGCGCCGTCGTCTCTTATCCAGTAGAAACATAATGCTACAGGGATAGCATAGCAGTTTTTTAAACAGCCGCGGTACTGGCCTTTCACACAGTCAGCGAAACATCTGGTAAAAGCCATGATAATGTTGTGAATCATCACTACTGCGATTATCGACCACGTGAAGCTGACGGTAAAGAAGACTATAGCCAATAATCGGCCGCCGAGGTGAAACAGCTGCGATATATAGAGGCCAACTTTAAATTTGATTGTACCGATAACGTCGGTCCTTTGTGACTCGATACTGGTTAAGCAAGTCAAGAGTCTCCACTCATCCGCAACAATGGCTGTCCAAGCTAAGCTTAAGAACGAAACGCACAATGAAATAATTTGAATAATTGCTATCTGTTCCTGCTGGACGATTATAGCATAAAATTGGATTATAAACTGAGGCGCTGATTCAAGAATGGCTTCAAACATCCCGCTCCAAGTAGCATAATATATGAGATCCTTGATTTGAGTACTCCTGTCGGCATCTAACTCCTCCCTATTCCAGAGCTTCTTGAAATTCTTTGCACACAAAATAAATGCTCGTAGTCTTGTGAAAGCGACCGCGAATGGATTGCATCCACAGATTAAAAGGTTAACGAAACCGGGACGTTTCGCGTCCGTCTTCATCAACTGTTGGCAGTAAAGCACCGAGAAAAATAAACTCGGTAAAATCACGAATACGAGCCCCACGCCAAACCAGGTCTTGTGATCTGTGCGGTAAAATTCCCTGAGAGTAAGGATGTCTGTGATCGGATCAGCAACAGATAAAACGAATCCCACAAGGAGCACAAAAGTGTGATACCATTTAACTTCGATTGTGCATGTAATCTTCTCCGCGTCGCTCATCTTAGGCGGATTTTTGTTACAAAGACTGAGAGCTTGCAAAGTCTTACTTGCTGAAAAACAATGTTCAGTCCTCCAGCAACGCCGACCTTATTCCAGGAGGAGTGCGTGACGTCTGTCTGTATGGAAGACTATAAATATATAACTAAACGGTCTTTCAAGTGCCCAATATACAGTCACGTGAACTCTCCAAAGATTAACTGATTAGTGTTATGGGCGATATATAGTATTAAAGGTGGTCAGACACGAGGGGTCATGTAGCAGGGACATGTCGCAGCGACATGAAGCAGCGACAAAAATTTGTGCAGTACACACTGAGGGACGTGCGGCGGGGACATGTAGCAGGTACAAAATCATAGCGCTTGCACACACATGAAAATGTTGCGGGGACATGTCTCAGGGACATGTTGCAGCGACACCGTCCCCTCGTGTGAACTGATACTTTCATAATTGTGCAACACCAATTTTGGGGACATTTTGTCCCCGCGACGTGCCCCATGAAGTTCAACAAGTTGAATTCCGTGCGACATGTCGCGGGGACAAAATGTCCCGAAAATTGGTGTTGCACAATTATGGAAGTATCAGTTCACACGAGAGGACGTGTCGCTGCAACATGTCCCTGAGACATGTCCCCGGAACATTTTCATGTGTGAGCAAGCGCTATGATTTTGTCCCTGCTACATGTCCCCTCCGCACGTCCCTGCTACATGCCCCTCAGTGTGTACTACACAAATTTTTGTCGCTGCTTCATGTCGCTGCGACATGTCCCTGCTACATGACCCCTCGTGTCTGACCACCTTAACTGTTATATAACAAATAATAGGTGTTACAATGCATCCTAAACATTAAATAAAACAAGAAAAATTAAAACTAAAGCCTGATTTTCACCGACATAAGCAGAAGAAAAAGCGGAAGCATGCATAACAGCGGTTTTGTCCAGCGAAAACTGTCCGACGTCGCATCAATCTATGTATGCTAATGTCAATGTTCGTTTCCACTCGATGCAAATTCTTATGTTCCCGTTCACGGCTTATGGTTATGCTTTTGTCGCAAGTGAAAATCAGGCTTTAGTTTTAATTTTTCTTGTTTTATTTTGTGTTTAGAATGCATTGTAACAGCATTTTTTGTCATTGACAATTTAAAATACTATATATTTATCGCTCATGACGCTTTTCAGTTAACCTTTGGAGAGTTCACGTGACTGCATACTGGCCACTTGAAAGTCCGTTTGGTTGAGAAAGTGGCGCGAGATTTTTTAGCCAATCACAAAGCTTAACAATGCATAACCAAAGCAATTACGAAATTACTTTCGACACTCATTTGAACACCGCTCTACCATCCAAACACTATTTTTACAATTCCAGAGATAATCTTTTATGGTTCACACCACACTTTGGTAAAACATAAGTTTTGTTTTTTTCTTCTAAGGAGGTCATGCAGTTTTGTTTTCCTAGGAGTTCCATAGTTAGCCACATAAAAACATAGTGTTTCTTATAATTCTGCGCCGTCTGCTTGACGGTGAAAGTATCTGAAATTCTACCTCTTTCTGTTTGCAGAAAGCCCGACCGATATTTAGACTTTGTGCCAGACAGCTAAACTTCCTTTTACACATGTGAGGGCCTCCCAGGGGTTTTTGGGAACAAGGGAACATGGCCATTTATTTTTGGGGAACAAGGGATATCTTAAAATTACTTTTAAGGAACAAGGGAACTTTTGAGTATTTTTCGGGAACAAGGGAACATTGATTATTTAGATTTTCAAGAACTTTTTATACTTCTTTATGGCCAGAAACGTCAGAAGAAGGCCACTCGTTTCTCTTTTGTCTCCCGGTGCAAGAGGAAAGGCCTGGGCGCAATTTTGTTCTTCACAAAAGAACTGGTGACGAGCTTTTGAGCGCGCGGTAATCTGGGAAATTGTGGGGAACATTTAAGAATAGTTTTGCGGAACACGGGAACATGGAAAATAATTTCAGGGAACAGGGGAACTCAGTAAAAATGAATTTTGGGGAACATTAGAATTTATTTTGGGGGAACAAGGGATAAATTGGTTTTTTTTTTTAACTCCGCCAGAGTTATCTACTCGCTTCCGATTGGTCTAAACAACAAAATTAAATGGGCCTGAGCCCGCTAAACCCGCCCCAGCGTTCGGCAGCGCTCAGAAGCGGCTGTATAGGCCTTATACGTAACATGATGACGTCACCAGCTCAAAATTTTATTTCTTTGTAATTGACAATAAAGCACAACAAGTTAGAAGCAAGTTGAATCAAAGCCATCCGGAACGAAGAGGTTTCATGAAAAATAAAGCATTTTCAAGTTCACTGACTTTAACTTGTATGTCCATTGCCTTCATTTCTATGCGATCTGCTAAAATGTTTAGCAGCGTTTCATAGGAGCTATGAAATGAGTTTTGCTTTTGGTTATTGACTGAGTAGTAAATATACTTAGAATCGTTGCCATCTTCAAACAGTCTGTCTTTGTTAATTCCACGCGAATGCAACCTAGCAAAACAGTTTTCTTCTTCGCTATCTGCCGCCTCGTGCGAGCACGTGTCACGATTCACGTGCGAGCACGTGCCCGGAAAACTTGTAACTTGGGGCGTGTCCGAAGCACTAAACTCTTGCTCTCTTTCTCTGCTCATCAGGCTTTTGAAAAGTTGCGCGTATCTTTGCTGGCTTTCTTCGTTTGTTGTTCTGTTTACACGGAGATTTTTGTTCCGGATTCCGGTGTAAACCTGATCGGTGGGTTCCCACGAGCCAAAGATATCCGATCTACAGAAGGACGTGTAAGCTGTGGGGTCACGAACGAGTTTAAACTGCTCATCTGTCCAAGGGATGCCATTTTCCATTTTCTTGGCCTCGCAGCTCTTCCAGCTTTTCAGCCAATCAGTGAAGAGAGGAATTGTGTCACGTGATTTGTCGTTCGAGCTTGATTGTACTGGTTCGGCATTTGCTTCCTGTTGCCTGTGAGTTGAACGATGTAGAGTGAGGGAAAGAACACAACTTCATGATGAAAATTTGGTATTATCACATGAGTTGATAACGTAAATAGAGTAGTTTTCAATTGAGTGTCAAAAGTAATTACACAATTGCTTTGGTTTTGCATTGCTACGCTTTGTGATTGGCTAAAAAATCTCGCGCCACTTTCTCGACCAATCAGAAGTAAAACCAAAACCAATCGTGACTTGCTCGCACGCGTTTTCCCGCGCTTGGCGCCGCCGACATGTAATTGCTTCGAGCTCTGATTGGTTCATTGGATTGTTCACGACTGCTGTGATTGGTCAGAGTAATTACTTTGGTTTTGGTTTTACGACACTCAAATGAAAACTGTTCTAAGCCACCGTAAAGAGATTCAAAAGCTGAAGTTTCGAGCGCTAGGCCTTGATCCAAGGACAAGCAAATTTTGAAGCTCTGACAAAGGGCTTGCGCTCAATGCGTCAGGAACAGCAATCTAACATACTATATCTCCAAAGCAATGAAATATATTGACATGAAACTTTGCATGACCATTACTATTGTTGATAAGAAGAACATGTTCAAAGAAGGGCCAGGTACAGCATAAGCTGTTTAGATTTTAGAATTGTGATGACGTTAGGTGTAAACCAATGATTGTGAGATAAGGGGATTGAATATGGGACCTCTGGATTACAAGTCCAGTACTTTAACTATTAGCTATTCTGCCTTCTTAACCTCTCCAAATGTGATAGTAAAAGGTATTACCTTTCTGTTCTGTCGTCGATTCCATAGCAGAGTTTCATGGCGACCACAATAAATGCCATGGCTCCAGCTTCAAAGTTGGGTATGCAGGATCCATGGGTTCTGTGCACGGCAGGATGGATTGTTCCTTTTATTTTAACCCTCTCCATGAGCTTACGCACAATACCATGAAGAAAACCTGATAAACACAATCAAGTCAAAATGGCCAGTTTGTAACGTGATTGTAATTTGTAGTTTATTGTATACTTCTTACTATTAAATTGTATTGTTTTGATCTTGTAATGTGTAAATGTACAATGATATAGGCGAATCTTTGCTAACGTCATTGTTTACATTTTGCTTCATTAGCATACGAATCTGCATTGAGAAGGCATCATGCTAAATACGAATTGACTTCAAAAGTTGAAAGAGCTTGTTAAACTAATGGTTAATCTAAGCAATTTTCAGCTTTTTTATGCAATATTTAAGGAAATATCTGCTATCAAAAACTGCAAAATTGTTGGGTGGCAAAAGCGCTAATGAGCCATATATTCTTTGTAAAATTTTGAGTTTTTAATACAGCATTGCATGAAGTGTATCTAGTATATCGGGCTCAAATTTTCAGAGAAAGCTAATTGTGCTATGCCCTTTCAATATTCAGAGTTGATTTTTTTTGTAGGTAGGTTAGAGAACGACGCGCATATGCTAATGAGGCAAAAATGATAAACAAAGATTCCCCTATTGTAATGCTATTGTCAAATTGTTACTAAGCAAATTAATATGGCTGCTCAATGGAAATTATAACAAGAGATCAACAGAGTAGTAATGATGGTAAGTAAGGGCAGTTGAAAAGAGGGAGGTGGTCTGAAGTCTGTTCAGGGTTTAATTTCTGAAAATTCCTGAATATAATTATTTTAAAAATTTCAAGAAAACACCACAGAAATGTACTGCTCAGTATAGCCTGTGTAGCAGGCATCGGGGAGAGGGAACCTGGGGAGAGAAGGAAAGGTGCCTGCAATAAAGACTCCCTTTTGTTCATTTGTGTGCACTGGCAGCCGCAAAATTCTAATTGCCTAATTCACTTTGGGTGGAAAACATAGTAAATGGCCATGTGTAAAAGCACTTGCCAGTTTTTTTGGTGAACGTATTGACAGTTGACATAATTTGATTACCAGGAAATTGGCAGGTATTCTGCGAATAGCCCATTTCTTATAGCAGGCATTCCTTCCCTTCCCCTTCGCTCCTTTTTCTCGCCCCCTCCCCCCTCCTCATTTATGCCTGCCACACTGGCTAACTCAGTAGCTTTCATAAGAATGGACTCAATTAGGATTTAACAAACAGTACTGATTCTAAAGGAACAATCAGATTGTATAGATCCATAAAATATCCATAACCCCCCCCCCCCCCCCCCACAGCAGGGATCTGTCCTATGACCCCCTCCCCCTCCCCTCTGGATTCCCCCCCCCCCACCACTTTGATTTTGTGGGTCATTTTTAATTCTGAATCGAAGTGGACCATCTGGAAATTCATTTAACTGTCCACACCCCCCCCCCCTCCTCCCCTCCTCCCCTCCGGAATTTCCTGGGCCTTTGACACTCCACACCCCCCCCCCCCCCCCCGGGAATTTCTAATCCTTTCAGCGGGGGAGAGGGAGGGTATGGATATTTCTGAAACTACACATTACACTGTACATGGATCAGAGTTGATCTTGTATTGAAGGAAAGGGTAAATACAGATGACCTACTTCAAAAGGACCAACAAAAGGTTCAATTATCGACCTCCCCCAATCACCTGGAAGATGAAGATCTGTGATGAAACGTGCAGTATATGTGGACCAGTTCTGTTCTGGAAAACATGGGAGCTGTAACAATTTTGCAATCTGTGCCACCAACTGGAGGATATTTCGTGCAAGAGGAATTCTGAAAAATCAGGAAAGGTTTTATGGCATTCTGTGAATATTATATTAACAAGAGGCTGCAAGCAGCCTATACACACGCACATGCGTAAGAAAGTTTTATGATACAGTGTACATATATATAGTATACATATATATATATATATATATATATATATATATATATATATATATATATATATATATATATATATATATATATATATATAAACATGATAAGAAGATGTCCGACATGGAGAAGAGTTTATCCTTTCATTCAGTCATCGTTCCTGCAAACCACATTGTTTACTATTGAATGTTTTGTAAATGAAGGCTGTACCACAATGAAGCCAGTGATTCTTCTACATCTTATATATACCTAACGTAAACATAAGTTGTGTAAGTAGGGTTGTAGGAGACGCTGTCGTGACGCTTCGGTAACGCTGTTTTACCGGAAGTGAAAGTAGCTGGAAGTCACTAAACAGGAAGTGTAAATGGCAAAGCTATGAACCGGAAGAGCACAATTTAAAATATGCGTGCATAAATTTGCATGCAAAATCGTGACACAAAAAAAAAAGAAAAATAATAAGAAGAAAAACTGAGGTCATTTTATAACTCATGCTGCTACGCGCATGAGTAAAAACCCACTCAATCTCCTAGTATATTATACTAGGAGATTGAGTGGGTTTTTACTACAGAACAGGAGGTTCCAAGTAGCCTATACTGATGTGCATGCATAACAAACTTTTATGGCATATTTTTCAGTAAAAATACAACAGAAATTCCCAAGGACCCCCTTCTAGTGCAAAGACTATTTTCACAATTCTCTTTCTTTTATTTCAATTACTTGTTTCTTTTTTTTTTTCCTTTTTGTTTCTTCTTTTTTTTTCTATTGTTTGATCCTTTCTTTTTATTTCAACAAATTGGTGTGTGTAGCGATTTCTAATCATGTAATTAATTTCACTGGCCTGCCAAGATTAGCTTTTGCTACCTGCAGGCCAGTATTATAAATTCTATAATAACTAACTAATAAAGATTTTTGTTGTTGTTGTTGTTGTTGTTGTAGACTGCACCAGATAAATGTAAAATCCAATACTCCTGCATGCCAATGTTAATTATATGTCATTTTTCACCATGAGCTTACAACTTCTACAAAACATTCTTAAAATCTAAATGATTGGCCTCAACTTCTGTACTATAAAATATAAACAACGTTAACATTCACAGGAAGACTTCTACAGCAGTTTGCCCAAGATATCGCAAAAGGAATGTTATTGTGCATGCGAAACAAACATTGTTTATGGATATGGTAATATATGCTAATGCATTTGAAACAAAGGAAAAACAAAAATTACCTGAAATAGAAAATTAACTGCAACATATATTTAAAAAAGAAGCTATACATCTGAAAGCAAACAAGATAAGAAGATGTCCAACATGGAGAAGAGTTACTCCTTTCATTCAGTCATCGTTCCTGCAAACCACGTTGTTACTATTGGATGTTTTATAAATTAAGGCTGTACCACAAAGAAGCCAAGTAAGTTATATGACAATCATGACACAAAGGAAAACGGAGAGCAAAACCTTATCTTATGCAGCTACGTGCATGAGTAATTAGCTGAATCAGGGTGAAAGCACTTACTTTCTGGGACACAAACATGCAAAATCACCAAGTCCAAACTTCATGTGACTAGGAATATGTCTGGTGGCCTGAAAGAAAGGAAACTGGCCCTGTTTGGCCCACCTGCAAAGTATAAATTGAGGGACATGAAATACTTCAAAAAAAGAGATAGAATTTTGTCTACAAAATTCCCTGCACAATATGTTCGTGGTATATTGGCAAAACCAGAAGGTCTTTCATTAACACCAGAAAGAAAGAACACACCAGAAATGTCAAAATGCACAATAAAGGCTCTAATGTCGCAAACCATGCTTGGTCCAAGAACCATCACATTGACTTTAAGAATGCCTCAATTATTGACAAAGGCAATCATCACCATCTTAAGACCCTTGAGTCCTGGCACACTGCAAAACCTGTTGACGCTGACAATAACTCATGCCCACTTCCCAATTAGTATCACATTCTTTTAAATAAACATTTACTTCCACACGTTTAACTTTCTAGTTTTACATTCTTTCACTTTTGTTGTTTTTAACTTATTTAATTATGTATGTACATTCCCTTTCTCCACATTTCTCTACACATTTAAAGACAACAGGATGGTTGTCAAAAGCTCATAGCAGCTGCTTTAAAATTTTTAACCAAAGAACATTTCACAGCAAAAGTTCACCAAATGCTATAGTAAGTAGTATTGCATGTCCAAACTCCTTTATGGTTGCAATTTCCTTTGACTTCTCTTTGTGAATTATTATAGGGTTTGAAAAAACTATTTACCAATTCCTATGAGGGCTGTACATGTATGCATTTGTAGGAAAAAGTGAATAAAGAACATACCTCATTAAATCACTCAAAAATACTGGTTCATTGATCCACAGCAAGCCAAGATAACAGAAAGCCAGTGTAAATTTAAGAGTTACATGACCATTTTGCACCCTGTTAGTCTGTTTATTTGACCGATAAACTTGTGATTGTTTAATGGTGATTGAACCAACAAATTCATCTTCACTACTCGCTGAACTGTCCTCACTTGATAGGACATCTCCAACCTGCTCTCTGTTGTTGCTGGAAAAGGCTGTCCAGTCATCACCAAGATTTAAATTAACAGCTTCATCACTGCCGTCCTTCAAGGGAGCCTTAGAAGGGTCATCGCCTGAGTGAAAATAAAATTGTTTCTGATTAATGACTAAACCTTTGTAACAACCGGTTACAATCATTTTTTTTATCTGTTTTAATCTTGGCAAAAATTAAAATTTGTAATATTAACAAAACACAGAATATCAAAAGAAATTCTAATTTAGGCACAGGCAGACCACACTGTTTGTGTTGAGTAATTGCTGTTTGAAATTTTAGTGGAGATATTAAAGTCGCCTTTTACCTTTATGTATAGTTTAAAAAACGAGCAGTAGTGTATTATCAGGTTTAAAAACTCGAGGCGAAGCCGAGAGTTTTTATACCTGATAATACAAGTGCTGCGAGTTTTTTGAACGGCTTCAAAAACATTCTTTCAAAAGCGTGTCCCTTCGGAATTAAAACAATTGCGCTTTTGTGCAAAGAGGAAATTAGCATACGAGAAAAACAAGTAGACTAGACTGATTAGCATACAACACATGTGCCACGTCTTCAACGAAGTGACCATTGCTTCCCGGCTCCTGTCGAAAGTTTTGGGATTTTATAAGGAAAATATCTACTGAAAAATGCTATACTAAAGTTGTCAGGTACAGTAAATAAAACGGCTGACAATTTTTTTTCAGAAGTAGAGAACGAGTAGAAATAAGCAGCTTGCATCTGCGAACCAGTCGCTTACCTGGCAATTTACATGAGGGCGCTGGTGTCATTCAAATAACAGCTCACTTGTTAAACTGTTGTTGGTTATTTATTTTGATGGGAAGATTCCAAATAGAATGGCGAAATACCAGATTTCGTAAAACAGTACTGCACAAAAATATTAAAGTCACCATTTGTTGCACTAAGAATCCTGAACAATTATTACCCATATCAGTAATCTTTATATAAAGATTACGTGTGATCTTAATATAAATATCACGGTCATTTTAAAATCATTTTCATTAAAAATTCAGCGATAATTGCATTGTTTGCCCATTCAGCCCCGAACTCCCCTGTGACTGAAATCAAAGCCGCCACCAAGCTTTTCATAATGACCGTAGATTACCAGGCATAAAGGTTCATACACGTGATCGATTTGCGTCGTGTGATTGGCTTATATGCTCATGAATTATTAATGAGTTTTTGAAGTTGAAATAAAGTTTACTGTTACTGGCCGAACTCGCCAGAGAAGCGTTTCTACGGCTCGGAGTGGCAAAAAAAACACTGCCCATGACTCAATCAACATTTCCTTGAAACTTTATTTCAACATAAAGGTAAAAGATGACTTTAATATCTCCACTAAAATTTCAAACAGCAATTACACAACACAAACAGAATGTGGTCTGCCTGTGGTTTAGGTAGGATGGACTGCTACATGGGTGGCTCGCTTGGTAGGCCACCAGTCAGCAGATCGGGAGGCTACTGGTTCAAAGCTGAAGGAATGTTCAGAATGTTACAAACCATTGTTTCAAACCACGCTTGTGGTTGGCTGCTTTGAATAGGCGGTTGCAGATTTGACATTTTAAAACAAGTTAGAAAAGCATCAAAACTTCACAGTTTGTCTGCACAGTAATTCAAACAGAAGTACCCAATGGAGCATTTCGGTGAAAAGCTGTTCAGTGGAAGACCTTTAAGGCCCCCACAAACGAGGAAACATTGTTGCGGAAACATTGTTGTGTAAACATTGTTTCCCAAAATGTTTCGGAATCCCCGTTTGCGCGGACAAGAAACATTTGTTGCAGAAACATTTTTTGCTTCCGAGAAACAAAAAATGTTTCTGACTTTTTTCAGAAACATTTTGTTTCTTCAACAAATGTTTCCCCGTTTGCACACCGAGGAAACAATGTTTACTAGATTCCAGGGTCGCAAGGACTGCTCTGGACTGCACTTCATAAATTGAGCATGCACAGTGCCGTAGCCCATATATCAGCGCACATTTGTTTCCCAGTATAATGTCTTTTTGTTTGCGCGGCTAGGAAACATTGTTTCTCGCTCGTTTGCGTGCCCAAGAAACATTCTGAGAATAATTGTTTCCACAACAATGTTTCCTCGTTTGCCTTAAGCTTAGTCATCTTAAAACAATTGTAATGAATTTGATTAAAAACTAGAGTTGTCTAAAGTATAATGTCGCCTCAAACTTTCATTTTTCATTTCAAAATTTAATGCCTTTGTTTTCAGGGGGATGAAAAATGTCGTTTTGGGTGCAAAATAAGGTCAGCTAGGATTTTGGAAACAGAGAAAGCAGCTGGTAAATTAAGGGGATAAGATTCCTTTCCCTAACATTTTCTGCCGCTGAAATATTCAACTAAAAGAACCGAAAATATCAAACTGTATTAGCTTTTACACTACAATGCAATAGCGTTCCGCCCAGGTGACGTCATATTTGGCAGCATTGCATTGTGGGATCGAAATGTGGACAAATATTTCAAAGTGGCTGCCTCGGAAACACCAGTTTTTGCGATTCCTGTACATGTTGTGGATAATTGTCGAGTTGTACCCAAGAACAGTGCTTCGTAGCACCAGCATAGTTCTTGAATGTTTGTACGCATTTCAATCCCATGATGCTGCACACCAATTCTATTTTTAGAATCTGAGCGGAACGCTATTCCAAGTGCTTTCCTAAACATTCCTCACTGAGTGCCCCTAATTCAAATAGTTTTTTTTTAGTAAACATGACAGTTAAATAACTTATTTTATATGACCTTCATAGAACTCCTCTTCACTGAAGTGTGAACACAGTTCTAATTCATCCTCATGCTCATCATCATCATCAGTTTTCTGCTGTCTGCGCTTTCTTTTATTCTTGCCAAGCAGCTCAGCATCTCGGCAGTAAAAATGAGAGCTTTTAGCTGGCACCTTTCCTCCAGGGGAGCCGGTAAAGGCATTGCCAGTTATTTGAAGGTACTTGTACCAGAGTTTGAATACAACATCCTAAAAACAAAATGGCAGAAGTTAAAAGGACAATATCTCACAGAAACAAAATTTGGCTTACCTTAAAACTATTTTCGACATGTTAATCTCCAAATGCCACCAAATACAGTCGGACCTCTATTAAGCGGCCACCTATTAAGCGGCCACCCTCCATTAGGCGGCCACTTTCCAAAGTCCCGAATTATTTGTCAGTAAAGTGCTGTATTTGATACCTCTATTTAACGGCCATCTCTATTAAGCGGCCGCATTTTTCTGATAAATTTGAATTTTTAGTAAAAACCAAGATGGCGACCACCTTGGTGGCCATTTTGGATGATGTCACGGACCCCCAGCAGCGCCCCAACCCATAATATTTACCTTATCTTGTAGAGCTCACATCGCAGGCTATCTATTAGATGTAAAATATTTCCGAAATATTGCAACATTGCAAAAACCCAAGGGGGGGGGGTTACAACAACGCCCCCCCCCCCCCTTTTACCACGGTTGGGGTATACGTTTGCGTGTACGTCCGAGGGTTAAGCGGCCAGCAAATTATCTTTTCAAATGAAATGGTGACAGATAATATGAAGGTGATAACTGATAACTACAAGAACTGCAATTTAATCTCTACTATAATGACAAGTCACAAGCCGCAACACATACTCAACACTAAAAAATACTGTACTTATCGACTACATGCTCTCTGTGTTAGAGCTAGAACTTTGCACGGACTTGAAATGCGCAAATACAGGGCACTTAATTATTTGTTTCAATGATTTTTGCATTTATTGTCACATATGTTCACTTTTCAACAAGCGTTGTGCTATATAGAAGCAATAAAACTACTTTGACTGCCATTTCTATCCAATTTATATTGTACCTCTATTAAACGGCCAACCTCTATTAAGCGGCCAGTTTTCAAAGTCCAGAGGGTGGCCGCTTAATAGAGGTTCGACTGTATACAACTTAATTAGATAAAAAGATTCTGCAGAGCAAAACAGAAGCAGTAGTTTGTACAGTTCATCAAACTTGATTTTGTGACAGGCAGTCAAGAAATCTAAATTTTCATTCTTGTGAAATTTTGACATTTTTAGCCATTATTTTGTCTCTTTAGTCGATATTTCTTTGCATTCATCTGTTTGGCGACATTTTCTTCCTATTTCAAGATAACAAGATCAGCTTGAAGCAAGCTCCTGGCCATAATCATAAAAACACACTACATCAGCCTGGACAGTCCTGTAAAGTTTGCCTCACAATCATATTAATTTGTTCATCCCACTAGTGCTAAACTTTCTCAGAAGGATACGGCTAAAAAAATACCTTTAATGCTGGATTGACCCCAAGTCCAATGAGATATTCCACTTGAACTTTGATTATATGCTGGTACGCTTCATACATAAACCATGGTTTCCCTTTATCTGCAACTGTTTCATGATCGATAGAAAAAACAATCAATATTTGAAACATAAAGAGATCAAATCAGCACTGTTTAAATAGCTGGAATAAGAATTCATGAAACCAGGTTTCTTTATCAAATGTTTACAGGACTGGTGTATACAGTACATACTCTAAATCTTTTGCAAGAAAATTAATACATGCAGTCTGCATTTATGAGGATTTCACAAGTCTGGTGGAAAGGAAAACTCATACAGACATGTTTGGCAAACCTTGAAACCTGTTTGAGTGCCACAAAGATTTATTTTTATGGCAACAGGTGTTCTAAAAATTCAATGCAAACCAACTTTATTTACAGTCAAAACTGGTTAAGGATTCTGCCAAGAGTGAATTAATGAAATTTCACCTTAAGTAAATTAATAAATTAATAACCACAGTTCCTTAACAACAATCCTTTAAATAAAGATGATGATGATGATGACTTATACTTAACTCATTATAAAGTATAAGGTTCTTTAAATCACAATATTTTTTGCTTGCGATCCAAATTAACTTTATGAAGTTGTATAAGCCTTGGGCTTATAAGCAGCATTTTATGGTATTCATGTGCATGTATCGATTTCTGTACATATTTTCTCCTTGCCTTGGGAGTAGAAGAAGGACAAAGGTGAAGGGGCTCATACAAACCAGCTTACAAAATGTTTTCTTTGCTCCACGTTTTCCCTTTTTTGACACCTGCAAATGAGTGTCTGGAACTGCATACCCCTCATCAACATCCTCATCTCTGATGTCCTAAAATTGAATAACAAGGAAGCAGAGGAAAGGTACCGTTAATCCTCTATTACCCCTATTAAGCCCCCACCCCCCCCCCCAAGCCCCCCTCCCCCCGCCCTTCTCAAATAAGCCGCCCTCTCTAATACGCCCCCTTTATTTGGAGCAAGAAAGCCCAAGCCCAAGTTTGTTCCCTTTAAAATTCAGAGATTTTTCAAGACTTTCAAAGGCATAAATTCTTTTTTTTTTCAAGGACACTAAACACCATAAGTGTGTGCTTATCTGCCACAAAACATCACAAAATGAAGAACTTGTTCCATTGTTGTATGCCAAGGATTTTAAAGGTGGATATGAACCCTGCAAGTCTTTTGGTGAAGTGGGGGGAAGGGTAAATATAGGGAGGGGAATGGGCACTAATTATATCATTTTTCACTGAATAAGATATTCATACACCAAGTGTAAATTTAAGGAGGTGTTCTCATATATAAGCTAACTGGGAATGTACTACCGGTATATGCCATTTAGAAGTTTAGTCTGGGATAGGGTATAGAAATCAGATAGTTTGTCTAAAATAGGGTATCATTTAGCAGGAAACTGATCAGTGGTATGAAAAGAGTTTCTGAAAAATAGTAAGTCTGGGATAGAGTAGGGATTTTTGATGTCTAGTTTAGGGTTGCAAAATGCAACTGAACAAATAAATTATTGGTCTGGTAGCCTGTGTAGCAGGCGTTGGGGAAAAGGGAACTGGGGAGAGAGGGAAAGGACGCCTGCAATAAAGACCCCCATTTGTTCATTTCTGTGGACGCTGGCGCTGCAAAATTCTGATTGGCTTATTTGCGCTGGGCAGTAAACATAGTAAATTCCTGTGTGAAGTCATCCATGTGTAAAAGCGTGTGCCAGTTTCTGATTGGTGAAGGTATTGACAGTTGACGTAATTTGATTACAAGGAAATCGGTGGGTAATGTGAATAGCCTGGTTCTTATAGCAGGCATTCCTTCCCTTCTCCCCCTCTCCTTTATCGCACCCCTACCCCTCCCTGTTTATGCCTGCCACGTAAGCTATTGGTGTGGTATATAGGGTTTCAAAGTCCCAGTGGCACATCACATCCACCCAAAAATATACAGGGTACCCCCCCCCCCCCCCCGTGTGTTCGTCCAAGTCACTGACCTTGATTATTCCAGATATCACAGAAACCTCATCCAATGTTTATAATAACTCGATGTTTTGGAGTCAAGACGTAAAAATACTTAAGCTTAATAGCCATATTTTTTATGGGAAAATCATACGCTTGCTACAGGGAAAATGTACTTTTACTTACCACTAGTCATAGGCTAACCGTTTGATTCAGTCAGTGAAGTCATTTTACAATCACGAAGTATCAAAGTAAGCTTATTCAGCAACCTACATGTAAGTACTTTGAACATGTGATATTATCACATATTATCACTTAAAGTGAAACAAAGCTGAACAAAGCTGTGTCTAGAGACAGACAAGCAACACGAAAAGAGCTGATGTCACCTTCTTTTACTGGGAGATCATAGTGAGAAACATAAACATTTACCTGTGACTGTGTACCGCAACTCTGACAGAAATAAAGCCCGTCTATAGAATCAAAAGTTTCGCTTTCACACAGAACACACACAGGCATTTCACATTTGCCTCCTCTTTACAGACACGTTATGTACAATCACATGAAACGTCTACTCATTTACAGTCCTGCGTCCTGCGCGACTGGTGTAGTCGGACCTTGAACCAGCCACAACGAGGGTGTTGCAATTCGTTGCGATTCTGATCTGTTTTTGCAGCTTTCCACAAAATCCCGGCAATACGTTTCAGGTAAGTGAATTGTCGTGATTTGGGCGTTATTGTCACGAGGTTTAATATTTAGAGGAAATTATGAACTATAATGTCGTCAGCTTTAATTTTGCTAATGTCAACATTTCTCCGAAATGAATTCGCTGGTTTTTCTCTTGGTGAAAACGAAAAAATGCAAATCTTAAAGAATCCTTCCTTACAGCCTTCATGTGTTTTTAGCATAGGTCATTGAGCTGAAGGTAGGTGGAGATATATAAATGCTTTTGTATCGTACCGACCGAAACTTCAACACCCCCCTCCCCTTCCCACCAGTGCAACCACCACCCCCACCCCCCCCCCCCCTGCCCCCCAGGGCAACCACCATTAGCCTCTGTTTAGGGGGTGGGGAATTTGACACCTTAGGGGAAGTGTGGGAGGTATTTGAACCTGGTTTTCCCAATCAAAATCATCGCGGAATGCAACCCAGGGGACTCATTAGACTTTTGACTTTTGTAACCAACTGGTTGAATAGAATAGGACTACAAAATCTCTGCACAAACTGGCTGACGTGATTGTCGCGAGTTGCCCAGAAAAATTTAAAAGATGTGTCAAATAAAATATCAAAATGGGGTGTAGAAGCTAATCTCTTTCCCGGGGGTAGGGGCATTTGATTGCCTAATATGAGCCTTGGATGGGACATTTCAAGAACATTTTTGACCTGGAGGAAGAGAATTTGAACAAACCAAATTTCAAAAGTTTAAATTCCACAGGGGGTTGCCAGGGGGGGGGGGGGGGGGGGATGTTGAAGTTCGACTTGATCGGTACATACAAGATTCTTCCCGACTTATACATTAAATATCTTTCTGTCCTGAATAAATATGCCAATCATTAAACTCGTCACCAAGGCATCAAAACAAACATTTTTCTTTCAAAATACCTATGAGCTGGTGGTAAATAGAAAAATTTCATGTATTTGTTGTTCAATAATATAATATGTAGGGCTACCCAGGTTTCTCCAGATTGATGTGGTAAAAAAAAATTGACAAGGTATCAGCTTGATCACAGTGGTGAAAACAGACTCCATCTTTAGGGGGAGGGGGGAAGGGGAGGGAGAGTGAATATGGTGTGTTGGCCCTTATTTTTTTGCAAGATAAGGGGAGGGGCCCAAGTGTCAGCTATCTTTTTAACTCCCCCCCCCCCCCCCCCAATGTATACAGGTTAGGCTGTGCTTTTTATTAACCTGGCCTATGTTAATTTTCTAGCCACCACAAGTAAATTAGCCATGCCTCCTTATGGAAAGACTGCTATGGTAGATGACCTGATAACTGATGACAAAAAAGATGAAGAAGTGTTGCCAAACAAGCCATCAATAAACCAACTCAATGCGCTGGTCAAAGATGTAGTTTCACGTAGTTCCTGGTGGGATCTTTATGGCATTGACCTGACCATCATGTTCATCAACTTCGCACTTCTTCCAATCAGCCTCCTCTTTATGAGATCTGCCAGCATTCCTTTGTTTGTTGCGGGTTATCTTCTATTTAGCTACATACACGCCACTTTTACCATGAAGCTGGCACATGCAGCTGTCCACAAGGCATTAGCAGGGTTGTCACACTTCTGGAACTGCCTTCTTGCCATATTCTTTGTTGAGATCTGGGGAGGACTTACAGTAGAGGGGGCCTATGAAGCTCACATCCAGGTGCACCACCCTTACACCAATGTGATTGGCTTGGGTGACTCTAGTTCTTGGCGTGCACCTTATTTAGGCCGCAATACATACCTCTTCGTTGCGCCTCTCTTTGTGCAACTTTTTTACCCTGTGATTGGCTTTAATATGCTTGCTGGGTATACTTGGCAGTCAAAAGCTAGGTTCCTGTGCACAACACTGGCAGGCTATGTGATGCACTTCTGTTTGTTCCACTATGTTTTAGGTCTGTCAATCTTGGGAGCTATCTTGTGCAACATTTCTGTGCGTACTGTATTTGCCATTCCCTACATCCATGTGAATATATTCCAGCATATTGGCTTGCCAATGTATGATGTCAGAAAGCGCCCCAAGCGACTCTACCAGCTAGCATCAGCAGCCCTTAATCTATCTCGGAATCCCCTCCTTGATTACTCGTTTGGCCACTCAATCATCAGCTGCCATGTGGAGCATCACTTATTCCCACGACTTTCTGACAACATGTGCCTGAAGATCAAGCCAGTCGTGTCAAGCTACCTTAAAAACAATGGCCTCCCATATAATGAAGCAACATACCTCAGTCAACTGAGAAAATTTTACAACAATTATGATGAGCTTATGGTTAAAGCACCACCAATCACAGAATTAATTGGAATACAGTAGAAGAACAGCCAGCTATCTCTCATTAAACACTTCTATTAGATATATATTAAATAATATATGATATCAGGAACCTGGTGATCTAGAGCTGACTCACACAATAAAACCTTTGCTAACAACTGACCAGCATGCGTCCAATTGCGTATTCCATGCTTACAAAAATGATCAGTTAGCAATTAAGAACAAAAATACAATATAATAATTATTGTGAAACCTCAAGACAATTGCAGCTGTCAACAGTTTTAAGCTGCAAAGTCGTTTAAAACAATAATTTTAAAGCAATAGTTAATTGTTGTGTAAACTGGTCCTTGAAGAAAAAAAATTCTTTTTAGCCAGTTTATATTGATGATGATGATGATGATGATGATGATGATGATGATGATGATGATGATGATGATGATGATGATGATGATGATGATGATGATGATGATGGTGATGGTGATGGTGATGATGATGATGATGATGATGATGATGGTGATGGTGATGGTGATGATGATGATGATGATGATGATGATGATGATGGTGATGGTGATGATGATGATGATGATGATGATGATGATGATGATGATGCACTGTTGTGTAATAAATCACTACTGGTTCATTCAAAACATTTCACTGAATATTGAGAATGGAAGAATACTGTACCGATTGATTTAGACCACTAAAGGTGAGAACATTTCAAGTGGATTTAACAAGTACTATATATCTGTTTGAAGTTTCCTTATGACAAATTGTTTCTAGTTTCAATAAAGTTGAAAGAAAATTAGTTAATGTTGTGACACAAGCAATCGACGTCTGATAACTTTGTTGTTGGACCACGGGGAGCCCAGGCCCACGAACAGACCACTTAGTGGCATAAGAATTTGTATGGAACTTTATGCCCCAACCGGTGGCACGTTGCCTGATCACCCCTTTGCGGGCACGACCCGACAGATGCAGAGAAAATTGGGCTATCGGAAACAAGAGAGACTGAAAAAAAGAAATGATTTTGAGACTTTTACAGGGGAAGTTGTTCGCAGCGGTTGCAAATTGCCAATCAAAATACCAATGTCGAGAAGGAAGTTTGCAAGTTGCGCGCAAAGGAACATCCGGCTTGACTGTAAGGTTTACGTGCACTGCCGGCAGGCATAATTATTTGAAGAAATTAGAGGCTGCGATTTGTCAAAATTTTAAGGGACTTGCAGGGTAAATAAAATTACAATGTACATGTAGCCACTTTATTGCTACAGTTTTATAACATGACATTCCAAACTTACGTTCGCGAGCAGAACTTCATAACTATAAGTCGGTTAAAAGCAAACGCAATGACTGGAAAACGGAAACGTCGGGAGCATTGTTAAGCCTAGAAATAGTTCAAGTTTACGTGCACTGCCGGCAGGCGTAACTATTCGAAGCGTATCGTGAGACTATTTCTGCAAATAACCTTCACGGCACGTTCTCGCATGCACTCTCAGTCTAAAATTTCCTTCTCAGTTAAATGCTAAATTTAACAGAAAGAATTGTACAGGTAAGAAGTACCCTTTCAACTACTTAACACTGGCTACAAAACTAGCCCCGGCATTATGGCGCAGTTTTAGAATTTTATCATGCCCGTTGGAATCTAAAAAAATATATATATTTTGAACATTGTCCTCGGAATCAGTCAGTCGAAAGACATAACGACTGAAAACTAAAGAAAAAGGAAGTGGTTTGAGAGGAAGCGAGGAAGTGAACACTGGTTAAATTCAAATATGTGGAAATTTTGTCCTCTTACAACAGGGAGTAGGGAATTTGGAGAACGTGGAAAGGTTTCCTCATTTTGAGGGTTACTTGTTTTAAAGACTTCTCTTTATCCTTTCTCCGTTCCACATTACACAATTTCCCGCTCTCCGGCTTTTGAAAGGAACTTCTTTATTTATAACCTATTGTTGTCTTATTTGTTTTGGTCATTGCTCATAATTCGTATTAAATGAACAAATACATGCTTCCCGACTGTTTGCTTTACACATCCTTGAAGTAAGTCCGAACTATGCAAATTTGGATTTCACTTCAGCTTATCTGCATGTGGAAATTGGACGTAAATAAGACTCGCTGACGTCATGCAGCTGAGTACAACCCAATACAACGCTCAGCATGCACTGTATGTCCCACTCCGACTTATGCCAAGACCAGTTACGCATGACGTAAGAATGAGTGACCATGCCATTCCTATGTTATGCTTAGAATAGAATAGGGCCGAGTCGGTTCGAAGGACGATTAGCGCTAATCCAGGGTTAATTACCATGACAATTCATATGTTCTGTTGACAGTTAATCCAGGATTAGTGCTAATCAGGCTTTCAACTGACTCGGCCCAGAACAACAAAATGTCTTGTGCTTAAAACTGACAGAGCGAAAATTAAATATGTCTTCGTTTCCTTACAACTAAAAAAGAGTCAAGAAACTTTAGTATAAAAGAACTTTGAGCTCCTTGAAGGAAGAAAAAACTACAATATAACGATTTTATTACGATTTTCCCAAGACAAACGGAAAAATTCAGTTTTTTCAAGTCGCAATCCATTAACATGCATCCTGGCCATCCTTAATCAAAAACAATTAATACTAGTTTCTGTGCACTAGTAGGGTATTTGTTGACAAAACTGGACCGATTATTTTTCGGTTTCCATTGAAACAAATATATTATTTGGCTTTTCAAAGTGATACTAAAAATACGTGACATTGCTTCTTTAAGCTTCAAGTCCTGAAGTGGAGGCTGCGATTTGTCAAAAGTTTAAGGGAATTATAGGGCGTAAATAAAATTACAATGTAGCCACTTCATAATAGGCCTGGTTCACACGTGTGACGCAAATGCAAATGCAAATGCAAGCGCAAACGCAAGCGAACAAGTGCTTTTCATCTTGCGTTTGCGCTTGCATTTGCGTTGAGCCCGGTTCACACGTGTGAAACGCAAACGCAAGTGCAAATGCAAATGCAAGGAAATGAAAATTTTTCCATTCCTTGCGTTTGCATTTGCGTCGCACGTGTGAACCAGGCTTTACTGTCACCTAATAATAGCTTAATAGCTTTTATTTGAATGGTCACACTTTAGGATTTCATCCACAGACTCAAAAGTTACAACTACCTTGTACAGCATGACAAACAGTACCACAGGAAAGTACTGCTCAGGAGCTTTCATTTGAATGGTCACACTTTAGGATTTCATCCACAGACTCAAAAGTTACAACCACCTTGTACAGCATGATAAACAGTACCACAGGAAAGTACTGCTCAGTATCTTTCATTTGAATGGTCACACTTTACGATTTCATGCACATTGTCAAAATTACAATTGAACAACATAAATAATAAACAGCAACACTGAAAAACACTGTGCGACTGCTGACAGCGACAATGGGAGGTTTAGAGTATTCGAGTAGACAGCAAAATACACATTGTTGCCAATACTTACTTTTATTTGTTGTAATAAGTTAAAATAAATAGAGCAGTTTTCAATTGAGTGTCGTAAAATCAAAACCAAAGTAATTACTCTGACCAATCACAACAGTCGTTAACAATCCAATGAACCAATCAGAGCTCGATGCAATTACATGTCGGCGGCGCCAAGCGCGGGAAAACGCGCGCGAGCAAGTCATGATTGGTTTTGGTTTTACTTAACCAATCACAAAGCGTAGCAATGCAAAACCAAAACAATTATGTAATTACTTTCGACACTCAATTGAAAACTGCTCTATCATATTAAATATAACCACTTTTACATATTACGCAGGTCCCAGTTACTGGGTCGTGAACAGGGAATTTAAACTTTGTTACACAAATCATTCTTTACAGAAACTGCTCTAACAGCCCTTAACACGAATCTAAATCTTTAAAAAATATTTTTGTTTTCATAGTGATAGTCTAACTATCAATTTATTTAAGATACAGTGCAACCGTGATAAAACTGAATCGAGAAAAACGCTACTGTATTCCATTTCTTGAGATATTTTCCGGGTTTTTATGCTATATTAATGCATAATACTTTGGTACGAACTTTTGTACGCCAATCATTTTAGTGCGTCGTCTTTCACATGAGACTGTGCACTAAAGCCGATAGTTCGCCAAAACACATAATCCATCTTGTGCCCTTCTCAAGAAACGCATAACCTAATGCACAAACATTAGTCACATTTGTTCAAATCAGAGGAACAAATGACTGTTATAAAATAGGAAACAATTCAGCCGGATAAACAACTTTTACTGTAAAGAGGTTGGAGTTGAAATAGCAGCGCTTCCCAAAAAATAGCTAACACTTTTAGGCACTAAGCAAAAAGAGTTATACCGGGGTTGCACACACACAAAAAAAGTACAATAACCTTTTCATAGGAAATAAGATACTAAGATGTCTTACGTATACTTTTTGAAGATATTTTGGTAGTTTTCTACTAAAGAAGCACTACTGTCTGGCACGAACCGCGCTTGGGTAAACATCGTTTGTTTCTCTGGTTATGCCCTTCGGAGTTCATCGGACGGATTATACGTCAATCTGTTTAGTGCATCAATATAAACAATAGCAAAGACGCACTAAAGCCGAGAGTTCGTACAGGACGCATAATCCATCATGTGCCCATCTTACGAAGCGTATAACCAAATGCACAAACATTTACACAGTTTGTTAGAACCAGACGGATAATTGAAATTATGAGAAAATGATTCAGCGAGATAATTATATGTTTAGTTTAGATGTCAGAGTTGAAACAAATCAATTTTTTTTCTTTTTGGCACCCAAATGTCGCATTGGGTACGCAATTTAATTGAATAGGATCATAAGTTTGTCATCAGAGATAAGATTTTAAAATTTCTTTAATATATGTTAGATAATATTAATAATTTTAATTCTGTAACGGTCTAAGACGTTGCCTTCTTCCCCTACCCTACCCTCCCCTCCCCTCCGCCCCCCACCCATCTGCTATCCCCTTGCCTCCCCTTTACCCCTGCATCTTACCCCATGCCACCCCCTTCTCCCTCCCTCTTGCCCTTCCCTATCCCCTTTCCCACTCTACATGCGATGCCCACCCCACAAGTGTGGTAACCTGCCTTACTGTTTTCATAGTACTGCCGGTTTAACCAATTCCCTAGCAGAACAAAGTGAAATTTAGAGCTGACTAGTCAATTAATGCTGATATCTAATGTAGAGTTGATCCATATTAAAGTCTATGATTCAGTTCATCAAGTCAATAACAGAAATTGTTTATAAGCAGCAGTGATGAAGTGTCTTGTTGGAGACAGGAAAACTGAAGTGGCGTTTTAGTCTGTCATGGCGAACCATGGGTGCTGCAGAGTTTGTTTAAGGGTTGGACGATTTGATGGGTTTGTGTTCAGCAGAGAATAAATCAGATTCTTCACCTCTGTTAAAAAGGAAACAAACAAACAAAAAACAGATAAATATCATATGTGAGCGGCTGTTTGAATTTGATTAACCCACATTTAAATCAGCGAGAAAAAACGTCAATGATCAGATAAGCAGGTCGCTTGTGTGACGTCACTATCTCAGGGTATTTAATGACGTCACTATGCCAGGGTATGCGCATGTGATGACCTCACCATCTCAGGGTGTGCAAAGGAGTGGGGTTAAAAGTTGAATTGATCAGTGCGTTAGGAGATAACGATATAAAAGAGGACGAACTGGACAGATTTATATTTACTTAAGATGACGGGATGTGAGTGAAATACCTGGTGAAAGATGTTGCGCCACTCTCGGAGGCATGCTAAGAGCATGACTTGGATGTTCAAACGCGATCATGTCAGGCGACAACATGTCCACCAAAAGGATTCCCATCTGTCACACAGTTCCCTCACAACCGTCATATTGTTTACATTTCATGAATTCAGGAGGCATGTAACTTGATGTACCTGAAAGGAAAGAAAATTACAGAATTCCACTTAATTCACGGTATATCGGAGTTATCGAAATTGCTGATAATTGCTAGTATAAACATGGTAATAAATAGGTTCGTCACTGCAATGAGGAGGGGAGTATGTGCGGAGCTTTATTCATCTTGTGATAAAAAGGTTATGAAATGAGGTTTCACATTTTATCGGCAGCCGGATCTGCTACCAGTTTTAAAAACAAAAAACAGCTTTTCTATAGATCCCTTCCCAGCGGATAAAATATAGATAAAATGGGTGCATTTTATCTGTTATCTCACGCGGGATAAAGTTGCCCACTTTTACTAGAATGACGTCTATACCCTTCCCAGTGTAATGTGGTTCTTATAACGTTTCAGTTTATTGAAAAACTCCCAGTTTTTCCATTCAAATATAAGCTTTCCAGTCGTACCTTCCTGTGGTAATGTTTGTTTTACAGTAGTTTTTCAGCTGAACGTTTAGATTTTTCTTGAATGTTTTATTTGGCTGTTCTTGGAGTAAAAGACTGCAAGAATCGATCCTGCGCGCATGGTTTATTCAATCTTTTTTAAAGGTATTTTACCATTCTTACCTCTGAACTTTGTGAAAGGTGTTTGTTGAACCTCCGAAGCCAGCCCAAAGTCAATAAGCTTGGCCTCGTCACTGCTCATATCTACCAGGATGTTCTCTGGTTTCATGTCTCGGTGTAGCACCCCATTATCCTCGCAGCTGATGTTGGCTTGCACGATCTGGGCAAAGTATCTCCGGACTTCTCTTTCTGTCAATCGTCTGCCCAAGTTATGTCGCTCCAGTATGATGTCAAACATATCTTTACAATTTTCAGGTCTCTCCATAACGTAAACAAAGTATTCTTCTGTGTCGATTACTTCATAAATCTTGATCACGTTACGGTGCTGTGCTCGGCGCTGAAGATAAGCTTCGGCGGGAATTTCACGTCCATTTATCTGTAACAAAACAGGGAAATGAGGCAATAAGTAGCTTTATTTGCATGACTATAAATCCTTACAGTATTGCAAAAGCATGACAACATAACAAAATGAGATTACCGACAATAATATAATAAAGAAAGGGAAAGTTCAATTAAGATACATCAGTCTGGATTGATAATTTGATTATTGCGGAGATCTAAGCATGAAAGAATGAATTTTACTAACTGAATATTTGTAAAATAATTACGAGAGTTCATTAATTCATTGGTAACTTCTGAAGGAGATAATCACTTACTCACCCGACACAACAAAACATACTCAACTACAATAGTGCCAATAATCAAACAAGACATGACCACTATCTTTAACTTTAAAAAATTTAAAAAAAAAAACTTGCTGACTGGCAGCAGAAAATTAAAACTATCTGTACGCATCAAGTTCCATTGTTAACTGTAACACATTTTACCAACCTTTCTAAATTCCTTGACTGTGCTTTTGTGCACAAATTTCAGCGCCACCTTAGAACAAAAAGCAAAGTTAGTTTTGCTGCAGTTTCTTCTCAGTGTGTTCTTTTAAACTTGTAATGTGATTTGCTGGAAGCAGCTCAGTTGACGAGCTCAGTGAGACAAAAAGACATACCACGCGCTTTTTCATTCACTTCCGACAACTTCACTGCCTTGAAACTGCGGCTACTATTGGCCATTAAGATATTTGGTAGGTATTTTAATTAAACTTACCGGCAGATTGTCCTTCTTTCGCGTTGCAGACATCACTAAACCAAACCCGCCAGCTCCAAGAACTTTTCCCAATTCATACGCCGCAAACTTAGCTTAAAGAAAAGAGAAAAATGGTCTTAAATTTCTTCTCAGAAATATCTCTTTTCCATTGGAAAACAGGGCTGTTTTTGCACATAAGTCAAGGGACTGGTTATGAAACCCTGCAGACTTCAATGACAATGATAAAGGAGTTTCAATTTATGTTGAAAGTCGATCGTACACTTTCACTGACTAACTTGAGGGAAACATTATATTCAGGTTTACTTAGGCCCAGTTCAAACGTCGAACTTCACATGTGCCGAACCTAATGCAAATGAGCAAAATCTATTGTTCTTGCTCATTAGCATTAGGTTCGGCACATGTGAAGTTCGACGTTTGAACTGGGCCTTATTTTGTATTAGCTTCTCGAACAAAGTTCAACAAACAAACATAGAAATTTATCACGTTTCATAACCATTGCGCTTTATTAACAAGAAAAACAATAATATAAATGTAACTATAGAGAATTCAACATACCTTGAGATATGAGCTCCTTTATGTAGTCCGGAGTTTCATTTGGTATGTGGACATCCGGCTCGTCTTGAAAACTAAAATTCTCGCTCAAAGAGCTATTAGCTTTTCTTGACCAGGAACATGACTAGAGATAAAAAAAAAACAATCACTGTAACATTTGCACATTATCAGGGGCTTAGGATTTATGTTTTTAGCCAGGTAAGAATCAATATCCATAAGATACTTACCACAAAGTCAAAAGAATAATAGCTTTCTGGCGGGCTACTGATTTTCTTGAGATCGTTTTGCGGCTTAGATCTGCTCCTTAGAGATCGTAATTTCTCATATTTCTCATTGCCACTGCAAAAAAATAAATATAAAAAGGAAATGAGCCAAAATGAGAATTACAATCGAAATGCACACTGCGATTTTTCTATCAACTGTTGCTATATCAAATTAAAGTAGAATAATGCAACGAAGTACATTTATATGATGAGGAGGAAGAGCTAATATATGATTTATACCTCTTTAGTTTTGATTGACATCTGTTTTGTACATGTGGTCGTTCTTCACTGAAGCAACCCTGTGGAACATTAAAAAGAAATGTTTTAAAAAATGATTTGGTTACAAACTAACCTACACTACTGACAATCGGATAAACACAAAAGGGTATGTTTTTTGTTAATTATCAAAGTGTTGTTTTCTAATGCAGAAGATTCAATCTGTATTTTTAGTCTATTTTTCAATGAAAGCAATTCTCAGATACCCTTTTTTGCAGTCGCACTTTCTTTCTCGGGAAAATGGGTTCACTTTCCCTCTTTCTCTTTCCGGATTCAGTTTTTTGTTCCGGTAAAGTCGAATTGTTAACAAACTTTTCATCAAAAGCGGATTTCGCTCTTGAAACGTGTTCACTAATCCCAGTCATAGTTGATCAACTCGATCAAACAACAAACAAGTAACTTTTGTGAACTAACAGCGCAAGTGAATTCTGTCTGTGTTCACGGTAAGCTAACCTGTAAACAACTGATCGTTTCTATGGTAAACTTTTTCTTGGTCGTTTGTGACGTTTTTGTGGTGTTTTGCTCGCGCTTTCGAATGCACGCGCACAAGAAAATGTTGAATTATTTTTTTGTTACTGAAGACGAACTTAAAAGTCAGAAACGGCAGATTTAATTCATAATAATCTCGAAAAGATTCGTTGCTAAACAGGCAAGTGCAGTGTGTTAAAAAAGGAATAAGCTCATGTTTGCTTTCAAGTTTCTCATGCGAGATGAGGGTTGTTATTTTAGTTTAAACAATTTGAAGTTCATTTCAAAGCTCAAAGGTTCAGTTTATAATTTTAAACAGCACTTCTTCTTACGAAGATAAGATCAGCGTTGTAAAAGTAAGTGAAAGGTGTAAAATGGGAAATTTAATTTTTAACCCCGCTTCTTTGTTCTCCTGGTGACGTAGAAAATAAGATGTTTCGAGGGCAGCCATTAAGCAAAAATTGTAAAAAGCTTAAATGATAAACACGGGTAATAATGTTTTCGCAAATGACTAAACAGTAGGAGCAAGAAGTAGAAGAACAACTTGAAGACCTGTACAACTTACAATTCGTTGACAAATTTTTCTTTTCGATAATAAAATGAAAGCTTCAGTTAAGCTTTAAGCTTAGGTTTACTTACACCAATCAAGTCTTCTTACCTGCAATGAAGCTTGCTGCCGCGGGAAAATCTTGTATCGCGAAGGAAAAGTGGTAAACAACGGGTTCAATGCAAACAAACTTTTAGGGAAAGGTGAGTTCCTCCTCTGAATTGAATGCAGTGAAACGTTTAACAAACGAGCATTACGTTCAGTACGTGCTTCAGTCGAAAACAAAGTGAAGATGGGACAGCTGGATCGAGACGAATCGAATTTCTTTCATCCAAACTGAGTGTTTTTCGATCTGTTTTTTTCGTCAAATCAACTTCGAAAGTTAATAGTTCTTTGTCATTTCCACTAATATACCAAATTTCATAGTTTCCAGTATTTCTTCTCGAGCTACAAGCCACTTTGCATTCATTTTTAGGCAAAATATTAAAAATAACCGCAGATCACACTGTTTGAACTTTCTCATCTCTGAAAAGCCAACTCAGTGCAGAAACCACGCGCTTGGCCAATCAGAAACGAGCAATTTTGACTTTTTGACCAATCAGAACTTACAATTTTCCCTCTCTTTTCTTGGCCTTTGTTGAAAAACAAAGGTATTCGATGTAAAATGTGCGCTGTTTGTACTTTTTAAAATCAAGGGACAGCTGGGACATGAGGAAATATGGGAAGGTTTGTTTTACTTTATTTCAATTATTTATTTCTTTAGATTTCCTGGGCTGAAATGCTGAAGGTCGCTACTACTGGTCAGGGCTGTTTTGAGCCAAGAATAACGACCTTTAGATTTGACTACGAGAACGAAATCGAGTACGAATATGACTTTGGAATTTCGAAACAATTGCATCCCCCGAACTATAACTCTTTCCTGTTGCTGACTAACACATAAATAAACGTTAGGGATAAGATTGGTGGGATAATTAATTATTCTTGGCTTTCACATGACGTCATAAAAATTAAAAAATCTAAAGAAAACGTCCTACAAAGCTGTTTCTAACATGGTATGTGGATACAAGTGTTATAATCTTTCACAAAAAGTTTCAGGTTTTAACGATGTTTTGCTTCCGATTTACAATGGTTTTAAATGTGTCACGCAATGCGTCACGCTATTTCAAATAAGCCGCGAAAATAGACAAAATTGAATCAGCTGAAAGTTATTGTTTGCATTATAAGTGCTTATAAGCCGAGTTAATTGAGCTTATAGCAAATACAATATTTTTGGATGTGATTTTTGGTGTAATTAAGACTTTGAATTTTTGGCCGCCATCTTTGTGCCCCTCTCAGGGGCACAAAGATGGCCGCTCCATACATTTCTTACTAAAAATATCTAATACTCGTTCGCCTATAACTCTCTCGGGTATATTAAGGCCTGGGTCAGTTAAGGTACATCCAAAAATTAAGGGGGGTGGTCTATCTCATAAAGTATGGAACATATTGATATCAAACTTGGCGAAAGGCTTAAACTTGATACAAAGGTTAATTTTGATAAGAAGTTGTCACGAAAAGAGTCACGCAACTGATTAAGGTATCAAATTTCCATGTTTTTCTTTAGGCTAAGTGCAGGAGAACTTAAACCACTCTGACTGACAAAATAGCATTTGGATATTTTAAAGTGCGCAAAGTCATACATGAAACTAACTGGAAGGCGTGTCCAGGTCACGTGACGTTTGAAATGTCACGATTTTGTTGTCACGCAAACATCAGAAAACAGTCATGCCGCGTAAGTGGACCACGTTTCCAGTTACATTTGGAAAGTACCTTAAAAGGGTAGAAATAATACCACTTAAAATTCTCAGAAAACACAATTTTTCCTAGTCTGCAAGAGCACTGAAGGAACAAACCGGAAGTAAAAGCTCAATTGGTCACGTGATAGGTTGCCATGGAAACATCAACGTCAGAAAGGACTGTCTTAACAAGTTGAATACCGTTGCCAAGTTTCATAATTATGACACGTTTCCTTTTGAAGATAGACCACCCCCACTTACTTTTTGATAAAATAGAGGCAGACCCAGTCCTTAATATACCTGAGCTTGAACGAAATGCTTTTGCGCTTCAAAATTTGGCCAAGATGTGTATTTTAGAACTCTTTACAATTCCATAAACATTTTGGATTCGAAATCTATTTTTTTTAAGGTTACAGTGTACCTTCAGATCGAAAATTTATTGAAAATTTTTTTTTGGCGTTAAAATAAAGTTTACAGAATGAACTTTCATCCAAAAAAAAAGTATCGAAAAATAGTGAAAATTGACGGAGTAATGACGGTATAACTTTTGTGGGCGGAGTTTGTTTATTAAGCGATATGTTTTTTTAAGCGCCGTTTTCTCAAAGTTAATTTTTCGCTTGTTGGGGACACTTTAAAGAGCTACAACTCAAAGGAAATTTGTTCGATTTTCCTCAAATTTGGACAGAAGCTAGGCTAACATATATTCAACAAAAACGTGTCGGCGAATTTCTTAATTCCGAAAACGTTTTCGTCAAGAGGCATTTCCGTGCGATCATTCCAATTTTTTTTCTCCCCTTTTCGAAAATATTCTGTAACTTTTTACTGCAATTGAATATGGAAAATCGCCGACACGTTTTTTTAGCGCTTCGTGTCCGGAAACCCGAGAACAAATCAAATTAGCAAAATATAATAATCGCTTTGAGTTATAGCGTTTTAAAGCTGATTCGGACGTTCGAATCTAGATGTCGTAAAAAATTCGACAATTCATTTTATTACCAAATGGTTTCCATATTTAGATAGCCAGCTCTATAAGCTTTAATTTGATATCTGGGTTTAGGTATATTATCTGTAATCTTAAGACGCTAGAGCTGTTATACTGGAGACACCCCCGAAGGTACACTGTAACCTTAATGCTTCTGAATTTTGATATGACGTAAGTGAAAGCCAAGAATATGAGGCACATGCATTTGGTTTGAAAACTCGTACTCGTACTCAATCTCGTACTCCAATCTAAAGGTCGCTAATAACTGCCCCCATCATTTAATGGAATAATTCCAGATTGACATGTCAGTATATTACTGTGCCAATAGTATAATATGGTACTGTACATGGGCGCCTCAGTTTAATGGAAAACGATAAGCAAAAGAGAACTTGCAGAGAGCGCATCCTTAACTCATTCTTTATTTTAATAACCGATGACGAGAAGGAAAGTTCATTGAATAGTTCGGTGTGAAAAGATTGCCTCGCATGAGCCTCCACTGCAAGCTGTAGCTCCAGTTTAAAAAAAAACAAAACAGAAATCACATGTCCAAAGAACACAAACACTGGAGCAAAGTATTTCATAGCCTTTATTACTGAATGTTTTAACATAATGTCTTTGTTACTTTGAATTATGACCTTTGTACAAGCAAAAAATAAGTATTCTCTCCTCCGCAGATGCAAAGTTTCAAGGGGGCGAGAATCCGCTGAGTGAAGTGCAGGCGCATGAGAATGCACAGTGCACCTGCAGTCACTCCACCCACCTCACTAAACTTCTGCGGAAGAAAAAAGATGTCAGGCCTAAGAATTGTACATGTCGAGTTTGAGATGCGTATACACTACAGATCGAAAATAACGAGAGGATAGGCCTGTCTCACCACAGAGTGGCTTTTTCAATGACTGTCACAAAGTCTGCACATCTAATCAAAGAACCGATTTTTAAATTCAAGAAAAAAACATGTACTGGTGCTAAGCGCTGCTTTGTTTTGCTTCTAAATGATCAAAAATAGTTTTTATTGCGATTGGTTAGAGGTGAACATTCAACAGATCACGTACAGCAAAAAAAAACGTCTTTCATAGGTCACTGTAAAAACATCTTTTGTGGTTTCAACTAGTATTTAGAGCAGTTTTCAATCGCGTCGAAAGTTAATTCACGATTGCTTTAGTTTTTCATTCCTACGCTTTCTGATTGGCTAAAAAATATCGCGCCACTTTTTCATCCAATCAGAAGTAAAACCCAAACCAATCATGACTTCTTTCCACGCGTTTTCCCGCGCTTGGCGCCGGCTATAACATGCTGAGAGTTCTGATTGGTTCATTGGATTTTCTGCGTCTGTTTTGATTGGCCAAAGTGATTACTTCGATTAAAACCTGCACTATCAGTCTCAAAAAGGAGTGTAACGTTGGCGGCTACTGCAAACAATTAAAAAGAATGGATTCCTTTCTTGGCTATACGTGCGCGCCTTTATTTTTTTAATATCTGCTTTAAGCTAACAGCTCTTCAGTTAAACGAATACTTTTTCTCCCAGCAGTCAATAGACCTTTCCCGCATTCCTGTGAACAAAGGCACCAAATCGAGGCTGGGGTGGACAAAATACAGTGATTTGTATGAAATTGTCCACCCAAGCCTCGATCTTGTTTCAATGTGTGTGCCCACTGGAGTGGAATGCGGGGAAGGTCTATTAACAAGGTCTATAGAAATTGAAACATGCCGTGCTTAAAAAAAAAACAGAGCATTTTTTAACCGTCTGGGCAGAATTACTGCTTTTGGTTTAAATTCCAGGACATTTTCTGCTTTCAGCTTACATGCGAAGGTTGCAGGGCTAGCATGATTCCAGCACTAGTATCGTCCAGCTGCTTTCAGTTTGCTTATGTGGGGTTCTACCACTTGGAAGATGCTAGCGCTGGGATGATCCTAGCACCATCCTATGCAACATTGTTGCCTTAAAAGTTGACACCGTGTAACAACGGGCTAACAATTTTTAACGCAATATTTTGTCGCGGCAACATGTTGCAAGTTTTTGGGGTGTTTCTTGGTGTTGCGGAAGACATTGTTGGTGCAAATGTTGCCCGCTTAGCACAATTGGCGGGAAACAGTGTGTTTCTAACATGTCATGTGACGATGAATCAACCAATCAAAGCGCGCGTTGTATTGACAAAAACTCCAGCTATATAACAACACCTTTTAGAGGTGTTTCTTGGTGTTGCGGAAGCCATTGTTGGTTAGCTTTTGTGTAGTTAAATAAAGGTGTCTGTCTGTCTGTCTAGTGGTGTGGGTATTGTTCAGTGTCTTCAATCTTTTTTTTTACGTCATTTGGTGATCACACCAACCGCAACACCAAGAAACTACCCCGTTCAGCCTCTATAACATAGATATTCAACAGGCAAACATGTGTCTGAAATCCTTTAGGTATATAATATCTAGCAACAGCAACAGTAGCACTTGTCTCCTTCCAGCGACTTGGAACAAGATTAGTTATCTAGAAAAGTCCTGGCTAAGCCGTCGTTTTGATGTTTCCATTCTTAACAATAAGGAGCTTAAGCAACGACGACGGCAGCGCCAAGGAAAACGTCACTTGAAAAAAGGATTCACGCTTTTTTAAACTACTTTGCAGTTGTTCCAATTTGTTTAGTTTGTCTGATGAGTCTGGATTGTCCAGGAGCTGAATTTAAAGGGATGGCTTTCCAGTTCAAATGGAGAAAGGAAAATTAACCGTCGTGTGTTCACGTTCTCCACAAAACCTATAATTTGATCATTTGACGTTGTTGTTTTGCAGGGAACGGCAAAGAAATGTACCAAAATGTAAAACGCACGCGCAGAGGCATTGTTTTCGCTCATTAAACCTTTTGTTTTGTGCCGTTCTCGCTTCCGTCGTCGTGCTCGCTCAAGCTGCATCGGAATGAAACTTTTTTTTCTATTTCACAAAAAAAAGATGCAAAATACTTTATGGTTGTAAATTATTCATGAATAAAAAGTGAATATAAGAGAGTACCCAGGCAGTCAAAATACATAAGAAACAGCATAAATAACTTTAAACAACCCTGGCTCATAAAATTTCTACATTTAAACTCTGTTAAACAGAGGGTGAAAGTTTACAAACTCTGGCCAGTCGTCCACCATGGCCTTTATGTACCAGTCCTGAAATGTCCTCAGGTTATGTAAGATCAACAAAGCATTATTACAGCAGGCATCCGCAGAATATATATCGATGCCAATTCTCTGGTTAACCGTGTGACTCCAATAATGGCTTGTCAATCTCCTGTACTACCGTCCAGGTTTGGTTTTCGATCGGCACTCCAAAGGCTCGGACTACCACTCATTGGGCTGTGACCAAAGTCGCCGTCGTCGCCGACACCGTTGCTTGCATCATACTGCGTGTTCTCCAGCCTAACAAAGGAAAGTTTAAAAAAATAAATTCAGGTCAACTGCAGTAGCTTGATTGTCATTATATTCACTTTTTTTTTGTCAGTGATTTTCACAATGTAGAACACACGCAACAACAGAGGCCATATTTTAGACAATATTGCCTTGGAGTCTGTATTCTTTTTGAAATGGGGAAAATAAAGCCTCTTAAAATATGGGTCAACCGATTTTGTGCAGTTATGTTAACGAGAAAATATGTGGAAAAAACACAGCATAATCTAGTCGCATCAAAGTGTAATGAGATTGATGATACAGATGTACTGTAATTAACCATTTCACTCCCAGAGTCAATTATAAAGACATTAGAAAGTGTAGTTCTAACTTTTGAGTCTGTTGACGAAATCTTATGGTGTGACCATTCAAATGAAACCTCTTCAGCAGTACTTTTGCATGGTACCATTTGTCCTCACTTTTGAGTCTGTTGACGAAATCCTATGGTGTGACTATTCAAATGAAACCTCTTCAGCAGTACTTTTGCATGGTACCATTTGTCCTAACTTTTGAGTCTGTTATCCTATGGTGTGACCATTCAAATGAAACCTCTTCAGCAGTACTTTTGCATGGTACCATTTGTTCTAACTTTTGAGTCTGTTGATGAAATCTTATGGTGTGATCATTCAAATGAAACCTCTTCAGCAGTCTGTTTGCATGGTACCATTTGTTTTCAGTGTTTTACTAAACGAAATTTGTTTTTTTCTTGTTAAAGGGTAAAGCAGTAATCATTTTCAAGAGTGTCAGATGGAAGCGAAGTACAAGAACAGACTGAGCAAGGTAGAATGGTATTTGAGATATCCTTACCAAGTACAATAATTATTGTACCTGGTTTTATAGAAATCTGAATGAGAAAGATCAGACCAAAAGAAAATAAGGTATGTTTGTTTATTTATTCAGCTTTGATAAAGCTCCTTTTCATATAGATTTGGTTTATCTTTGTTGGGCCAATAGAAATCATAGCCAATTTGTATATTAATGTGGTTTTTAGTCGAGATGTCAGGAGATGTTAACAAGCAGAAAAGCACACTAGTGAGCACAAACAAAAAGAGAGAGAAATGTTCCACTGCTTTTTTTCATGGCTGTTTGCAAAAAAAGACAAAAGACAAACGACAAAAATGACCTGAAAAGTGTCAAAAAGCAGTCTTTCCCCAGCCCTTCACAGGGGCGGATCTAGGGGGAGGGTGCAGGGGTGCGCACCCCCCCCCCTGAGATGACCTAGTCTACGTTGTTCGCTTTTAAAATTTGTTTACGTCACTCTTCAGTAACATCATTCCTTAGAGGTGCACCCCCTCCTGAGAAAAATCCTGGATCCGCCCCTGCTTCAATAAGGCCGACAAACTCCTGATCCTCCCACCATGATAAACACAGTTGACAGAAAGGAGATTTGATATCTTGACCATTAAATTGAAGGTGGTTGGTTCAATATATTGATTATGTACGAGAGTACAGAGTGTATCAGGTTATAGGGTTAAATCCTGGCTATTAAAATTACTGTTAAGATCATGCTGGCTGTACACAAAAAAAATTGTCTCATCTCATGATTGCATTCTTGGGTAGCAATTTTATTTATGTGGTTTTAACTTTTGAAGCTGTGAATTGTAATTGTAATTGTAATAATAATTGGAATAAAGTTGTTGTTGTAAAAATAAATGAAAGCTGCTGAGCAGTACTTTCCTGTGGTGCTGTTTATTATGCTGTAAAAGATGGTTCTAACTTATGAATCTGGATGAAATCCTAAAGTGTTACCATTCAAATGAAGGCTACTGAGCAGTAATTTCATGTGATATTTATTATGCTGTACATTCACTGAGCAGCACTGTACTGCTGTTTATTATGCTGTACAAGGTGGTTCTGACTTTTAGGTCTGCATGAAATCTTAAAGCAAAATGTAAGGGTTAAAGAAATTCACAGTCTTGGGCTATTTCCTTTCAGCACAACCCAGTTATTAACTGCCAAAGAAGTGTTTTAAATTCTGACCTTGGATATGAAAGGATTAAGTCAAGTGTTCTGAGCTTCCTTCGGTAAATCCTCCCTCTTCTACTTCCCTCTGACAAAATAAAAATAACTTGTAAAAAAAATAATAAAAATAAAGACCCTCCATAAGGAAAAAACAACAAAATTTACTGGAGGAAACACAGACCAAGAGACCTCACCAAACATCCTTCCAATTTCAAAATCTGTAATAGAGACCTTTTTTGTTGTATGCAAATCACAAACTAGTGTGTGGAAATTATTCATCTATTCTGTTTTGTCAGAGGTTAATTAGTGCATGAGCTGAGGGAGGATTGCACTTACCGAAGAAAAGTCAGGAAAACCTTCACCATCTTCATAACCCAATCTGTGTTTTGAACATTAATGAATAAAAAGTATTTATTGATGTATTTATTCATTTATAAATTTACACTTTGTACATTTTGTGCTTCACCATAATCAGTTTATTTATCAACACGTTTTACTACATTTTAGATTTTAATTTATAGTAGCACGTTAAACTCGGAGAAAGACCTGACGAAGTTTATTGAGGGAGGGAAGGGGTGGAGAAGGAGGGGGTGTTGTTCAGCGAAATGGCCCAATGTTTTTAGATCACATTTCTTCACTGACTTATTTAAGGTGCTGTTTGCGCTGTGCAGGTAAGAAACGTAGAGCTTTGAGGATGCTGCAAAGAAACATGACCAATACAGGTCACAAATGAGAAGTAAGGTGCAGAGCCATGTGTTGAACTGACATGGATTTCCTGAAGGAAGAAGGGAAAGGTATTGTTCGTGTAAAAAAGGGGAAAGATAACAGAGAAAGAACTGAACGAGAAGGGGCAAAAAAACCTGTCCAGAAGCGACTGATTTGGCCAACAGAGCAGCCTCAAGATGGTAGGCTTGCAGCCCAATTCTCCACAAGGAGATAATGGATTAAGAAAGTAAATTTTTTTTGCTGTGATTGCCCATTTGTAATACTTCTGATTTGGGCTTTACATCAATTATAAGGTTATTTTTTTAAGTTGTTGATACATGTATCTGTTGCGAGATACACCACATACGTAATGTTGCCTAGTGCAACAATACCTGTAAATGTAAGAAGTCACTCACCTAGTAATAAGCCGTTCGTCTTCATCCCCAAATTCCCCACCCATCAGAGAAGGTTCGCCAACAACCATGACGTCTTGTGATGCTAGAGTAAAACCAGATGTGCTGGGCGATTTCTTTTTACTGGATGTGCTGTTCATGCCTGTGCCGGGGGTCGATGAATTGGCATTTGTCGACTTGCGTTTCCGCCTCGTCCTTGGTGCACGTGGAGTTTCAGCTGAAACATAAACAGGTTACAATGAAACTTGTGCTTATTCTGAAGGTAGACACTTCTTGTTAGAGGGGCATTGTTCCTCCTTTAAACAGCCATCTATGCTAATTAAGTGGAGTCTGGTACCCACTTGAAGGGAGTTTGACTGCAGAAAACTGGTTCAGTGCTTTAACTGTGTTTATAATAAGAGCAGTTTTAAATTAAGTGTCAAAATTAATTTCACAATTGCTTTAGTTTTTCATTACTATACTTTGTGATTGGCCAAAAAATCTTGTACCACTTTCTCAACGAATTAGAAGTAAAACCAAAACCAATTGGTGCCAGCTGCATGTACTTGCTTTGAGTTTTGATTGGTTTATTTGGTTGCCTGCATCTGTTGCGATTGGGCCAGAGTAATTGGTTTTAGTTCTAAGACACTCAATTGAAAACTGCTCTATACATATAGATAAATACAAAATGACAGAAGTGGAGCTGTAGATCATACAACCAATAATCTTCAAATTATCATAGTCTTTATCCTTCCAATTTTATACACTGTTTTATTTTGGGGGCAACAGATTAAAAGTAAGCTATAGGTATGGAGAAATGCATCTGCTGTTATTACAAAGTAGTTTTAAAATCTTGATTATTTATATCAACCTTGTTGTAACAAGGTTTGAAACAAATGTAAAACAGCCAATGAGAGCTTACATGGATGGACTGCTTTTACAGCCCTGTTTACAATAATTATACATTCGTGCTTTTCACAGGGTTTGATTAAGACCAATGTATTTCTTTTCCATGCTCGATCATCATGGAAAATGGAAAGAGGATCATACTAGGCCTTTACTTCAAACCTCTACAGAAAACATATTTTTTATACCATTTAAAGACAGTGTTTGACCACACGATTTGACCCTTAACTGAAAAAAAATGAAAATATTCAAAAATGCAGATGAAAAATGCCCCAAATACAGTTGACTCTCTTGTAAGTGATCATCATTGGATCAGGGTAGGTACATGTCGTCATTTACAGGAAAAGTTTGCTTATCAATATGCACAGTTTAACTGAAAATGTTTCAAATTGGGAATAAAAAGAATCGATGATCACTGAAGCAAGTTAACCACTTACAATAGTGGTTGCTCTCAAGTCTCCTTTTCACACATGCCCCTCACGTGCACATGTCCTCAAAATTTTGGCCTATAAATAAACCGGGGCCTGCTGGCTAAGAAATGATGTCCCATATAAGATAGTATAAAGGCCATCGTCCTGTGTCCAAACACTGCCATGATTTGAACTGAGGCTAACCTTTCTTTGAAGCAGGCTGCCCAGTCAAGGTTCTCTCAAGAAGTTTAGGAAAAGGGGATCCTTTAGGGAAAACAGGTATACATGAGATGTTTGAGGAGTTGAGATAACTTCTACAGACTCACTACAAGTCCCTGCTAAAGGACATCTGAGCAAATGATGCCTATCTCAAATTTTGAAAAATTTCACTGTCAAATTGTATTTTTTGAGCCACAAAAAATATTCTGTTGCTAAATAATGGCTGATTAACATTAGCTAAAGTAAGAGATTCGATATGACCAAAACATCCCACATTTTTCATAAAGTTATTTTGACCTGAAGAGTCATATAGCTTGTAGCCAAAGTGTATTTTGCCTTTTTTGGTGAAAATACAGGATCTTTTGGCCTGATTGGCTTTTACTTTAACTTACATGTTCACCTGAATTTGTGCAGCGTGAAATACTTCAAAATTCAACATAAGCTGGTTATGCGCCCAGCCTTTCAATTGTCATTAATTGACCATCAGAAAAAATCACAATGGATATTTTGAGAAAAAAAAAACATGTTTCTATTTAATGCCACTGGCAAGATAAAAAATGGGAACCAATAGAAAAATAAATGGCAAAAAAAAAAAGTAATATGACTTTGTCAAACTAAACAAAAATATATAGTGGGCTTGGTACAATGGTTTGTCAGAAAGATGAAAACTTTAATGTTACTTTTCCTTTAAGTAAACCTTTTTGCCAAATCAGATTTAGTGTACTACCGACAATACATTTAAATGTCTAACAAATGCCGGTACAGCCTAAGATATTGCTCTATTACACATTTCACTTTCAAAACAGGGCTGTCATTAAGTTTTGAAGAACACGGCTCCGATCATAAAATAAAGAAAGTCTTCATGCCTGTTGTCTTTTATTCATTTTCAATTGAGTAGCTGATCATCTTCACTGTACATGTAGATGCCGGTTGTGATAGCCGATTGCTGGCTACTAATAACAGCCCTGCAAATTTTGATTTTATAATGAGGGGGGGGCAGGGGAGGGGGAGGGGGAGCAGGAGCAGGAACCTGGGAGAGCAAGGCGCAGGAGGGGTACGGGAGACAGGAGAAGAAAGGGCGGGAAGCGGGATCTCAACGAGGGCGGGAAGCAGGAGAGAATTTCAAAAAGGCAAGCATTTGTTATTCATTACTGCTTATCATCCAGTCAAAAACACGAACCCAACAATGTTTTTTGACTTCCATTTAACGTCCCCCGAGGCTAAAAACAAAATTTTATATGGGAGAAAATGTAAATTCATACTCAGGCTAAAAACAGCAGCATTAGTTCCAGTGAAATTGGAAACCTTTTCAAGTCGGTTACATCATGAGTCATGAATGAGATGGCATGACACATGTACACATGTGTCAGAGTGGGAGTCGGGAGACAAAGGGGCACAAAGGTGTGGGAGGCGGGAGAACTGGGTACGGGAAGCAGGAGGTTTTGACCCCACTGTCCCACCCCCCTCCCCCCCCCCCCCCCACAATGTCATAGCACATTTTCTCACATAGAACTACAGTCAACATAATAAGAGTAGGGAGAATATGCATTGAAATCAGCACTTGCTTACCAGGGGTAGTAGGAGTATTGGGTTGCCACATCATTTCACCTTGACTATAATCTGCAGAAAGATTCACAGTAAAATATAGTGAACAATAACTATTTTGAAACGAGACCATTAATGTCCATAAACAAGTGCTTGACTGTTTTATTAAAAACAAAACCATGGAGGCATGTAATGTAGTTCTAACTTTTTGAGTCTGTCATCAAAATCCTATGGTGTCAATGCTGGAAATAACAGTCAGTCATCAGACATTGTCCGACCAAAATTCGAAAATGTCCGACCAATTTTAAATTATGCTCGGACATGGTGACCGAGCACAAAAATTACTTAGCTTTGGCCTTGAATGTCTTGTTCACTCATCGCATTTGATTCCAAAAACATTACAACAAGAATTCACGCTGTTTGTACGATTTATTTTGCTGTAAACGGCTCTCTTGATTTGAGAAAATTCAGAAAAGGCCATGTCATTTGAAATCACCCAATATGTGTCTCAGGAAAAATCCAAAATGGCGGATGTCCAACCAATTTTGTAAAAGGTCCGATCAAAAGGGAGGTTTGAAAGGACACGTCCTTCTAAGCAAGAAAAATTATTTCCAGCACTGGCCGTGTGACCATTCAAATGAAAACTCTTTAGCATGGCACCATTTGATTTTGCATTTTTACAAAATGAAATTTGAGATTTTCTTGAACTTTGATTTTTGGAATTGTTGGGAGCTGAAGGTCAAGGCCTGCTTTCTGTATTTTTAGTCTGGATCTGGAACCAGATCAGTGATGGATCTCGGGAGAGAATATAAAGGGAATAAAGAACTGAAATTCTCACCTGGAGGGGCACACAATGGTTGCCATCTCTGGAAAAGGGTGGACTTTAAACAATCTGACCATAGGAAAGAAAAGAAACTTGTTGCTGCAAGCTCAACCAAATCTAGCTCAAGATTGGGAGGTATGTCCAGAAATGCACGCTAATGAGATTCATGCTCTTTATGATAGACATCATGAAGTGTCCCCTAGACCTAATTCTCACCTAAACACAAGCAATTCTGTCAAACATGAAGTCATATGGAAATTACTAATAACTGTGTGTAATATGAAGTGCCCAAGGTCCGAGTTACGTGCATTTCTGGACATAAGTGAAGATTGGAAAATTACTGTTAATACAAACCAGCAGATAAAAGCAACACCCAGAGTTTTAAAGCTCAAATTTGGGAGAAGTGTTCTTTTTTAAAAGCTAAGTCAGAGAATTATTAGCTCAGTCTACGGAACATGAGCTAAACTTTGGTTCTATCCATCGAGTCACAAATCACAAACTTTGGTACATGTTCTCACAGATAAGCCGCAATTCCCATTTTGAGTGAAAAATTTAGGTAAAAAGGTGCAGCTTATTTGCTGGTTTTAATGGTACTCCCCATTCCCATTTCCTCAAGAGATAAATTCACTCAACAGGAATGGTTACCTCTAGGGTTCATATTGTACGTCTTGTGACGTGACATAAGTTCCTGCATGGGCTCCAGAATAACACAGAGCTGAAAGAAAGAGAACAGATTAAAATAAAATTTGAAAGCAATGGAAATGAACAGATAAGTGCCAAACAAAGAATAATAATTACTGAATTCATATCAATATACAATTCATACAATAAGAAAGACCTGGGTTGATTTTATGCATTCTTTTGCAAGTGTTCAGTGTTCAAGGAAGGTGTGAGCTTATCATATGTACTTGTGCGATCAAGGATTTAGACCAAGAGACAAGAATCTTGCACACAATGCCTGAGTGTGGTAAATCACAGGCAGCCCAAGCGCAGTATGTGACAGTTCGTTGATATTATGCAACAAACGATTTATAGACTTTGTATGGGAAATTCGCTTTTGTCTTATATATGCTAAAATAAAGCTATTCTCAGCTAAGAACCACACAACTACAGTACTCCCCATACTGGAACCTCCTAAACTTAGCATGTACTCTCACCAAGGCCTTTGCGAACAAACACTCTAATTTTCCATTCCATGCATCCCGTTGCTTTAGGCAAGGGAAAGTGTTACTACTGATACATGTCGATATAAATCGCTGGAGGACTCAAGCATTTGTGATCTGCCCACCACCCCACAGCAATGGCCACCACGCCAACTTGAAACTCTCTCTCACTGTCACCACTGTTCCATAACTTAACAACACCTGAGTGGGAACTCTGGGGATAATTAATTACCGTAAACACCAGCTTATAAGCTGCACTCGCAGATAAGCCACACCAGAGTTTTGAAGCTCGTATTTTGGGAAAAAAAGTTTTTAAAAATAAAAATGTAAGTCAGAGAATTGGCTCCACAAAACATGAGCCAGACTTTGCTTCTATCCATCGAATCATCGCGTATTGAAAAAAAAAAAAACAGTTTTCAGGTTTTTTTCTCAGCTACATTCATTTGCCCGCTGTTCGTTAAGGCCACAACAAGCTTGGTAACTGTGCAAATTTCTTGAGCACAAGATGACCGCTTGTTTGTACAGATTCTTTTCTTTGGCTTCTTTCATTTGTCTTCAGTGTTCCTTCATTGCTAAAAGCTTCAAAATGTCTGACAAAGACAGTGAGCACTGTTTTAGCACAGGTATTTTGACAATAAACACAACGGTCACGTTTGTGCATATACGTGCTCAAGGCGGATTTGTTCAATTTGATTTTTGTTCTCGGAGGCACTCTGGCAGCTCTGTTAGACAGACAAAACTCACTTTTCTTCATCATCTAAAGTAAAAGAATCTTTGTTCCATGTTATACACCTCCAATAAATAAAATCTTAATTTCAAGGCTCACCGGAAAGTATGTTAACCTTCTGCAGATGGTCCCGCAGATAAAGCACACCCTGGATTTTGAGGAAACATTTTGGGCAAAAAAGTGTGGCTTATACACCGGTGTTTACGGTAGTATTCTTCTGACAAAGGCCGGTAAAAGGTCTCGGTGGGAGCTACTGTTGCCACCAGGTAGCTCTTGCAGGTGCTGGGAAATGCCTACTGTCTCCAAAAGGCTCTGCCAGCAAGTCATTTGCCACACCTCTGGCTCTACAGGTTGGGGTTTGGGCATGGGGCTAATCCCCCCAGCCCATAAGAAATCCATGATTACAGAAACCACTGGTCCTATTCCCCACCTGGGGGAAGGGAACTAAGAATTCTTCTGAAAAATCTGTTCTTCTTACCCTGAGATAATTCAGCGTAACATTTGTCATTCCTTGTCTGGTGATGTTTTTTGACAACTGTTCCAGAAAATTAGGATCCTGGGCGCCAACAATCACATTTCGTGGAATCATCTCCGTGTAATGTCTGATGGCAAAATGCCAGTTTCGTATCCTCATAAGATCATCCAGGGTGAATTCTAGTAAAAGGCGGCCCTCTGTACAGACCTGTGTACATTTACAAGAATGTGACAACAATCTTTACCCTCTCAAACTTTTTTTTTAATCATGTATGGTTGTAATATGGTTAGAACTACAACCTCAGACAAAACCAGTCCTGTCGAGACAATTCCATCTATTTTGCAATTTTGTGCCATACTTCGGCATCAACAAACCTGTGATCCCCAACACAACAATGAGACGAAGGGTTATGTAATAGTATTTGAGGTTTTTTCAGGACAATAGAGAAATATAGGCATACTTTCAGTGTCTCAACATCTCAACTAGTTTTTTTGTCTGAGGTTGTAATTTTCAAATCTACAGACAAAATTCTAAGATGCAAGGCATGCCATAACATGGGGTGTGAGAAGGAGCAAAAGAAAAGAGGGGGAAGGGGAGAGGAAGTGAAGATTTCTCTACCCCTGCCGTCTTGTTTGTCTTTCAGCCTGTCTCTCCCACTCACTAGTGTACTTCTTTTCACTTGTTCCAAGCCACCCTGGAGGGGGTTTCACATATAAAAATGTTGGAAATTTTGGAATGACACCCTAAAAGGTAGGTACAGAATCTTGTTTGATAGACGTGGTTCAAATGGATTTTTACCCCTAAGAGGTACCAATTGTAAACGTTCCTGCCATTTGTTTTCAGCTCAGTATCCTAAAAGGAACCACAGTAATTCTTTATGGTAATCATTTTAGATTTCAGCACACTAAGTGGTACCAATCTACAAATTTTGAACCCTAAAAGGTATGACTAGCATCCCGTCATTTATATATGGGAGTCCCCCTGGGTTCCAAGCTTACTCTGTTTTCCAAATCAAACATAACCTGAACACTCCCTAACCCCCTTACCCCCCCCCCCCACTCTCCCCAACATCCCCTCCCCCCACCCCCACCCCCCCTCCCAAAAAAAATGCCTGTTTTACAGGCAAGGTAAGAGTAATCTACTACTAAACATTTTGTACAAACCTTTGTGAAGACTGGCGTCTTATGGTGTGTAACCATAGTTGTATTTTCACAGTCTAATGTAATTGTACTTGTGTTGTTGTGAAATGACTCTTTTGGTTGCACAACATGGTAGTAGAGTTCTTTAACTCCACCTTCAAATATACTCCGAAAGTATCTAGGAATTAGATTCCGTCCTATTGCTGAAAAGAAAAAAAAACATAACAGACAAATGTGATGTTGGGGACATACCTGCCTTATGTCTAGATTGACATTTTTCACTTGTATTTAGAAAACACCTTCTTGCTAACGGTTTATGTAAGTTAAACTAAAAGAGATACAATCGGCCAAAATATCCTACATTTACACTCCAAAAAAGGTCAAAACACATTTTCACCAAAAAGAATCCAAAATGACTCTTGAACAAGCCAAAATAATTTGTGGTTTCTTGTGGTGTGATGGATCTTTATCGATTCAACTAACAGTAAGCCACCAATATTTCAGCAACATATAAGTTGCGGTTACACGTTTCAACTTTTACCTAGGTAAACTCGAAAGAACAATAGCCAGTGCACACTTAATTTGAATTAACAATAGCCCTTGCACGCTTAAGCATGCTGCGGCTATTGTTCTTTCGAATTTACCTAGGTAAAAGTGGCAGCATGTAACCGCAGCTAATACCTTTTGGGCTACAAAAGCACAATTTGTGAGTGGAAAATGCCAACATTTGACTTCAATAAGATTGCAGATTTTGTCTTTAGGTTTTAAATGTTCATTGCAGAGTTATTTAACATAGGCTTAGGTGGCAGAGAGGCTCAGTTCCCTCTCTTGATGTAGGTAATGGTGTTTATGATCTAACAAGTGACATTGCTGATATAATTCAAAATGGAACAGAAATGTCAAAAATTCTGGCTTGATATAAACAGAAAAAGCATTTCTGCTTTTTTATAAAACATGGATTGTGACATACAATATCTTTTTGGCCCATCTTCCAAGCAAAAGCTCAATGTCAGGGTAGCGTCATCATCAAAAAACTCTGCCGCAAATGCATCCCACCATACATTGTCAGCATCCTGTCGGAAACAGAAATTGGTATCAGTAGTTTATAGAGAAATTGAATGGGCCTTTTCTGACAAAATTCAGGTGAAAGGAAAAAAGCTTACTTTTATTTGTTACAGAAAAACAAGAATTTCCTTTAAATACTGATATGGGGTAACTAGTAACTGAATTCATGTCATAGGAGGTCTGCTCAATAAAAATCATAACAATTTTCAAGTTTTTCATACACTGAGAATCACTTATGCAAAAAAAAAAAATTGTTGTCCATCTGTGAAATCTAGTGCTTTTAGGGCCAGTTATTTAAATGATGTTTAACTGTTTTTAACAAAACCATGGTCTTAACCAATTTCACTCTGGCCAACACTAATATTTAAATCTAGTTTACTGCAAACAGTGTCGAGAAGGCATATAGCAAAGACTACAAAAACATTTATCTCCCTAAAATGACCCATTTATAAACAGATGTGGGGGTCTATTAATTCCCTTCATTGTTGGTCTCAGTTAATTAATAGTCGGCCCTTAATGTTTACCAAAATATGCCCTAAAATAGGCTGGGTGTCAACCTTAAGCCTTCCACTCCCAACAAAACAGGAAAAAATACCAAATTTCATATTGAAAAATAACAAGAAGCAAATGGTGCCAAGTAAAAGTGCAGCTTGAGAGCTTTCATCTGAATGGTCACACTTTGCGTTTTTGTCCACAGACTCAAAAGTAAGAACCACCTTGTACAACATAATAAACATAACTGCTAAATTCTAAAAGTTTGGATTGCTTGAAAACAGATTTAAAAACAAAAACTGAGTATCTTTGTCTGTGGTAAGTTGCAAATTACACACTGTACCTAAAATTATATCAAAATACAGGATGAGAATGAGGCATAGAGAATACAAACAAATGAATATAAACATGTTCATTAATTATTTTTATGTTCTCTTTGGTATCTAGCTGAATTTTGATACACTGAAGGAAGTATTTTGGTGCAATTTAGTTTTACATGTGCATTTAACATCTCAATCAAGTCATTTTTTAGTTAAAAGCAATAAAGTAAAAAAAAATTACAGACATAAAATGCATAAAATAATTTCAGATTTATGGTATTTAACTTGACAAGTGACTGGAGCGGGGCGAGGGGGAAGTAATTCAAGGTGGCCAATAATTTCAAATATTCCAGGGTGGTGACAAATCAAGTAAGATCTATTTATTTAAGAAAATTTAGTCAAATGTACATGTAACAGATTATAAAAGGGCTTGGTCAAGAAATGATAACACTTAAGAGCACCCAACCTTGAAACAGTGAAGAAAAAAGAAAGAAATTTAATTCTGTGAGATACAGAAAGACCATCACCACCACTCCATGAAAGTACTACCAAACAGTTTTCATTTGAATGGTCAAACTTTAGGATTTCATCCGCACACTCAAGAATTACCAGGTAGTTATTAACACAGCACAAGGATATAAGAAAGCAAACAGGAACAACTTCTAATGATACCCTAAAGTATCAGTTACAGCATTGTGACATGTGTCAGGCCAACAATGGGCTGGACCAAAAATAACATGTTGCATTTAACTTGTTATAGACTTCGACAAGACTTCAGGGTTTCCATTTGCATATAAAATGCATCTTTTTTATGTGTGTAATATAAGAAGCTGAATTATACTTCACAGAAACAAAAAAAGCAGATCAGTGACTGGCATACTTCAGCTGAAGGGTAGATTACAAAAGCTTAAAATTTTTAACACTGTTTTGTATTTTTTCTTTCAATATATGTCATGATCAATATAAATAAGTCCCTTTGAAGGGCACAAAGAAAAGTCCTTTTCCAATTACTGAAACTGAACAGTGAATAAAAGAACTTGTTTATATCTCTAGCATTGTTTGTCGAGTTTCAACGGGAAGCGCAAAGAAGAAACAACTTGAGGCATGTTTTTATGTTCATGGAACCCCACAGTTGAACATTTCTAACAAATCAACCATCGCTGCCTAACTTCGGTTAAAGTAACCGACATTGTTTCTTTTTTACATTCTAAAAACTTAAACGAATCCCATATGTAATTCTTACCTCGATTCGATGCTGTAACCGCCGGTTCAACTCATAAATCCTGACATCAGGATGTGTGAAGTACGGAGTGCGACGCCTGAATGAATCGAGAGGGAAATATTGGTGAATGATCGATTAACTTTTGCGCAAGAGTCGTAAATCCATTCTACTATAATGATGCAATGAGCACGCGAACTGTTCCTTTTATAAAATTTACCATGTACATACAGCCGTCTGAAATCTACATGTGATGTTTGAAACGTGCATGCATCGGTGAGCATAACGGAAGAGAATAAAAAGAGTTAGACCTTTATAAACGGGTTTACCCTAGCGTAACAGAATATACAAAATCTTACAAGGCGTTGATTTAGACAATATTACCCCGTTGAATAGCTTGGGCTTGGAAGCGGGACACTTGGCATCCTCCAGTTCCAAGAATCAGCCGTTTTCGAAGCGTTCGAAGCCTCAAGGAAGCTTCGATCACAATTTCGAGCGTGTTGTCTTCAGATTTCTGGAGTCCAGCGGGTAGCAGAGGACTTTGCAAAAGCTGAATAAGATTCAAACAAAGAAGCGAGAGTCATTACAATAACAAAGGGTCAGTGAGCCTGATCGAATTGCACAAATGTACGGTACGCTTTATTTCGTTCGACCGTTTATAACTCTACTTCTGCATCAACTGGCTTAGCTTGGGTTTTTTTAATTAATGCTGGTGTTATCCTCTTGTAGAAAACACAACAATTACCCAAGGTGATAAACAATTGCTAGTCACCTAACAAAAAGAGAGCGTTTCTTTCAACTATCTTTCATCTAAGGATACACGACGCTAAATTTTAATAGTTTAGCTTGGAGCGTAACGCAACTTTTAGGCTGTTCGATCTTGCTCTCCCGATTTCCGGATATATACCGCAGGTAATTTAACAGGATATATATCACCTAACACGTGAAATGCCTCGTAGCTTTGCACATCCACTTGATCCTACGGTTAGCTGTTTTCGTGAATGAGCATAGCCAGTTGACAAATGTATGATTTGAAAGCTATTGCGCTATCAACAAGTTGGTTGAATTTAGAGCGCTAAAAGTCACCGTTAACTTACCCTCTTCAGGTCAAACTGGACACTGTCCAAGGCCTTTACTCGTTAGATTTCATGTCTTAGAATTTCCAAGGTACATCCATTTGTTTATGATATAATTTCGCTGCCCACATTTGAGCAGGACAAAACAAAATGTCTGCTCTATTGCAAGGGTCGCTGCGCTGCGCTTGAAACAGCACCAATGTTTGCTGAACTGTGATTGGCCACCCTCTCCGCCAATAACAAATCAGTTAGGACATTTGCCGCGAAACAAAGTCAAGACGCCAGTGAAACAGGTGTGATGGACTGCCAGATTGCCAAATGAGCAAAAACAGCTTTAGAATAATAAACTATTTTGAACTTGATCAGACTTAACTATTTACGCACAGGAAGTTCTCCCATAGTTTGCCGTCAGCTGGGAATACATTAGACTCCTACGCAGCCGTTTTTGGGTTGTCAAAAATAGAAGAAAACGTCTAACGTCTAACGTCTAACGTCTAACGGCTGCGTGGGAGACTAGCGGATACAGCCGCGTATACACTCTTTCTTTTTTATAAGAATATATTTTATAAGAACACCGAGGCTGAAATTTGCGAAATTTTAAGAATATCTTAAGAATAAACCTGAGGCTGAAATTGTGAAAAGAATATAATTTCGTGCGTTGAAAATCTGTAAATACAATACAATGATATATGTTTTTACTTAACAGTATAAAATTATTCCTTTCTCTAAACGGTAAAACTACTTGCCAACAAACGAAACACTCTTCCCTAGCGATAGCCAAATGTTCAATGAGCGGTACATGTAATGTATTTGTGCAGTACAAAATATGTACGATACAAAAGACATGAACTTCCTGTAAACCGCAAAATTTTTCATGATAAATTTTTTCTACTTGCACAATGTAACGCGATACAGATCTAGACACCAAACACTTGTAATTGATACTCCAATACAGCCTTAAACGGAAATGTCATAAGCTATAATTAAGAATATTACAAGAATATTTTCAGCCTAAAATCGGCAGAAAAATAGGAATATTCAGCCTGGTCCGGAAAAACAATATTCTTATAAAAAAGAAAGAGTATCATTGCGACGAAATGTTCAATGGACGGCAATTCTCTTCATTGTACCTGAAGAAGGCTGATTGGCCAGCCGAAATATAGTAGTCACTAAACAACAACAATACAACAATACTTTTTTTTTCACATTTCCATGACATTTTTTTGCTACAAGAAAATATATATCTAGCTAAACCAAAATTACTAAAACAGTAGGACGAATAACTAAATATAATAACCGTTTGAGGAAATGCCTAGCGTCTAAGTAAACCATACAGTTTTCTAGTTAGACATACAGTTCTCTAGTTAGACACTAGTCTTATGTAGTATAAACTGTTCAACAATCTGTCACAGAGGTATTTTTGCACATTCTTTCCACCGAATTCAGTAATCAGGTTCAAAAGCACCGGCTATAAGTTGTCAAGACGTCCCCATTCCCAGGATCATCATCATAGGGCTCCGGACATCATGTAACGCCCACTAACTTAGTTCAACATAAAGCAAAGTATCATTTTCCATCTCCTTTTGCGGGAAGTAGTTGCAAAATACAATAAGCGGACATCCACAACAAGTGAAGTACATCACTGACAAGGATGAAAATTGGATTTTTGTGACAATTGTGATCTTTGTAGATTTTAAAATAGCTCTAGTTCTCATCGTGTTACCATCTGATAGTTGAGCGTTATGAATAAAATTTGTTTGTCTCGACAAAAATAGCACGCTTCAGTATTAAAACCTAGTCGGCTTAGAAATTTCCCTTTGTAATTTGCTATTGCCGCAGACAAACCCGATATTTTATGTTTTTTTATTCGCTTGAGAAAGAGAGCAATGAAAATCTCTGGACTTCATTCAAAACAGATCAAAATAACCACTGCAGCTAAATAACTAAATACTGCAGCTAAATAAATAATAAATAAATACTGCAGCTAAATAACTACTTCAGTTCGCGTACGTGACATAGCATGAGCTTGAGATCGCTTGCGCGTGTTATTTTAAATTACGTTACAGGTGTGTAGCTACCTGTACGCACGTACGCACGTGCGTACCTGAAAAATTGGTGTCCCCAAATTCACTTTAATAAAGTTTCTATCTATCTATCTAAAAGTCGAAAAAAGAGAAGGATTTTGGACTTGAGAAGGGGAGGGGGGAGGTAGGGGGTGTTTGGAAATTGATTGGGCGTAATCACCCCCCCCCCCCCCCCCTTGTCCGAGTCGGCTTAAAAATTTTACTTTGTAATTTTTTATTACCGCAGACAAACCCAATATTTTATGGGTTTTTTTATTCACTTGAGAGAGAGAACAATGAAAATTTCTGGACTTCATTCAAAACAGATCAAAATAACTACTGCAGGTAAATAACTAAATACTGCAGCTAAATAAATAATAAATAAATACTGCAGCTAAATAACTACTTCAGTTCGCGTACGTGACATAGCATGAGCTTGAGATCGCTTGCGCGTGTTATTTTAAATTACGTTTCGGTTACAGCATTGAAAAGCACACTACTTTCGTAGAAGAGAGAAAAATATGACAACTTTTGGGTTGATTTCACAGCAATCAGCCCCGGAGAAGAACCTTCGTCCATGCTCAACTGATTAAACATATGCTGAAGGCAATTTCTATAGACATTGAGATACTGACATGTACTGAGGGGTATGATTTCAGAATCGGGGAAATAACCGACATGAAATCAAGACAAATATACTATTTATATGTCGGAAAAAATCTGAGACCTTTTGGAGTACACAGCACCGGCGGCAAAATTGAAAGATTTTGCTCGATTCCACTGCGATAGCGTGAATTTATTTGATGTCAAACAGAGTAAGCAAAGCTGATACTACGTAGAACATTTAACGTGACAACGACATGATAGAGCCCAACCTGAAAGCAAAAATGCAACCGTGGACAGCTGTTTCGACCTGTCTCGTCAGCACGGTGTAGCAGCAAAGAAGATAGAAAAACTAGCGAACGCCAATTCTCTACCAAATCGCAACGTGGTGATGGCAACAAATGAGAGCTCGAATTCAAATGTTTGCCAATTGACCCACATGTATTCGCTGATTTTTTTGGGTCAATTGGCAAACATTTGAATTCGAGCTCTCATTTGTTGCCATCACCACGTGCGATTTGGAAAGAGAATTGGCGTTCGCGCTAGTTTTTCTATCTTTTTGCTGCTACACCGTGCTGACGAGACCCAACCAGGTCGAAACAGCTGTCCACGGTTGCATTTTGGCTTTCAGTTTGGGCTCTATCATGTCGTTGTCGCGTTATAAAATGTTCTACGTAGTATCAGCTTAGCTTTGCTTACTTTGTTTGTATTGCTATTTTTGGCTGATCAGATCTTCTATGAGATCCTACGAACTCCAGCAGCATTTTCGTTCGCGGTCCTTTGTTCCTTGTTCTACTATTTGATGTCAGCCCGACGTTTTTGCCTGCGTGACATAGCCCCGTTAAACCCGGCGTATATCATATCGAACGAAATCGAACAAACTTTCCATCGAACTCAATCGAACTCTATAGAACTCAATTGAAAGAAAGAGTTCGATGCAGTTCGGCCATCGAATGAAATCCAACACAAAACTTTTTTGTGAATAAAGTCATTGATTGATTGATTGATTGATTGATGTCCGAACCTTATCGAACCAAATCGAATTAAATCGAACAAAATTCGATTTTGTTCGATTGAGTTCGGAAATCGAACTTTGAGTAAAAATAAAGAGTCTGAAGTCGATCCAGTGAAGGCCGCGCGTTAAGTACTCGTTGCATCAGCTTTGCAGTAGTTCTTGGACTTCTCGTTTATATTGATTCAGGTTAGCTGATTAGGTCTCCTACTGTGAGATTCGACGAAAAACTAGCAGGATCTTCGTCCACGGTCAGTTTGCAGTCCAACAACTTTAGTTTAACAGGGGCGGATCCAGGAATTCCTGAAAGGGGGGTTGTACACCTTAATAACTTTCGACGCCATCGGCGTGGATGGCGAGCGCCGCAGGCGCGAGCTTCTAGGGGTCCGGGGCCATGTCCCCCCGGGAAATTTTCCGATTTTACCCTCTAAAACGCCATTTCCAGAACTCCTGAGACTCGAAAAGCGTTTGTAAAGGCATGATATAAAAACTGGAGTTTACCTTATTTTTCAACCAGATGATTAAAAGAGACAGCAGAAACAACGATAGTAATTTGTCGTTTTTCTACATATATACCTCGTAAATCGAACAATGTAGCCTAAAAGAGTCTTCTTGGATGAGCGTTTACAAAGCCCTCGTATATCTCGTCTACTCTAAGTTCTCAAAGTAATGCATAGCAATAACAGCGAGATCTGAGAAGCACTCTTCAAACATCGTTGATCTGGCACAGGTCTTGATCTGTTTCATGAGCGAAATCAGCACTACGCGTCTACTGATTGGTAGGGTGCATGCAATGAGAAGATGACGATGGATTTTGGAAAAGCATCCTCGTCACACGCACCAAGTGCTAGTAGAAGATTGCTTGGAAGTTCCTTCTCTGCTGACTGCCACATAGCTTGCTATCTGCGCAGCTCATTCCCAAGTCTTTCTCCCAATACAACATGCCTTCTGTTTCATCAGATAGCTCCAGGGTGTTATTGACTATGATTGATGGTACTAGATAAAGCAGGTGGGAGGCGTGGCGATCCTCGTAAGAAAATAGGTCTTGCATTTGAATAATTAGGGAATCAAGAAGGGGAATAGCCACAGAATTTCTGAAATGATCGATTGGATCCTGACACGATCTTTTCATATGTTAACGTCCTACTGTCGCGAAATGTACATTATCTTTTCCTAACTTGACAATCAGTTAATTGGTGGAAGTGAAACAACTACGTATAAAACAATTTTATTCTATTATTTTATATAAAAAAAATGCTGCTCAAAGGGGGCGTAGCAACCCCCTTAACCCCTCCCCTGGATCCGCCTCTGGTTTAATCTATTTTCGCAGAAACGGCATAGTATTATTACGATATATTATTGTACATGACAGAGAAGATGCCCGCCTTGACTTACTTTAAACGTAACTTGTATTCTTCTTAGAGTTGCGCAGCAACACCTTTCGAACCAGAAGCAAATTAATGCCAACTACACCGGGTCTGGAATTATGTTAGTAGATATATTTTCATCCTAGGTTTCCCTGGCACGGTAACAGGAAATCCTGTAAATGACCCAAAGTTGGCGGCGGAGTTAATGTTTCCGTGAAAATCGAGTCGATCAAGTTTGGGGAAGCGACAAGCCAGGGAAATCGGACGTGCGCTAGAATAGGAAGGAATATAATACCCGGCGTTACCAATCGATGAATTCGATGATCGGAAATTCAATCGATAAATCGATATCAATCGATGAAATTAGTTAATTGATATCAATTGGTATCGGCCAATCGATGACCAATCGATAGTCACAAAAAAAGTTCATCGATTCATATCGATTGGCAAGTACTTTTATGACAGATGTTCCAAGTGAAATTGAGCCGCGAAGCGACGACAAACGAGTCGCGAAACAGTGAGTTTTCGCCGCTTCGTGCGTCTCACTTTGAGTAAATAAGACTTAAAATAAACTTTCGCTCTCGTTTGGCCTGAAACTCTCATGTACTCTCAGCGATTCCTGTGCGCTTTCATCGAATTTGGCCCACGCTTGCTGAGAGTTGAATAAAATTCTCGTGCAACTGAACTCTCATCCTTCAACTCTCGGTGACTCTCATTCTCGTTTGGCAAAAAGTCATGTTTTCAAAATAAATGTGTCGAATTTTCATATTTAAAGAGTAAGAAAACTGCATTGTGATAATCGATAACAATATAAAAGCAATCGATGACAATCAATAACAATCGATAAGGTCACAAAAATCTTCTTCATCGATTGGTCATCGATTATCAGTATCAATCGATTGATTGATATCGATTGCCATCGATTGATATCGACTTTAATCGATCATCGATTTCATCGATTGGTAACGCCGGGTATAATAGTACGATTCAGGACAATTTTGCCGCGAATAATTATCAACAAAAAAAATGAAACTGTGTGCTTTAACTTCCTCGTTGAGGGCCTTTGTAACTTAACTGAAACGTGCAAAATACCTTGTCCATATTGAAATCAATGACTGGAATCAATGCAGCTTCAATACACCTTTGCCATTATTACGTTGCCCCTGTTCGTGTGGTGCTGTGTATCAGCTTGTATCTCCATTGGCGGTATCGGTTGAGAAAACTAGCCTTACAGAAAATTTAGCGAGTCGGGCCGATATTTTGAAAATACCGCTTTCGCGAGCCACAAATCACCAAAATAAACACAGAAAAACAAAGTTAAACAACATGACAGTGATTTTGAGAGTTTTTATTTCATTTTTATCAGTTTTAAGAGCACTAAATTTTTGCCTTTTGTAAGTCTAGTTTGATAAACGTCATAAACCGATACTGCCATTGGAGATGCACAGTACACTAATAAACAGGGGATGGTAAGCCTGTGAGATCACCTTTGCTAGTCATCAGTTGTCCTGACTTGCGAAAGGGTTCCTGTTATTTATTGAAAACAGTTATATAAAGTGAAATCATTTTTATTTGATTTCCCAAAGATCTTTTGAAATCATGCAATGACACATGTTACTTTGTTTATTGACATAATTCAATAAACAACATTTTCTACAGCAACTAGCATTTCCTATCTGTTCGTGTATTGGAGCGGTTTTAAATTGAGTGTCGTAAAGCCAAAACCAAAGCAATTATTCTGGCCAATCACAACAGACGCTGACAATCCAATGAACCAATCAGAGCTCGGCAAGTACACGTAGCCAGCGCCAACCGCGGGAAAACGCGTGCAAGCAAGTCACGATTGGTTTTGCTTTTACTTCTGATTGGTTGCTAAAGTGGCGCGAGATTTTTCCGCCAATCATAAAACGTAGCAATGCAAAACCAATTACTTTCGACACTCAATTGAAAACCATTGCAGTATTGAACAACTATTTTACACTGTCACCTTTCAAATTCTATCTTTTATAACAGGAAGTACGATTTTCATTACGAGATCATCGACGACGACGACGACGACGACGACGACGACGACGACGACGACGACGACGACGACGACGACGGGGGGGGGGGGGGGCGTTATTTGGGTTGTCACACAACGCTCCTTCATGAGTGAGGGAGGAGCATTGCGTGACAACCCAAATATTGGCTGCGTAAGATACTACCCTCCCCCCTCCTCCCCCATACTGGACTGTTATGAAATTTGAAGTTGTAACATACCGTGCAGCATGAAATTTATTAAGTTTATAAACAGCTGTTATTTGTAAAATCAGACATTTAAGATTATTTCACACTCTTCTTCCTGGGCTGGGCTAGTGCGAACTCCTTGGTATTTAAATGGAGTAAATTTTTGCGGATTTTTTTTTTCGCTGGAGTTTATTTCTGTGGGATCTTATTTTCACGGATCGTTGGGACACCCGCAAAACTCAAGAAAATTAGATCCCGCAAAAATTTAATGCCACACGGTAGTCCATATAAAGTCCTTACCAAGGCTAAAACTAAAAGTACACTGAAACTATTAGCATACATATGAAATAAATAATGCAATATAATTAACAGTAGTACAGTGAAATTCTATAGGGAGAAAAGAAAGTGTATGCATTAATGAAGCAGGTTATAAGGAAATTTAAAAATACCTTTTAAGATTGGAAGTTAAAATATTAAGTATGTAGTGAAACATCATAAAAAAAAAATCCCCCAACCCCCTGACCTTTGGACGCTTTAGTTTGTTTATAATGCATTTGTCAGTGGTAGGTCCACACTTTCTCGGGGGGGGGGGGGGTGGGAGAGGGCCAGAGTAATTGAAAATAATGGCGGCGATTCCTTGGCCCTTCATTTTAATTCATAACATCGATAAAAGTAAAAACATCTCACAGTTTTACAGAATAAATATAAAAGCAACATATTATTACACTACATGGTCGGGTAGGTAAAAAATGCTGTTTGTTAAATTATCAATAGGCAGTTTTCATGATGGCATCATTTTACTACAACAACTACATGTACCAGAATACATTTCGTTTTTCTTTCCTATTTAATTTTTTTTTGTAATCCCGGTGGAGCTTAAACAACAATACACCTAATAAACATGAGAAAACAAAAAACTGAAGGGGACACTTTTCCCGGTCCTGGCCAGCAAAACACTCATAGTAATCTTTGTAATTATCACCTCTGTTAAAGGGACACCTCTATTAAGGGGACACTTCTCCTGGTCCCGATGCTGCCCCCTTCATGGAAAGTTCCACTGTAGTTACAGTGATGATGCCACCATGAAAATGGCCTATTGAAAGAAAAGCTAATCATTCAGTGGAGAAAATGACTCATTATTTTGTGATACATGTTTTATGTACCTCATTTCATTGTTTTGCAAACTGTCACCTCTAACCCACATTATCTTAACACTGGGTTATTTAATTCGGGAATGTTTCATTGCTTGTTGAACATTACTATCTCTCCTAAATCATAGCCCGTTACTCCAAATGTGTTCCCAGAAAGGTCCACAAATTTTGCTCCACACAACTGGATATCTGCGATGGCTTGTTGAAATACCATTTCCATCTGTGAAAGAAGATACAGACAACTTAGTCAGAAAAAAGCAAACAAAGCTGTTATGTTTACCGTACTTCATATTTAATCAACCGACCCAACAAGCTCTAAAAATTTGTCCGCTGTACTGTATCAGGGCTTGAAAAAAGTCCTGTGTGGTTGTCTGGGACAAGTAGATTTTTGTGTTGGGCAAGTAACTTTCTTCACTCACTTGCCTGACAGGCATTTTAAGCCCAGTTCAGACGTCGTGCTTCTGCCGTGCCGAATTTAATTCAAGAATTAAGTTCGATAGAAGCACAAGCCATCTGTGAACTAAGCTTAAGTAAACTTGTCCAGGCAAGTAAAATTTAAGACTCACTTGCCCAAAGAGCAAGACAGGTTTCTTTTACAGGTCACATTCCACAGGTCATAATAAATATTACAGGTCACAAGAATTATACACCCAAATGAACCATGTTTTCACTGAAGATATTTTTTAGGTCTAGGGTTAGGAGTTTAGCACTGTTTGGACAGTTTTTAGACTGTTTTTGGACAAATATCAAGGGACATTTAATTGTGACCTGTGGAATGTGACCTGTTAAAAAAAACCTGCCACAAAGAGCAAGCTTAAATTTTTTTTTAGCCCTGTATATATACAAGTTTTTGCCATCTTTTTGAAAAGTTTTTGTTGGCCAATTTTTTGAAATCAGCCAATCAGAATACAAGAATTTTGGGAGCCAGAGTTGTTGAGTGCTACATTCACTTTCCAACCAAAGAACCTTTTTTCAAAACAACCTGACATATTGTTAAAATATTACAGTAAAACCTGTATTCAGTGGACCCCTCTATTAAGCGGACACCAGCTGCTTTGGTCCCTAAATTTTCTTCCCATATTTACTGTAAAACGAACTTGTATTCAACGGTCCCCATATTAGGCGGACACCCTCTATTAAGTGAACACCAGCTGCTTGGGCCCTAAATTTTCTTCCCATATTAATTTTTTACTGTAAAACAGACCTGTATTCGGCGGACCCCTCTATTAAGCAGACACTAGCAAGGGTCCCAAGGTTCACTGTATTAATATTGAATTGAATAAAAAACAAGGTAACTGAATAAATTCCCCTACTGAATTTAGCAAACATGAGATCTGCTGAAAAAGGAAGGAAATAAAGATTTGAAATTCATGATTTTTACAAGAAAATGTATGGCAGGTGGACAGTTTGCATCATACATTCTTTGAAAAAAATAAAATTGCAATTTTGACTTTATGCATTTCCTAATAAAAGTAGATATCTATGAAACTTCGCATTTTTGTTAAATTAGTTATGGGAAACCTATTTATAGATTCTGTTTCTCAGTTCATTCAATATTATTCAGATATATGAAATCTTGATGCTGTTTCAAAACGCAGGGTTTTTCTGGCATTTGCATTTTCAAAAAGATGTCAAAACTGTAGTATCTCTGTTAGTAAACTTACTGTAGGGTTGTCATTGGCAGAAAGCTTCCAAACTCTTACAAACGTGTCTTCAGATGCAGAAACAAGCTGAAAATAAAAAGATTCCTTAACATGTGGAAGAAGTACACGTAAGAAGGTGCTAGGGTTGTAAATAAACTAGCTGGTCCACTTTACATTTCCCTGGTTACACCATTGTCATGGACTCACTAGTTTTATACATGAACCTGTAAATTTGTATCATCCATTCAAATTCAAATTGAAATTACAAACAATAAATAGATGTCCTTTAGAGCCAATATGACTCTTAAAAAGTCATTAATTACCAGTAAATTCATAAGGGAAATACAAAAGAAATGAAAATGAAAAGAAGGTTTGTAAATCCTGATAAAGAACAGCTATACTGTATCACTCACACAGAATACTAATACAATAGCTAATGAGCTTCACCGCTGTTGCTCTTTTATATGATAATGTATTCAAAGAAGAATTATATGTCTTTGAATATTTACAATGGCTCACCGCAGCCAGTTTCTCCACTCATATTAATTTATCTATTACTTACCAGCTCTGCTTCTATGCATATATCCATTGCACTGATCCAACGTGCATGAGCACAAGCTTCAATAAGCAGTGCACCGGTTGAAGCACTAAATACTCGTATGTGACCCGTGGAAAAGCCGCCTATAACTAAGTTCTTAAGCAAGCAAACAGATGAACAAGGAAACCTGAGGGAAACAAAAATTTATAAATCAAATAAATTTTGGCATTTCTTATAGCCTGAGGCCTTTTTGGATGTTGCTTATAAGAGAGCCAACCATTTATAATATTGATTTCAAATTTAACACTATACTAACCATTTTCCTTCAATTTTAATGACCTCTGTGAAATGCCCCCCTGATTGCCAGAGTACAATGTTACCCTCTTCATCTGAAGACACCATGCGGCTGCCTTGCGACTCCAGATCACATATAGCCACTTTGTGACTGCCAAGCGTCTCCTGCAGCTTAACAGCCGTTCCACGAGGAGGGATGTCAAACACCATGATTCCACCCTCTGATGTACCTGATGTACCATAGATTTAAAGCTTGTTATTTATAAACACATTGTTACTGCAAAATTGGGCAAAAATTGCATAAAAAATTACAACAAAAAATTGTACAAAAAATTGCCAACGAAAATGGGCCTTTAAAATGTGAGGTACTTATTTAGCAATAAACCAACTATTGAATGAAGCTTACCGACACAAATATACTTGTCTCCAACTGCACAAATACCTCTTGCAAAATGTGAATAGACTGTGGGGCACACACAAAAAACGTAAGTACCCGTTCAGTACCCTTTGAGCAACTCTACTTAACAAAAAATACAAAAATGACACTCGAGTTTAACAGACCTCCTTCCTTTGATTCTCCAAGCGCTTGCCAAAATATCATGATCGATCCATCCATTTCAAACATCTATTTAACACAACAAACACCAATCTATTACCAAACTAATACAATTCCATTTACAGTAGTTAATAAGATACAGACAAGCTTTTTAAAGCAGACTTTAGTCAACACCCTTTCAATTTCTGAAAAAAATATGATGAACTGCAAACACCTTGGACTTAAAGTAATACCACACTGGTGCTCAATGCAAAACTTTACAACAGATTTTTCATGGGTTCATATCTGGGAAGACATATACTCCTCTTTAAACCCATCAACAATAGATGAGCGTGGGCGTTTGTGCCTCAAGGTTGGTGGAGCTGGGCAACGCTAAGCAAGGAAGGAGGTATCCATGGCAACCCTGAAGCGGCCACCACCCACCTGGGCACCGTCACACTGAAGGACTCAGTGGAATACTTACCAACCAAGAGACAATCTCCCACGGGAGGGGTGGGATGGGCGAAAATTGCACAGCTTGCGAGCGAACGTGCTAGCGAAATGATCCTTGCAAGCAAGGACTGCCAGTAAGGGTCACAAGGATCCCCTGCGAAAGGCTTGGGGCTGCCCCAGGCTCCATGCGCTCGCGAATGTGGGCCACAACGTATATGCGACACGAAATGCCTCTGCGAACTGCTGCGGTTGCAAGCGAGCTTCCTGCGTCCAAAGCTGGTGGAGAGCATTGCTTCGAGGTTAACTTTGCCTAAATTACATTTAGCCACATTTAATCAAGGGATTACATTAATTTTTTTTCACTATGACATCATTTTACCGCATCAGAAAAAGAGATAATGCAAAATATACAAGCATATTGCACTGTAGTATACCAGTTTGACAGGTTAGGAACAGAGTGAGGTTAATTTAAGTAAGCGCACTCGCCTTGGGAGGCACTGGATGGCAATGAGAAAAGGTACAGTAATTAATTAAGAAAAGGTCCTTAAAAATAATATTGTTAAATTACATGTAAGCAGTCAAACAATAAATCCTTTATTTGATTGTTTGACAGATAATAAATTATGTACAAATATTTTACTCATTACTTGCATTTACACAACTTGCACAATATCCATGCATATCTTCTGTTAAACCATCAAAATTAATAAGGTGTATTTATAACATGGCAGTCTTACCTGAGCACCCTTGACTGAAGTGATAACCAAAACAGTTCTCTCTGGAAGCTCACACCATTTTGCCTGAAAAATTATATTTAAAAAGTGTGACCACTAGCTAACTCTAAAGATGGATAATTTAATATGATTTGTCTGCACAATTTGTTGAGAAAGCAAAATGTCCAAACTGTACATTATTGCTCTGTCAATTCCAAGCCTGCTCACCCCCCCCCCCCACCCCCCTAGACATTTGTCGGATATTTTATAACTTTTCCTTCCCAAGGGTGGGGCATTTGCTAAAACAGGTCAGCTCGGGAGTGGGGCATTGATGGAGCCATCAACTGGGCTGATTTTAGAGCAGTTTTCAATGAGTGTGATAAAACCAAAACCAAAGTAATTACTCTGACCAATCACAGAAGTCGTAAACAATCCAATGAACCAATCAGAGATCGAAGCAATTACATGTCGGCAGCACCAAGCGCAGGAAAATGCGTGCGAGCAAGTCACGATTGGTTTTGGTTTTACTTCTGATTGGTCGAGAAAGCAGCGCGAGATTTTTTAGCCAATCACAAAGCGTAGCAATGAAAAACCAAAGCAATTGTGTAATTACTTTTCACACTTGATTGAAAACTGCTTTAATCCTTATGTTTCCAATAGGGCATATGCATGGCAGCCATGTTGGTGATCAGGAACAATAAAAAATGTTGCTTAAAAATAGAGTTTAATTCCCAAAGGATGGACATTTCATTGTTTTGAACACCAACATAACAATAACAACAATTTTATTTCATTATTAATAATATAATATTTTCAACATTGACAACCCGCAGTTAGCATAGCTAATCGAGGCGGGTTGTCAAAAATAAGCCACATAGCCACATAGCTACTGTACATATGCCCTGTGGGCAATAAAACTGGGCTGACAGTTTGTATTATCATTTGTAAAATTAATTAATAATTCATAAGGGTACTAACAAATAGAAATGAGCCATTCCAATCACATGGTTACCCTGTAATCCAGATAAAACTCACTATTATATAGTGAGTTATATCTGATATATAAATTAGATACAACCACTAGTGAGTTGTATCTGGAATGTGAATTTCACAAATTTGCCAATAAGCCAACAAATTGGATAATATAACAGGATAAAAAAAGTCTAGCCTAAAGATGTAACGTAATATATATGTGCATGTCTCCTGAAGTTAACTGAGGCCAATAATCCAAAATTTATCACCGTACAAATTCAAAAGTTATGTCAAATAAGAAATAAGTGTCTTTTATTCATCCTTGGTGAGCAATAAACCAAAAATTGAAAGTTAAAAAGTCAAACAATGACTTGTTTTTCAGCTACTGGCAGTCCAAATTAGATAGCAGCTGCAGGAAAAAGAGATTCCATGCACATAACATTTTTCTTGGAAAAGGCAGGTGATACTATTATAATAAAAGATCACAAGACAATGTATATACTTCTGCCAGACACAAAACAAACTTTCTGTGAAAGCCAATGCTACTAAATTACCATAATAATAATAATATTGTGTATGTCTAATTGCATGTACTTAAATACATTTTAGATTGATAAACAGTAATCAAAGACAGAATAATCTAAAAACATTAAGCAAAAAAATATCCACGAAATATAAACATCTGATAAACATGTACTATCAAAATGTTTCAATTTTTAAAGATGAAATTTACAGTAAATCCAAGTGTCAAAAACCATTACGGAATCTTGATAAATATAAAGCTTTGTGTATAAAAACAAACAACTGCAGGTCGCGATGGATGTATTTTTTGCTTTTTGCTTGGGTGTTAGATCATTAATTAAGCTTAAGTTCTGTTATCTCAAAGACTCTGTCGAACCGCTAATTCGCTATCTTGATCTGAACAGAAACCGTTTCCCTTGCAAATCGCTGTTATTCTAAAGTGAGTCTTAATTTATTTCTGGCTATGTCAAGCGCTCATCTGATTCCGCTAATCTTATATGAATTCTCGAACATCACAGTGCATGCAGTGTGTCGATGTTTTCCTTTCTCGGTGATCGAAATAGAAGGAGATTTTACATGTAAATAAACATCCCAGCTTGATGGGATAAACAGCCATTTGACTGACCTGTAACACAGCAGAGCTGCTATGTGCTCCTTCTCCTTTACAAGAGACCTGTTTCTGGTTAACAACGCTTCCCTTTGTAGCGCTGGTAATGCAAACAAACGCCTTGTGAACAACACCATAGGTAACCAACTGTTTCTCCACCGACGATAAAACCGTGAGATTATTGCAGAGCGAGGACGCACTGGCTTTGAGATTCACTGAAGTATCACGTGCGAACATTCTGATCGAAACGAAGCCCTGTAATCGAACAGTTTTGGGACAAATAAGGTCTAATGAGTGGAGAATGAATTTGAGGAGAGCTTAACGGTGAGCAGGTGTCAAAAGCTTCCAGGCGTCTCCAGGAGCTCGACCGTCGCTAGGTACCAGGCCTATCGCTCAACCGGAAACTTACAGCTGATTAGATCCTTTTACTGCAGGATCCGGTGCTTCTATCTCGTTACGGTGGTCTTTGCAAATACAGTTACATGTAAACAGTGTACTACTAATAGAGCGGTTTTTAACAGACTTTCAATAAAGTCCTTCTTCTTACATTTATAGATTTATAGCCCGCCGGACGAAGGACTTTTCACACTTGATTGGCGCCATTTTTAGCGACCCAAAAACGGGTCGCTGGTAGCCGAGAGTAGCCCTTGGGGACCTTGGGGACAGAACTGTCAATCATAAGGTATAAGGCGCAATGAAACGTGACTTGCGGTTGAAATTCAAAACGAAGGTGGGAAATATTTTATTTCCATTTGGAGGTTGTGCAAGATTTTTTTCGGGATTGTTCGACACTTTTCTTTTCTTTGGTTCGCTGTGCATGAATTTGTTTTTCTCTACTTTTGCTGTTCAGGAATTTTATTTTTGGTAATTTCCCAGCACACCCCCCCCCCCACCCCCTCAAAAATTAACTTTTCCATCCCCAAGGAGAGGTATAAAACAAAAATAAAACGCTTTGCGGTCAATTGATTACACGTTTGACTTTATTACTTTACTAGAAATCCATGACTCCTGCTGCCAAGGCTGATCTGACTAGGTATAAAAAAGTCGACTTTGCGACACACCACGACGTGACAGCTCTAAACTTTTTTACGCAGTCAGATCAGCCATGTTTGTTCATTTTTTGGTTGATTAGGTCTCTCGCAGATCCTAGGTATACCGTTAGCAGCATTCTCGTTTGCGGTCCTTTGCAGATTTTACTTTTATTACAAATTAAAATATTGTTTTTATAGCTCTAGTTCTTGTCGTCTTATTAATTTTCAACTATTATCTTGGCGAAGTCCTACATATTTGTCTGTGGTTTCATTCATTCCTGCTCCAAGACCACCCAAACTGTTCACAGCCTAAATATTTTCTCAGATCATCGAGCAGCGATTATCGAGAGCGTGATGTCGGGAATGCGTTTACGCGATGTACGCGTACCTCACGCGCGCACGTCCCCGCAATCGCACAAAAGGGAAGATAAAACTATCGCGAGTTTCGAAAAGGATAAGAAAAAAATCAAAGGGAATCGGGGTAGTTGTCATAGGGTACAAAAAAGAGAGTAGTATAAAAGGATAGTGAGCGCTTGTCAGAGTTTAAAAAAACGAGAGTATGTCTGTTTATGTTTTTTTATTAAGTGACAGACATCGCATCACTTGTAAAAATATTATTTCGATGTTTAAATTTACATGTCCAATGATAATATAAACTACCTAAAACTGCATACATTTCTCAAGTATATTGTTTTTCACCTAAATGGGTTTATTATGAACTTCAGTGTGAAGTTACCAATTTAACAGACCACAAGACAACCTTCGCCGCACTTGTTGCAGAATTCGGATAAAAGTTATTTTCATGGCGTTGCATCTGCAAAGTAAAAGAACATTCTTTAGAAAGAGTTAGAGATGCTAAACTATAGGTTCTTTATCGATACTTTACGAGATTGTATGTGAAAACATATAAAGCAGAGAGACGACATTAAGCGTTGTACGCTATGAGGTTTGAACCTACAAAGTGTTACAAGCTGACTATCACTCTCAAGAAACAGGTTATCCCCTTCAACTATAACATGTGTGGAATCTCATTGACCGAACTAACATTCCATATGTATTTGGGCATAGTTATCTCTAATACTCTATCGTGGTCAAGGCATTGTGGATACCTTCGTACTAAAGCCAACCGAATCTTGGGAATTTTACAAAGGAACTTCTCACATTGTAACTCACGCATGAAAGAACGGACGTATTCAGTATTGTTACACCCAATAGTTAACCACAGCTCGCCAGTATGGTCTCCATACCTTGCCAAGGACAAGGCAACGATCGAATCAGTTCATCGTCGTGGAGCCCGCTTTTATTTGTGGTTGGGGACTATCAACGCACAAGTAGCGTCACAGAAATGCTAGATAAACTTGGGTGGACCCCTTTGTCTGATCAGAGACTTTTAACAGACCTTTGCCTGTTTTACAAGACTGTAAACAACAATGTTCGCATTAGCTTTCCTGAGGAGGTCCAACCCTACTTTAGATCAAGTAGAACGCAGCACCACCTTAATTGCAGACACACATTAAATTTAATTGATGCCTATAAGAACTCCTTTTTGTAAGAACCATCCCAGTGTGGAATTCCTTGCCTGGTTCTGTGATACAGGCACCGACACCTGAACACTTTTTTAAATTAATTTCAAATAGGCCATTTGCACGATGACGTCATATGACTACAACTACCAGAATCCTTCAGCTTTTTGTTTTGTAGTGCAAATTAGGGCTGTTGTTATTTAAACCGCACTGGGATTACAAAATTTAAATAAGAAAGGAAAAACGAAATGAATTCTGGTAGTAGTAGTCAAATGACGTCATAGTGCAAATGGCCTATTGTGTGTAAATAACTAAAATAAGCAGGTCTACCGCTGACCACCCCAGTGTCGGATTAGGGTCTCCTATTGACACTTAATAAATTAAAACTGAAACTGAAACTGTTACAAGCAACAAGCAGGCTAATCCTTCCTAATCGTAAATCGCCTACGATTACTGACGGTCGCTGACGATGGCTAAGTAATGATCACTGACGGTCGCTAACGATGGCTAACGATCACTGATGATTGCTTATGATCACTGACGATCGCTAACGATCACTTACGATCACTGACGATCGCTAACGATCATTAACGATCGCGTACGATCATTAACGATCGCTTGCGATCGCTAACTATCACCGACTATCGCTGACGATGCCAGCGTTTATTTTACAGTACTCACCAAAATTATTGTCGTTTTAACCACTTGAGTATCTTGTTGTCATTAAAGCGCGTTCTGCGTGGGCGCTGGAGCAATCCAAGCGTGTTTGATGACACCGCTTCTCCTATAATACCTTCCGCGCGCTGCTGCATCTCACACACTTCCTCCAGATCCACAAATATGTGCGAGAAACGGTAACTGCGAGGATACAACAAGAACAAACATTAAATCAAAGGTTCGGAATATAAAATGCAGTTGGGCTTGAGAAATTCAAGTTTGAAATGGGATTCACCGCGCAGACATTTTCCTTATCCGTCGAGCGGTTTTCAGTTGAGTGTCGTGAAACCAAAACCTAAGTAATTACTCTGACCAATCACAACAGACACAGACAATCAAATGAACCAATCAGAACTCGAAGCAAATACATGTAGCCGGCGCCAAGCGCGGGAAAACGCGCCGTGCATGCTGAGTCACGATTGGTTTTGGTTTTACTTCTGATTGGTTGAGAAAGTGGCGCGAGATTTTTTAGCCAATCGCAAAAAAACGCTCCATATATCTATAGCCCATTCACACCAACGGTTAAACCTGTTTAAATGTTGTTTAGTTGAACTATGTTTTTAGCCTCTATCTTGAGCGATGTATATGACTCAAACAACCTGGAATGGTAATGAAAGTCAATGAAATTTCTTTTAGTAAAATTTTCACTCCAAATATTACGGGAGGTTAGGAGGTATTTTTCTAAACCTGTTTTAAACTAAACAACATTTAAACATGTTTAAACATTGGTGTGAATGGGGTATAAGTTAAACTAGAGCATTAGAAGAAAATTAGAATAGTACTTCTTCTTTTGAGGGTTCCAACGGAGCACAGTGAACTCAGCCGATACAACAATGATTTGTTATCATCATACTTCTAAGCGTGGATTGCGTAGTGTTGTCTACCTTTAATCCGGCACCTCCATAGTTTTAAGCAAAAGTATCAACCAGATAACGAAAAACTAATGTATTAACACGAGTCTCATAAAAGAACAGTTATTTCACGCCACGTTTTCTTGATTAAAAAAGGCGGGAAAAACCGCAACCGCCGCAGCTCCAGTTATCAGCGGATTCAACCCACCTGAGCCAAAGATATAGATCCAGTCCCTCGTGTAACGCCTCCAAATTCTGCAGCTGCTGCAGGGATCTGGGTGTCTTTGGAGGCCATTTGATCATCTTTTTTAACATGGATGACGTGAGTGGTACCTCGTGGCTCACGTTATGTGCAAACTGTAATAAATATCAACCATACAAGTCTTACTCCTAACATCAAATCTCTATTCAAGTAAGGTGCTACTAACTTGTGAGTCGCGGATGAAATCCTAAAATGTATCTATTAAGATGTACCATTCAAATGAAAGCTACTGAGCAGTACTTTCCTGTGGTGCTGTTTATTATGCTGTACAAGGTGAATCTAACTTCCGAGTCTGTGGATGAAATCCTGAAGTGTGACCATTCAAATGAAAGCTATTGAGCAGTACTTTCCTGTGGTACTGCTTATTATGCTGTACAAGGTGGTTCTAACTTTTGAGTCTGTGGATGAAATCCTAAAGTATGACCATTCAAATGAAAGCTATTGAGCAGTACTTTCCTGTGGTACTGTTTATTATGCTGTACAAGGTGGTTCTAACTTTTGAGTCTGTGGATGAAATCCTAAAGTGTGACCATTCAAACGAAAGCTATTGAGCAGTACTTTCCTGTGGTATTGTTCATTATACTGTACAAGGCGGTTCTAACTTTTGAGTCTATGGATGAAATCCTAAAGTCTGGCCATTCAAACGAAAGCTATTAAGCAGTACTTTCCTGTGGTATAGTTCATTATGCTGTACAAGGTGGTTCTAACTTTTGAGTCTATGGATGAAATCCTAAAGTGTGACCATTCAAATGAAAGCTATTGAGCAGTACTTTCCTGTGGTACTGTTTATTATGGTATACGAGATGGTTCTTACTTTTGAATCTGTGTAAAATTCTAAAGTGTAACCATTTAAATGAAAACTACTGAGCAGTATTTTCCTGTGGTACTGTTTATTATGCTATACGAGATGGTTCTAGCTTTTGAATCTGTGTAAAATTCTAAAGTGAAACCATTTAAATGAAAGCTCTTGGGCAGTACTTTCCTGTGGTACTGTTTATTATGCTGTACAAGGTGGTTCTAACTTTTGAGTCTGTGGATGAAATCCTAAAGTGTGACCATTCAAATGAAAGCTACCGAGCAGTACTTTCCTGTGGTACTGCTTATTATGCTGTACAAGGTGGTTCTAACTTTTGAGTCTGTGGATGAAATCCTAAAGTGTGACCATTCAAATGAAAGCTACTGAGCAGTACTTTCCTGTGGTACTGCTTATTATGCTGTACAAGGTGGTTCTAACTTTTGAGTCTGTGGATGAAATCCTAAAGTGTGACCATTCAAACGAAACCTATTGAGGAGTACTTTCCTGTGGTACTGTTTATACTATACGAGATGGTTCATCTAACTTTTGAATGTGTAAAATTCTAAAGTGAAACCATTTAAATGAAAGCTAGTGAGCAGTACTTTCCTGTGGTACTGTTTATTATGCTGTACAAGGTGGTTCTAACTTTTGAGTCTGTCGATGAAATCCTACAGTGTGACTTTCCTTGTTGCTGTTTATTATGCAGTACAAGGTGGCTCTAACTTTTGATTCTGCAGACGACAAAACCCAAAACTGCCACCATTCAAATGAAAGCTATTGTAATTGAACAGCACTTTTCTGTGGTGCAGTTCGTTTGTGAATTTGTGGTACCTTGACTGCCAGTTCCATGGTCTTGGAGCCGATTGGTGCTGTACTGAACACGTACTGCTCTGTTATGCTCAGGGGAATTCCGCGCAGTTTGACAGCTACTTTCTGAAGAAACACAGATTACAAAGCTATATTTTACTATTTAAAGATGTCATAATTCTACTTTAAAGATGAATTTAGTAATTTCATAGCTTAATATTTAACTTCGCTTTTTTAGTACTCTCGGAGTGATTAAAAAAGAGATAGAGCATTTTTAAGAAGTAAAACCAACACGAGTTAAACCAACACTAATCGTGACTTGCTTACAAGTGTTTTATGCGCTTGCTTCGGTTTTCAATTTAGTGTCGAAATTAATTTCACGATTGCTTTTGTTTTGCATTGCTACGCTTTGTGATTGGCTGAAATATCTCGCGCCACTTTCTCAACCAATCAGAAGTAAAACTGAGGCCCCGTCCACACTAATGCGTTTTCGTTTGAAAACGCATACTTTTTTATCCGTTTTGACCGATCGTCCACACTAAAACGATCAAAACCGGAGATGTTTATCTATGAAAACGGAGGTTTTCGAAAACGCTTTTCAGAGTGGAGACTTTAGAAATGGCAGGTCTATCGTTTTAGTGTGGACGGCAAAAAAAGGTTACGTCACAACTAGTAACGCGTAGTATCGCTGACGCTATTGGAGCATGCGTATTGAACAGAAAAAACGTCCGATCAGAGCCTGGTGATGAAAACGCATCTTTGGATCATCGTTTTTCAGCCCCTAGTGTGGACGCAGATCTTTTTATCCGTTTTCGGGGAACCAAAAACGGAGGTTTTCAAAAACGCATTAGTGTGGACGGGGCCTAAAACCAATATGTAACTTGCTTGCACGCGTTTTCCCGCGCTTGGCGCCGGCTGCATGTTTTTGCTTTGACTTCTGATTGGTTCATTGGATTGTCTGTGTTTGTTGTGATTGGTCAGAGTGATTTACTTTGGTTTTGGTTTTTCGACACTCAATAGTCCATTTTACAGTTGTGTGCTTGGTGACCTTGCCTTTGAGTGGAAGTGAGGCTGGAGGTGACCTTGCTTTCATACAAACCTTTCTTCCTTTCATATGTTAATAATGCTGTTCTCATGTTAACTAGGTAAATTTACATCTGAAAAGCTCCAAGGTCTGTATCATAACAAGGTCAAGGTCAAGGTCAACTTCAACCTCGCTTCCACTCAAAGGCCAGGACACTAAGAAGACAACTGTAAAATGGTCTATTGAAAACTGCTTTAATGCTGTTGTATTGATAAACACTGGTACAGAGAAGACAAACCTTCCTGAATTCCAAATCACACATGAAATAGTTAGCACCATCCAACTGAACAACGCTTTCAAAAACTTCCTAGAAAATAAAGACAATCAGCTCGATGAATGAATGTTTAAAATCTACATTAAAATTGAAAAACTTTAATGAATATGAGCTCTGGGATTACTTGCTTAAATATCTTTTAACTGTTCCAGGTGTTCAGATTGTCAAAAGTAACAGAAAAGTCGCAAGCAATGATTGCTGACAGAGGAGGCAAGAATTAGAGAGTGTCCTGACATCTCTACTGAAACAGGTTTTCTTTTCACTACACTTTTCTACTTTTACGCAAGTCGCAAGCACAAAATAGAAAGAGCCTGATTGCAAGTTGCGTTCAAAAGGCTTTTTGTTTGGATTTGGTGGCTATTTTTGAATGGGAGAGGTAAAACGGAGGATGAAATATCGGTAACAGTCACTATATGATCCAGCCTTGTTTATAAAGTGAGGTACAGAGGGTGAGTAAAGGAGCAGTGGTGTAGTGGTCAACCCATTGGACTTCAGATCTGAAGGTCTGTGGTTCAAATCCTGGTCTCTGTCGTCGTGTTGTTTCCGTAGACAAGAAAATTTACTCCACATTGTCTCTCTCCACCCAGGTGTATAAATGGGTACCGGTGACAAAATGCTGGAGGTAGCCCTGTGATGGGCTAGCATCTCATCCAGGGGGGAGTAACAATACTCCTAGTCACTTCATAGTATATAAACCGGGTAACCCTGTGATGGACTAGCATCCCATCCAGGGGGGGAGTAGCAATACTCCTAGTCACTTCATAGTATATAAACCAGGTAGCCCTGCAATGGACTAGCATCCCATCCAGGGGGGGAGTAGCAATACTCCTAGTCACTTCATAGTATATAAACCAGGTAACCCTGCGATGGACTAGCATCCCATCCAGGGGGGAGTAGCAATACTCCTAGTCACTTCATAGTATATAAACCAGGTAACCCTGTGATGGACTAGCATCCCATCCAGGGGGGAGTAGCAATATTCCTAGTTGCTTCATGCTACAGAAATCGGGTTAAGCCCCGGACGTGTGGGCTTCCTGTGGTTCATGTTCCTCATGTGAGACTCAGGCTGCTATTATTTGGGAAAATCCGAATCCAGATCTTGAATCCAGAAAAAGATTTTGCGTTTTTTTACAAAGGAAAACCCAAAAACGGATCATGAATCCGTTAAGTCCATACTTCGGTGAGATTTTTCAGATCAAATCTCAATCTGGATTTTAAGATTCGTGATCTGAGCGTTTTGGGGGGCATGGATTTGAAAGAAGTACATCTGACAAGCGGTCATTCGTGCAAATTTACTTGTTCCGTTCGCTGTTTTCATTCTTTCACGATTTCATATCATGGGCAATTCAGGTAAGATGTTACTTCTTATATTAGGTTAAATTAAATAGGTTAAATAGGTTCATTGGCCTACCAACGGTTTTTTTTTACGTTAAATGATCCGTTTAAGGATTTTTTTGTTTTTTTGGTCATGAAAAATCCACATGATCCCCCTGTAGCCTTCAATGAAGACTTCTTTGGGTTTGACCTACAATGGTTGTGTGGGGAAGAAGTGTATGATGACCCCAAGGAAGTTCCAGAAGCTCTGGAACCCTCTCATAGGTCGGGCTCACCGACAACGAAGGGTCCACTTACGTATAGTTTGACGAGACTTGCATCTGGGAGTTGTTCCGACAGCATCTCAATCTGCTCCATACTCGGCGCCAGTCCTGCTGCCTGAATGAGGACAGAGTACAATCATAGATGACCATCAAAATATTCCATAAAGTCCATTTACAGAGGCGAGTTTTAACACAATTGTCGCGACAATTATAAGTGCGATTTCAAATCGCCTGTGTAAAAGAGCGGTGATTTTATTTTTATTATTCAAAAACTTGAATATTTACCTTAACATCCTGTGTCGGTTCATGTATCAGCGAGTGAAGAATTTTAGCATCTTCTTTCCTAAATCTATCAAAACAGGGAATCAGATAATTGTTGTGGCTAAGCCAGTAGAGAATTTCTAATGTGACATTGCGTTGCAGGAACATGATACAAGCTAATATCGTAAAAAGGGTTGTTGTTGTTCATCGTCGTGAACACACTAGTAAAGAAGTATTTTTCGTTTGTCTCACGATGTAGTCACTTCCGATGTGGATGGCGACGTTTCGACTGCATACTGCTAGTCTTCTTCAGGCGATGGGGTCGACTGGTTACGCGTCACCTTATGAAGCACGATGCTCTGCTGTGATTGGTTGGTTTTCAACAGCTGTGACTGGCGCATTTTTGATCCTGATCCTACGGACCGCTGAGGGAACAATTCGTCGAAACAACGAGGATCAAAAATGCGCCAGTCACAGCTGTTGAAAACCAACCAATCACAGCAGAGCATCGTGCTTCATAAGGTGACGCGTAACCAGTCGACCCCATCGCCTGAAGAAGACTAGCAGTATGCAGTCGAAACGTCGCGATCCACATCGGAAGTGACTACATCGTGAGACAAACGAAAAATACTTCTTTACTATGATACAAGCTATTTGGAAACATTTCACTGAAGACCTTTTAACAAATTGCTGCGACAAAATGCTGTATCAAAAATCAATCATCTGTGCATAGCCTGTATATAGCCACACCCCACCACTTTTGAAAAAAAAAACAGAAGGGGCCCCCTTCTCCACCTTCTTCAATTTTTCTTGGGGGGAGGGAGGGGGCTGTACAGAGGCTCTCTGCGTACTGTTACAAGATGAAAGGGAGGGAGGGTGCTGTACAGAGGCTCTCTGCGTACTGTTACAAGATGACCATAAAGTTGACGTAAATGACTGACATTACATGTATAAGGAGATCTTATTAATGATGTTGATCACAGTTGGAAAGTAGAAGATTTGGAGCATGCAGTATCTTACGTTAAAGCTTCGCCATTAGGGTGATCAGAGCCATATCTTCCAGCTCGTCCTGTGATCTGTTTGGCTTGAGAAGATGTTAGTCGTACCACATTTTGTCCATCATACTTCATCAGGGTACTTAACACAATCCGCTTAATATTTCTAGAAAGGAAGCGCAAAGAAAATGAAACACAACAAAACAACACCAGGTGAATCTCTTTTGAATTCATTACCAGTAAGTTCATGACAAGCACAAAATAAAGTAAAATCAACCTTCAACACACAAATCAAGCCACTCTGTGTTTTTTGGTCAATTGGCGCATTTTGACTTTTTCACTCCCAGAGTTAATTGCGACAACATGTACTGTTCTAACTTTTGAGTATGTCAACGAAATCCTATGGTGTGACCATTCAAATGAAACCTCTTCAGCAGTAGTTTTGCATGGTACCATTTGTTTTTCAATATTCTATAAAATGAAATTTGGAATTTTTCTTGAATTTTGAAATTTGTCACTCTTGGGAGTTAAAGGGTTAACTTACAAATTGAGTCCCATTCCAATAGCATCAGAGGCTACTAGCACTGAACAGTCATCATCAGGATCATTAAACTTCTTTGCCTGTTCTACCTTAGTGGCTGCAAAAGAAAACATTAAACACTTAATGACTGGTCCTGAGGGAAACAGTGAATTTTGTTTCCTGAGAATCTCGATCAAGATTCGAGGGAAACAAAATTCACTGTTTCCCGAGGGATCAGTCATTAAGTGATTTGTTATATAGCAACATAAAAAAAAAACACAACACAAGACAGTTTGAAAAATGCGCCGAGCACTCGATCCATCATAATCATGCCACCTTTTGTCATGGTCTGATCACGTGCGCTAGTGGGCAACAGTGCAATGTTACCCTCTGACGTCAAAATTGTTGCCCGCTTTCGCAAATGTTGCCCGCTCAGCACAATTGGCGGGAAACAGTTTGTTTGTTAGATGTCATGTGACGATGAATCAACCAATCAACGCGCGTGTTGTATTGACAAAAACTCCAGCTATATAACAAGTACACATGCATGTTTACATAGTGGAAATATAACTGTGCATAACTGAGCATGCTAGAAACAAAAGGATATGGCAATCAATTCAAAGTAAGCTTAAAAATGGGATCTGAGAGAGGCAAGAGTGACCTTTGAAAAGGGCAGACCTCTTATGTGAATTAAAGGTGCTATGTGGTTAAGCAATGACAGCAATGATAATGATGGTGAAGTTTTACTTGAAGTAGTTGGATTGATAAGGTTTGGTTAATCCTGAGAAAATAATCAGTCTATTTCAAAGCTTTTTATCATCTTTTGATCATCTTTTAAGTCATGTTTTGTAAGTATGTTTGAAGAAGGCAAAGTGAGGTTTTGCAAAACTGAGCCAAACAACAAATGAATTGTATGCACATTCAAGCCAAGAAGTAGTCAGGCTGGTACTACCCTGACTTGAATCTAAATGCATTTTTTCCTCCAAGGATTGTGTTTGCTGGAAACCATTAAGTGCCAATATAATTGGCATGAAGGAAACTGTCTGTCTGAACTGGGCTGGCCTAGGATTTGAACATGGGGAACACAGGATTTAAACAGAGGACTACATGTACTGTGTTGCAAATCCATCTAGTGATTGGAGGAAGACTTGAACTTGTAAATCCAGCACCCTAATCACTAGACCATGCCATCTCCAATACTTCAAACAAATTTTTATTTTTAGTTTGTACAAGGACTTTACCTGGTGGAAGGCCTCCATAAATAATGGAACATTTCTGGTTACTTTTCTTTTCAATCTCCCTTCTTAACTGATACAAATCCCGTTGGGAAAAAGCTACCACACAGTCTCCAGGCTTGACTCTTCTAATCTTCCCATCTGCAAAAAAAATTGTGAATTTATTGCATGACTCTGAGAGAAGTAGTTGAATAACAATGAAACATGGCCATAGTATTAATTTAAAGCTACTGTGGATGTTTGGTGCTTCAAACCCTCATTCCTTAAAGAGGCATTGTCACACAGATTTTGCCGTGTTTTGGTCAAAATACACTAAATATATGACAAAGTACCTTTGCTCAAACATAAAATTGCTTTTAGAACACCAAGAGGATAATATTAAGTGATTTCTTCAGGGAAGAACAAACCATAATAAGTTTTTCTGCGATTTTTCCACGACTCTTGGGAGGAACTTGATAAAATTGGCCAATTTTTTCAAGTTGTAATCCATTTCTATCCATTTCTATCCTGCTCATCCACAGCCAAAGATAACGAATACTAGTTTCTGTGCACTGGTGTTAACAAGGCTGGACCATTATTTTAAGGTTTCCATTGAAACAAATCTTTTTTTTGACTTTTCAAAGTGATACTAAAAAGAGGTGACATAGCCCCTTTAAGCAAGAAACTTTCCTCCACATTGTTTCTCTTTCCCTTACCCATGTGTATAAATGGCTTTCAGCTAAAGTAATGCTAGTGGTGGTGGTGGTGGTTGGGGGGGGGGGGGGGGGGGGTGGGGCTTGCAATCTACTAGCATTCCATCAAAATGGGAGTAGTAATGCTTCCAAGTACTTAATGCTACAGAGACTGGGTCAACCTCAGGTGATGTGGGGTTCCTGTGTTATAAGCCTCCTGAGCCTCATGTGGAACTTTTTACATGTGAGGTGTAGCTGAATGAGTAGCCTGTGCACCTCGTATTTCATTCGTTCTCTTTAACAATAGACTTTATTGTTATCAGGGCTAGGGACATTGTTTAGCTCTTTTACCTATTGTTTTCTCCACAGATAGTGTCGCTGTAGTGAGGTGCTGTTTGCACCAGCTGATTAAGAATCAAAATATGGCCATAGCATTGAGTGGTGAATTTGTGTAGTTCTGAAAACAACTGTTATGCAATCGGTCAGTATAAAACACGGACTGCGGACTACGGACTAGGGTATAAAACGCGGACTACGGACTGCGGACTACGTATAAAACACGGACCGAAGCTGTAAACATAAAATATTGATTTACCTCGATAAATACGTAGGGGTTGCGGCATGCTACTTTACAAACGTTTGGTCTCTTGATATTTGAAAAAAAAATTCAAACAAAGGAAAGCAGAAATATTATCTTAATTCTTGCAACTTTTCTTGTTTACAATCTGCTTTATACCCTGTGAGCAGAGTCCCCGGCCTTCGATCTTCACAGGCTAGAAAAATAAATTAAAGCGGCTCCTTCGAGCCAACCCGTGAATGCGAAATGCCAATGGTAACGCAATATTGCGGGGTTATTTTTTGGAAATTAATTATGCGACGAATGTGAACGAATAAAAAACCCAGTAATTTTCAGTTCGAAAAAAAAAAAAAAGATAAATCCGTCCTGGGCGAGGATCGAACTCGCTTCCTTCAGGTGGCTCTGGCTCTATTGCCCGACTACTTATCCACTACGCCACCTAGGATTTGGCTTATTACTAACGTCAATTTTTTTATTGCAACGTAGATATGCCGAAAAAGTTTACATCTGAGTGAGCATTTACGGGAAGGAGCCTTTGATTTATTTTTCTAGCCTGTGAAGATCGAAGGGGGCTCTGCTCGCTGGGTATAAAGCAAAATGTAAATAAGAAAAATTGCGAGAATTAAGATAATATTTTTTCTGCATTCCTTTATTTGAATTTTTTTCAAATATCAAGAGACCAAACGTTTGTAAAGTAACATGCCGCGACCCCTACGTATTAAAAAAGCTACGTAGTTTATCTAGGTAAATCAATATTTTATGTTTACAGCTTCGGTCCTCATTACTTTACACACAGTCCGCGTCTTATACCGAGTCCAGGAGTCTCAGTCCTCGTTTTATCCCTAGTCCATGTTTTATACCCAGTCCATAGTCCGCAGTCCGTAGTCCGCAGTCCGTAGTCCGCGTTTTATACCCTAGTCCGTAGTCCGTAGTCCGCAGTCCGTGTTTTATACTGACCTTTATACAATGGTTCTTTTCAGAACTTTACACTAACCTGGATGGTCACACCTGACAGATAACACAAAATTTCTAGACATTGCCATTAATTTTGCAAGGAAGCAGAGACATATGTTAGTTAAGACCTTACCAAGACTATGATCATGTTTCACTGACAGAGGGGAGAGTCTCTCATAATGCTGAATCTGTTGTTAAACAAAATTACAGATAAACATTTGGCACCAAGAATGAAAAAAGACGTTGTGAGTGCATCAAGACAATATTTCCCAGGAAATGATAGATTCCTTTTTCCAATAATAAATTATCAATGTCAATTAATCTCTGTGATAATAATCTGCTTTGAAACAGATGTTGTCAAGATCAATTTACAACTGGTCCATTGGAAATTGCAATGCTTTCCTCTTTCCGTCATAAGGCAAACATTAAACCATGTGGTTCAAATAATTAGTATTAAATTTGATTTCATGGAATTGATGTTAATTTTTAATGACTTAGCAGTTCTTGTTCTGTCATGCCATTTTTTTTTAATTTGATGTATTGTCCTCAAAAACTATTACCAGTGTGGCCAGATGAAGGTTTATGAAAAAAGACAACTTTAGACAATAGTGGACTTTAGATCGGACTACGAGTACGAGATTGAGTATGAGTACGACTTTTAAAACCTAGTTCGCATGCTCTACATAACCATTTACCACAAAAATTTTATACTTAGAGTCTCTTTATCTTCTGTTCAGCAACAGGAACTAACCGACAGCTCTGGGGACGTGACTGGCTTGAAATTCAAAAGTCGTACTCGTACTCAATCTCGTCCTCGTACTCAAATCTAAAGCTCCCTAATGTCAGCTGCTCCAGTTTTTGTTTGGGCCTGAATGATGTGCCTTTAACAGTAATATCAGTTAACCATTATTACCTCCAATTCATCATTGCAAGAAGACACTAATCTTTTTACAATATCAATGGCTGAGCTATCACCACAAATATGTATTTCTGAGCATGGCAGACCTGAATGAAAGACAAACGAAATTAACCAATTGGGAATAAGCATCAAGGAGCACTTAGAAATGATAACCTTCTCTACAGAATCTGTAAAAAAGGATGAGAAAGATCTGATGGTGTATGTGTACACCTTTCTTTGTCATTTTCTTCTAAGTGTTTATTTTATCTGAATGAATTAATTCCAAGAGGATAGGACAGAGTAAAACAGTTATTAGAAATATAAAGAAAAAGACAGTTAACCCTTTAGCTCCCAAGAGCACCAAAAGTCAAAATTCAAGAAAAATCCTTAATTTCAGTTTGTAAAATATTGAAAAAAATGGTACCATGCAAAAGTACTGCCAAAGAGGTTTCATTTGAATGGTCACACTATGGAATTTTGCAACAGACTCAAAAGTTAGAACTATACATATTTGCATGTCTCCATGATAATTATTGACTCTGGGAATGAAAGGGTTTAGCTCAGTGAAGTTAAAAGAAACCATATTCAGTTCAATTGTCGTACGCATGGTTCTGAACAACTAACCTAACAGGGCTCGTGTCCAGGCCCAGCCTCTTTCATTATCGTTCATCATCTGAATTTCATCTACCACTGCACAATCATCTATCCAGAAGAAAAAATGATAACTGTGGTAAGACCAGAGGATGAAACTTTTGTGTGGATTCTTGCAGTCAGCTATCAGGGTAGTGAGCACCTCTCCCATTTACTTTTTATTCTTTCTCACCATGGTGGTTAGTATCCTTTCCTAGACTTTAGGCTGCAAGCAATCTCTCATTGCCTCTCAACCCTCCAAGAGTAGGGTGGGGTGGGAGGGGAGAAATTTAGCTTCCCATTAGTTTTATCCCTTTGTCATGATTATGGTCCTATTCTGTAATTAGCCCCCACCTGGGAATTCCGTTTTTCCAAGCCCCCATCCCCCCCCCCCCCCTTCCCCCTTTCCCCCAAGTAAGAAATTAATTTTGGCTCAATTTAATGCACAAAAAGCTCCCAAGGAAATCACACCAAATTTAAAATGTTAGTACCTGAGTGGCTGACCTCAGTAAACATGTCTCTCATCCATCACTCATTATGTAAGAAAGTTATTTCACGTGTGTAGTGGTTAGCCCATTGGGGTCACTGGTTCAAGGCCTAGTTCCTGCTGTTGAGTTGTTTCCTTAGACAAGATACTTTGCTCCACATTGTCTCTGTTCACCCAGGTGTACAAATGGGTACAGGACAAAATGCTGGAGGTAACCCTGCGATGGATGAACATCCCATCCAGGGGAGAGTATCAATACTCCCAGTTGATTCTTGCTACAGAAACCCAGAGGTTTCATTAGAAGCCGGCAACCGGCGAATTCCGCCAGCTACTTCCTAATATATCACCACCTACTTTTTGATTAATTTCACTGAAGTTGATACCCAGAAGGCTAGAAACGCCATTTCCGAGTTCCTAGATTTCCTAGGGGAAAGGGGCCTTATGACCTCTTTGTTTCCACTGCCATCTATTTTATAAATATTGCCACTTACTCTTAATTTTATTGAAATCCCTGGAAACCAGGTTAAAAGTCATGACCAAAATATCAATACATACAAGGCCTTCTTGTGGAGCACATCTCAACAGTTGCAGCGATATGATTGGCAGGTTCATCTGATGATATTGCCCATTGTCTGTCCTCACCAGTTAGCAAGTCACAAGGTATTCCCTGTTTGTTATAATAAAAAATGGAGAATAAAAACAACTAATAATTTAATAACATGATGAAGCAACATTCTCTATAGCCAAGGTTTATAATTCTATAAACTGAGAGTAGCACAGACAGGACACCAAGCTCATTTATAGTATTTTTTGTAAACAATTACCCTGTAGTGCAGGCATATTTTGGGGGCAATCCAGTGCTTATTTCTTCACGTAATGTCTGGGCGCCATCTTGGAATATGAAACTAAAGGAAGATTGGGGAGATTATTAAAATGTGGCCAACAGTCCCATCTCCCTACATTTTGGGAATCCAAGATGGCGGACAAGCTTACAAACGAATTCAAAAAGCATTCTACACTGCAGGCTAGTAAACTATTGGAGTGTGTTCAACAAGGTGCAAAAGGTACAAGAAGCAAATGCTCTTAAAAGGATTTCACCCTTGAACCAAAAATAAGGAGCAACACATTTGTGAACAAAGACTTAATAAAAACTTACAAATTTTATTTTTGGTTCATGAGTCCTTATTTTAGAGTTATGTTTTCTTCTATATTTGACCAGCCAGAAATTGTACTTGACCAAGCTCAGTATGACTGTTGACTGTCCATAAATTATTTCAAACCCTGAGTTGTAACAACCATGTTACAGTTAGCAATACTTGTGTTACTGTCTTACATTTGCTTTTTACAGTTTGCCATTGAAGCCTTTCACCACCAATTAAGTATCTTTCACAGAAGTTGGTCAACACTTAACAAATTATTATTTAATACTTACAGCCTCATTTGTTCTTCTGAAAACCTCCGTCGCTAGCAGCCGCAGTGGCCCACAATACAATCCAGAATCAGATGCTCGAAATCTCTCAAGAGCAGAGTGCGTCTTTCCACTGTTAGTAGGACCAGCATGGTATATGATTTTCCTTTTAATCGCTCTGGCCTCTGGGAATCTAACATCATCAAATATGACCGCACGCGTCAAGGTTTATTTTTCAATTTAAACTTACATCTTCTTTATTCTCTAGGGGTAAAGGCAAAGTAAAACGGACAACATTGTTGTACAACTTGTCGGACAATAATGTTGCATTGCAAGTTACAGTCCTGATGTTGCACATATTATCACCTATGCATGTAACACATTTTCATGATGCAGAAAGTAGATATTGCTTCTACTTTTTGCAGCATGAAAATTTGCTGTAGGCATAGGTGATAATATGCGCAACAAGCAATCTCCACTTGCAACACAAAATTGTTGCCCGACAAGTTGCACAAAAATGCCTGTATTTCTTTGCATTTACTCCTAGAGAATAAAGATGTTTAATTGAAAAATAAACCTTGAAATGTGCTCCTAATGACAGGATGACAAAAATTCAATGAAAAATATGCAAGATAACTAGTGAAAAATCATTGACTCACAAGTCTGCAGGACCACGTAAGTCTGAAATCTTTTTGACCTCATCAATGCAGTCTAGCATGGGATGTACTTGTCGTGCAAATGCCAAAAATAATGGAAACAGGTTTTCCACATGGTCTGTAAATATTAAAGCAATACATCAATGTGAGCACTATCATTTAGAGCGCTATTTATTATTCAACCATGATGTAATTTTACCATATAAGGGCAAAAGAACATACAAAATATGTGGGCGTATTACACTGTGGTAAACCAGTTTGACAGGTTATGAACAGAGAGAAGTTACATTGTAAATTGCAATCGACATGCTAAGAAGGAGAGTGAAACACTAGATGATTGATTGATTGATGAAAAATGATGGCTAAATTGAGAAGTTACTAAAGGGAAATGTTCTTAAATTGATGGCTGACAGATAACACATGCAGATATCTTACTTATGGCTCACATCTAGGCAACTCATGAAATGTATGAGTGTATTATCCGTCAAACAATCAAATAAGGTGTGTATATTAAATAAATGTCATGTATAATAAATACACAGTGTACATGACCAAACATTTTATGCCATGAATTACAAATAACTTCAGTGACAAATTCTAATAGTTTTGGTATCTACTGCACTTGTGCATATAGACACTGCCAAAACTGAAAGCTGTTATAATAAAAGTTAAAATAATGAAAGCTGTAACAATAAGGGAACTGAAAAGAGATCAAATTTGCTAAAGGCCAATAACTGTAAGGTGCGAGATTGCAGAAAATTGGAATATACTAATTTGCATCTCATTTAATAAGAATAGAACTTATTGTCTCAATACCTTGTTCTAAAAATAACTGAAAATAGAACCAATTTTCTGCAATCCTGTACCTCACTGGCCAATAGCACAAGACCTGAATCATGCAAAAACCTTTCCACACTTCCTACAGACTAAATTCTGCAAAAGTTGACACTTCAAACATTAAAATCTCTGAACCTGTAAATATTTTGTTTTTTAAGACATGAAATTAATGAAAAATTGGCCAAAGAAGATCAGACAATGCAATAGTAAAGGACCGGTGTGACAACCGCGCTGGTTAAGGTGTTTTGATACAGTTTTCTGGAGGTCATACCTACATTTTTCAATCGGGTTGTAAGCGGTCTTCTCCAAGTCTGATCAACATGTATGGTCTCCAGAAAACTGTATCGAAACACCTTAAGAATATCATTCCAACCCATCAAGTGACCTAGTAGAGTTATCAAGTGAACCTAGTACAGAACTTTGTGATTAGTTCTAAAAGCCTTCTGTGTTTATTACATGGACAATTCTACCTCAAAATAATAAATTATCAGTAGGCTTACCAGAATCATAATATGTTTTACTAAATGCTTTCAACATTTCTCCGTTTCCTTTCTTTGTCTGTGAAAGAATCTTTCTTCTGAACTCTTGGAAAATCTGGTGGAATAATTTGCCTGATAAAGATAAAAACCATTAAGCTTTCCACTCCAAGAGTCAATTATGGAGACATGTAGCGTAGTTCTAACTTTTGAGTCTGTTGACAAAATCCTATGGTGTGACCATTCAAATGAAACCTCTTCAGCAGTACTATTGCATTGTACCATTTGTTCTAACTTTTGAGTCTGTTGATGAAATCCTATGGTGTGACCATTCAAATGAAACCTCTTCAGCAGTACTTTTGCATGGTACCATTAGTTCTCACTTTTGAGTCTGTGGACAAAAACCTATGGTGTGACCAATCAAATGAAACCTCTTCAGCAGTACTTTTGCATGGTGCCATTTGTTCTAACTTTTGAGTCTGTTGATGAAATCCTATGGTGTGACCATTCAAATGAAACCTCTTCAGCAGTACTATTGCATTGTACCATTTGTTCTAACTTTTGAGTCTGTTGATGAAATCCTATGGTGTGACCATTCAAATGAAACCTCTTCAGCAGTACTTTTGCATGGTACCATTTGTTCTAACTTTTGAGTCTGTCAACAAAAACCTATGGTATGACCATTCAAATCAAACCTCTTCTCAGCAGTACTTTTGCATGGTACCATTTGTTTTTCAATAATTTACAAATGATATATACATATTTTTATATATATATAAACTTTGAGTTTTGGCACTCTTGGGAGTTAAAGGGTTAATTATATCAAATTCATGAAAAGTATAGGGGAGTATAAGGCTCTGAACATCTTGTTTTCTGCTTCCAGGTTGCTGCTCCACAGTATTATACGAGTGGTGGGAGTCAGTTAGGATTATACAATATTATTGATCATTGGAAATAATAACATTATTGTAAAATGTCTTATCTTGGAAGAATCAGAACAGCGAATATCATAGCCAGTTAATCATAAAAAAAAATCAGCTCTGCAAACTGCAGTGAAATTGGTTGTAATAAGTGTCTTTGGTGACAGATGACTGGAATGGAAATGGATTGTGCAGTTCCAGAAAATATCCATACTCCCCCCACGGAAGTTTTTTTTGTTTAGCACCCCCCATCCCCCCAGGAAATTCCAGTTTAGCTTCATACTTTGCTTCTAAAATGTTGGCTTTTAAGACCCCCCTCCCCCTAGGAATTTCCAATGACCTTCCATGGGGTAGGTATGGATTTTTTCTGGAACTACACATTGCAACTTAAAAAAGTTGGGACAATGCTTTTAAGTTTTGCACCATGTCTTAACAAAATTACTAAAAACAGACTATGGTTTGATTCCTTACCAGTTATGCCATTTTCAAGTGCAGTTTTTCTAACTTGCTTATCTTCAAAGAAGTCAATTAAAAATTTATTAACTTTTCCTGTTGAAAAAAAAGGAGATATATAAATCTGACTATAAGCTTAACAGCTTGGAACAAGACAGCTTTGAAGTACAAAGTGAAAAGCAAATCAGAGAGTATATTTGCCAAGGGCATACATATAATATTATATTATACAACAATGACAAGCTTATCAATGAAGGCAACAGATGCTCAGATTGTGGCTAGGTTATCGCGTTCGAAGAACGCAATCCTAATTTCGTGTTGGAGGCAAATTTGAGATTTTTTGGTAGACGGTCTTCCAAATGGCCCCCCCTATTGTTTTTTTTCAGGGGCTCATTTCCGCCGGAAATTCCTTCGAACGCGTCTCCATGATCTGTGATTAATGCTAGTTGTAGAAATTATGCTTATCCTGTTTAAGACATTAGGCCATGTAAAGATACCACATTTAAGACAAAAAGTAATGAAATGCTTGTAATGTTTAAGACATTAGGCCATGTAAAGATACCCCATTTAAGACAAAAAGTGATGAAATTGATACCCTGTTCAAGTACAAAAAACTCTGAAAACCATGCCATGTTGCCCACTCCCCTTTCGCGACCACAGAGGACTACAGTCACCCTTCCTGGCCCCATATGTAGCTAAAGATGACTATCGTCGTGTTACGTTATTTGGCCATGGAGAGATTTAGATTTGAGGAAACTTGGTGGTGAAAGGGTTAAGGACAGATAAGGGTGCTAAAATCTAAAATGACGACCACTAGAATGATCGCCATACCTTTTTTGGTATTGAGCCGAAAAAATATGACCAGAACTTTTAAGATTTTGTACCTCTTATGGGTAAACATCCATTTCAGTCACACCCATCAAACAAGATCCTGGTACCTCTTACCGTGTTTTGCAAAAAATTAATTTTTGACAAGCACCTGTGTCATTTTTATTTGGAAGCCCCCCACCCCCAACGTAACTCTTTGTAATAAGGGAGTGTTTCATGTTATAGACAGTAGCCACGCAGCTTTTTAGAACCTCTAATTTCATTGGACCTGTATACCACGCAGCTCTATTGTTTTTAGTTCTAGGGTCTATTGTTAGCCATTGTTGTGTTATTTGTTCTATTGTTTTCTCAGCTAATAAGAGAAGACCTTGTAAGAGCTGCGTACCGCCCCGTTATAGAGGTGTGTGTAAGGAGAGGTTTGATTGTAACCGGTGTGGGAGAGAGAGTTAAAGATGAAAAAACCTTCTTTGGTCCCTCTTGCAGCCCAAACGTTTGCATGCCCATCACTCTCTTGGAAAAAAAATAACTGCCACACACACTACAAATTTACCAACCTGGTGTAAGTGCAACTCTCTTCCGCAAAGCAATGCTTCCAAAATCCTCTGTTTCTGATGAAATCCTCTCAACAGAACGTTTTGCGTCCTTTAACAATGTGACATGTTCAGCTATCGTACCACAATTAATCACGCTTTCATTTTCTACATTTTCTACTCTGTCCATTTGGTTATGTCCATCCAATGTTTCGGACTGTTGCTCATTCAAGTTGTCATTGACGGACGATAAATTCCCTGTCTCTGTTTTATAACATATTTTAACGTCTTTTTCACTGTCACTTTCTTCCGAAAAATTAACTGCATCTCTTTGTAGCAACAAACTACTTGAGGAATGCAAACCTGATTTTCTGATGTCAAATTGTCTTTGCAGATGTCCCAGCCACGAACACGAACAATCCTTTTTGTTTAATGTGGTAAAAGTTTTAGATAAGCTGACGCAACTCCTCGAGAGCGTGCAACGAGTTGGAAAAGGAGAAAAGCTTCTCCAAATGGAAGCATTGCGTTTTCCAAAATGACGGCACAAAACGGAATGCAAGTGATTCCTCGAGTAAGAATAAATCAAACTGCAAAAGGCCATGTTACAGATGTCATTTTTGACCTGATAGCATTGTTACCCAGGAGTTAGTCATGCCGTTGCTGCAAACTTTACAAGCTTACAAAACACATGTGTTTTGCCGCCATGTTGGATTGGATTGCTCACAGTGAGGGAATAGGTCGAGGCTGGCGCCCAGACCTGCCCGGCCGCGATCTATCTCGCCTCACGAGCCCTACGGGCGTGTGAGGCTCGCGCGCGGTATTCAAGCTTTCGACGACACTTTGTGATGCCAGTCATGGAGTACCTAGCCACCCCCCCCAGGACACTTTGTGATGCCAGTCATGGAGTACCCTGCCACCCCCCAGGACACTTTGTGATGCCAGTCATGGAGTACCCTGCCACCCCCCAGGACACTTTGTGATGCCAGTCATGGAGTACCCTGCCACCCCCCCAGGACACTTTGTGATGCCAGTCATGGAGTACCCTGCCACCCCCCCAGGACACTTTGTGATGCCAGTCATGGAGTACCCTGCCACCCCCCAGGACACTTTGTGATGCCAGTCATGGAGTACCCTGCCACCCCCCCAGGACACTTTGTGATGCCAGTCATGGAGTACCTAGCCACCCCCCCAGGACACTTTGTGATGCCAGTCATGGAGTACCTAGCCACCCCCCCAGGACACTTTGTGATGCCAGTCATGGAGTACCTAGCCACCCCCCCAGGACACTTTGTGATGCCAGTCATGGAGTACCTAGCCACCCCCCCAGGACACTTTGTGATGCCAGTCATGGAGTACCTAGCCACCCCCTAGGACACTTTGTGATGCCAGTCATGGAGTACCTAGCCACCCCCCCAGGACACTTTGTGATGCCAGTCATGGAGTACCTAGCCACCCCCCCAGGACACTTTGTGATGCCAGTCATGGAGTACCTAGCCACCCCCCCAGGACACTTTGTGATGCCAGTCATGGAGTACCTAGCCACCCCCCCAGGACACTTTGTGATGCCAGTCATGGAGTACCTAGCCACCCCCCCAGGACACTTTGTGATGCCAGTCATGGAGTACCTTGCCACCCCCCCAGGACACTTTGTGATGCCAGTCATGGAGTACCTAGCCACCCCCAGGACACCTTGTGATGCCAGTCATGGAGTACCTTGCCACCCCCAGGACACCTTGTGATGCCAGTCATGGAGTACCTTGCCACCCCCAGGACACTTTGTGATGCCAGTCATGGAGTACCTTGCCACCCCCCCAGGACACTTTGTGATGCCAGTCATGGAGTACCTTGCCACCCCCCCAGGACACTTTGTGATGCCAGTCATGGAGTACCTTGCCACCCCCCCAGGACACTTTGTGATGCCAGTCATGGAGTACCTAGCCACCCCCCAGGACACTTTGTGATGCCAGTCATGGAGTACCTAGCCACCCCCCCAGGACACTTTGTGATGCCAGTCATGGAGTACCTTGCCACCCCCCCAGGACACTTTGTGATGCCAGTCATGGAGTACCTAGCCACCCCCTAGGACACTTTGTGATGCCAGTCATGGAGTACCTTGCCACCCCCTAGGACACTTTGTGATGCCAGTCATGGAGTACCTTGCCACCCCCAGGACACTTTGTGATGCCAGTCATGGAGTACCTTGCCACCCCCCCCCAGGACACTTTGTGATGCCAGTCATGGAGTACCTTGCCACCCCCCCAGGACACTTTGTGATGCCAGTCATGGAGTACCTAGCCACCCCCCAGGACACTTTGTGATGCCAGTCATGGAGTACCTAGCCACCCCCCCAGGACACTTTGTGATGCCAGTCATGGAGTACCTTGCCACCCCCCCAGGACACTTTGTGATGCCAGTCATGGAGTACCTTGCCACCCCCCCAGGACACTTTGTGATGCCAGTCATGGAGTACCTAGCCACCCCCTAGGACACTTTGTGATGCCAGTCATGGAGTACCTAGCCACCCCCTAGGACACTTTGTGATGCCAGTCATGGAGTACCTTGCCACCCCCAGGACACTTTGTGATGCCAGTCATGGAGTACCTTGCCACCCCCAGGACACTTTGTGATGCCAGTCATGGAGTACCTAGCCACTCCCCTAGGACACTTTGTGATGCCAGTCATGGAGTACCTTGCCACCCCCCCAGGACACTTTGTGATGCCAGTCATGGAGTACCTTGCCACCCCCCCAGGACACTTTGTGATGCCAGTCATGGAGTACCTTGCCACCCCCCAGGACACTTTGTGATGCCAGTCATGGAGTACCTTGCCACCCCCAGGACACTTTGTGATGCCAGTCATGGAGTACCTAGCCACTCCCCTAGGACACTTTGTGATGCCAGTCATGGAGTACCTTGCCACCCCCCAGGACACTTTGTGATGCCAGTCATGGAGTACCTAGCCACCCCCCAAGGACACTTTGTGATGCCAGTCATGGAGTGCCTAGCCACCCCCCCAGGACACTTTGTGATGCCAGTCATGGAGTGCCGAGCCACCCCCCAGGACACGCACGACCTGTACTTGCAGTGCCCACTTTCTTGATGTGCAGCATAATTATTTGCATATACAGAATCAGTTAGTTGTCAATTGGTCGACAGATTCAGCTTGGGAATACTCTAGTCTCTTGGCAGATTTGTCAACAGAGTGAGTCCAATGCGTTCCAAACTAAAATGTGGCATTACGATTTAGACAAATTCGGAGTAAAACTACTAAGGTACACTACAAAAATGACTTATTTTTACGGATAAATTATCAACCTAACTCAGAAATTGGCTTTTGCAGGTGGTAGTTTCTACAACCTCTTCGGAAATTGGTGGAAAATTGACCAAAATTAAAATGTGTAGTTTTTTTCGGAAAAGCCATTTCACCATTTTTTTTAGTTGGATAATTTTTAATGTTTGCTCTTAATCGTAAAATCATGCTAAAACCGATAGGAGAGTTTTCTCTGTTTGCAAGGAAGCACAAAATTCTTTCGAGCGAATTTATGATTTTCATGAACTAAATTATTTTAAAACCTGTTCAGAATTTCTGATCTCCCCCGAATCCTAAAAGAGGTTTCAGAAATTCTGATCCCCCCATCAATTACCGAACAAACACAGCTACATGTAAATACAACTTATTCTAAAAGGATTCAGAATTCAGAAATACTGATCCCCTGTCAATTAACCGAACAAAACAACTATATACATCTTATCCTTAAAGGATTCAGGAAATTCTGATTCCCCCGTCAGTTAACTGAACAAAAACAGCTATATACATCTAATTCTTAAAAATTCAGAAATTCTGATCCCCCCTCCCCCCGTCAGTTAACTGAACAAAAACAGCTATATACATCTAATTCTTAAAACTCAGAAATTCTGATCCCCCCGTCAGTTAACCAAACAAAAACAGCTATATACATCTAATTCTTAAAAATTCAGAAATTCTGATCCCCCCGTCAGTTAACCAAACATAAACAGCTATATACATCTAATTCTTAAAAATTCAGAAATTCTGACGCCCCACGTCAGGTTACCGAACAAAAACAGCTATATACATCTATTTTTTTAAAATTCAGAAATTCTGATCCCATCAGTTAACCGAACAAAAACAGCTATATACATCAAAAACTTAAAAGTTCAGGAATTCTGATTCCCCCCGTCAGTTAACCAAACAAAAACAGCTATATACACCTATTTCTTAAAAATTCAGAAATTCTGATCCCACCGTCAATTAACCGGAAAAAAAAAAACAGCTATATTCATCTAATTCTTAAAAATTCAGAAATTCTGATCCCCCATCAATTAACCAAACAAAAACAGCTATATACATCTAATTCTAAAAGGACTCAGGATTACAGAAAATTAATTCAGTTTTTTTTTCTTACTCCTCTATAGAACTTGTTACTGGACAATTCTAATTATAAAGGATTCAGAAATTCTGATGCCTGTCAATGAACTGAACAAAACTGGCTATTCACATCTTTTTCTAAAAGATTTAGAATTTCTAATTCCCATGTTATGAGTGAGGTGCAGGATTGTAGAAAATTAATTCAGTTTTTTTAGAACGAAGCATGATACAATGGGATGTATTGTTATTCAATGATAGAAATATGACTTCCATCTCATTAAACTAATTTTCTGCAGTTCTACACCTTAGTGCATGTCACTTACATCATGTACATGTAACTTTAAACTGAAAGGAATCAGAATTTCTGACCTCATCACTTTACCCTTTCACTCCCAGAGTCAATTATGGAGACATGAAGTGCAGTCCTAACTTTTGAGTCTGTGGACGAAACCCTACATTGTATGTACAGCAGTTCAATACTTTCACATGATACAGTTACCATTTGGTTTCAATATGTTACAACATGAAATTTGGGATTTTTCTTGAATTTTGATATTTGGCACTCTTGTGAGTTAAAGAGTTAACTCAGGGTTTTCATTAAGAATTGTAGTAGCAGGAGAATAGTGTAAAGTAACAGGAGAATATTATGAAAGAGCAAAGATAGCTACATATTGCCATCGAAATTCAGCCGGAGAATTCTGCGTAGTAGGCGGGGAATTCTCCGATCTCCGATACCTAATGAACACCCTGTAACTAAACAAAAACATAAGTGAAATTTGTGGTCCTCTCGGTTTGCTATCAACTTAAGCAGTTGAAAAAAAACAACCTGACAAAATTCAGGCTTCTAATTAAATCTAAAAGGGATTCAGAATTTTTGTTGCCTCCATCACTTAAAGAAACAAAACTAATAGGAAGATCTATCCTGTTTCTAGATGTTTTCTTTGTATTGTGTTTTTTCCTCTGATGGTCACAGCAAGATGCCAATGATTATCCTTCTTTGGGCACGATCAACATACTGTCATACATGTACATAAATGGATGACCTCATTTGTAGTTCTGCTAGTGATTCCATTTCCTGAAAATCAGATCATATGGTATTGACTTTAAAATTACTCAAATTTAACACTTATTAATCAATAAAATTAAAATTATTGTACATGTATTTCATGGCATTGAGTAACTATCCGTTTACACTGTACATGAGAATTGCGAACTCATCTCGTGGGGGGGGGGGGGGGGGGTAGTGGGGACAAGACAACTCAAGTGGGCGAGTTGTCTTGCCTTGGCAGGTAGGGTAACCCTGGCAGGTGTGACAACTTTTTCTCATGAACACTTTGGCTCGCCTGCACGAGACGAGACAGCTCAAATTGTTCCAGGAGCCTGTGTGTTTTTGGTCAGCAGAGACCAAACATGCAAAAAAATGGCATCCTGAGAGAGACTGGTGTGCTAGAGGGGACAGCTATTGCAACTCTCAACTCTATATCAACACTCCGTAAAGCTGTCTTGGGGGGAGGGTTGTCTCGGGTACCAGAGACCATGTAAATAGGGCCTAAATTTCAAGTTGCATTATGTGTACATGTACTTTTACTCGCACTGTTCTGAGTCACACTGGTCTGAGTTCATACCAGTCTCATATAATCAGCCTCTTAGTTTTTGGCTCACTGTGAAATTACAACAAATCTGTTTTAATGTGATTTTAATTTAATTATTAACATCTGTAAAGGTGTGGAGTAAACAAATAAATGAAATGATCAAAGTGCCCTCTGGGCTATCTCCTGTAAGTTTTTCCCATCATGCAATGCTGTCATATTATGTCCGAATATTGTTTTTGATGTTGCAATTGGACATTTAGGTTAGAGTGTCAATTAAAAAGTGTCAATTGCTTCTCGTCGTTTTTAACAGAGAGTAACATATGGTAAAAAAACTCCATTTGTTCTCTGTTCAAAGTATGAACAAGTTCTTTATAACTGTTATCATCCATACGATTAATTAACAGCTTTTCATTATCATTTGCTGTAGAAAAAATTCCAGCATTACTTGAAAGATTGTTCCCTTGGTGATTGTTATCTAAACATGGGTTAAAACAACCAAACAGTTCACTGTATTGCCGTGTTTCTTTACTTATATCCTGCTCATCGTTATGTTGAGCAGACGGAGCTACAGTATCTAACTGATCACGTTCTTTATTTTCAGGATCTCCCATGGCTTTTTCTTAAGAGTTCTCCTTTCTTTCCTTTCGAATATAGCATGTTTTACTTGCTGAAATCTTATTTTTACATGGGATAAGCATCAAGAGCTCTCTGCAATTAATCTTCAGCATCCATTTTATTAAACATAACTAAATGAATGATTTAGCTTTTATTCATTCCTCCTTTCAAGTAAAATTCTTTACGACTTTGTTCTCTGTTTTCATTATTGGGATCATCATCAATCTTATCGTCAAAATCTGTTTCAGGTGGAAATCTAGTTCCTGTAAACTTACTCAGTATTCATCCCCTCATCTTAACTTTTGTTTGAATCAGTGTCACTGTTAACAAACAGTTATACCAAGAACAGAAATGAACTAAACATAGTTGCTAGAGCTGTCGTGGTCGTCTTTGACATTTTCATTTTTACACACTTATACATCTCAGAGTGACGAAGAAACACTCTTTCACAAGCCTTGCACGTCGCAGACTTAAACACTGCATCACGAACAAAGAAATTTACTGATCCTAACATTTTCATAGCGATAACATAAACTTATTTATCTTGCAACACGACTCTGAGCCAAAGAAACCCTAATATATGCCTAATGAAATCGAACGGGACAAATATCTTGCAGGTATACTCGGGAAAGCTATCCTAAAGGCTACTTAATACATTTTGCGACTAGTCGGAGTCGTGTTTGGCCTGTCTCTTTTTATACTTCTTTGTGATTTTTTTTTTACAGAGACTATACCGTAAAATGCTGCTTATAAGCCCTGGGCTTATGTAACTTCGTAGGGGTTTTTTGGCTGGCAAGCAAACATATTGCCATAAAGAAGCGTTCTTTGAGTTAATTTCATTTAGGCGTAAACTTTTGTAAAATTAAGAAAGGAATAAGGAATTAATGGGTATAACCGGAGTAATGTTTTGTTACCGATGGGCCTATAACCGGGTTGGCTTTTTTTATTTATTCCATTACTCCATTACTCCATTTACTCCATTACTATGGAATTACTCCATTATTATGGTACGCATGGAGCACAACATTACTTCACGAGAATTACACGCTTGTTGTACAAAAGATACGTAGTGTAGTCTCGTGTATGTCTCAATGAATTCAAAATACATTGGTACAACTCTACAAGTGAAGCTGTTCTTCGCGTACAGAGGATATACTATTGGATGCAGTGATCGCAATGCCATGATAAGACAACGGAAGTTTTGTCCAGCTCCAGGTCACTACTCAACAAAAGAATAAACTAAAGAGCTAAAACTACCTGCAAGAAGTCGTGATTCCAATATAGGAACATGACAGGAGTTTATTACTCCTGAAAATGATTGCATTTTCATTCTTGGATCTTTAATAGACACTTATCCGTGATCAAGAAACACTTTCTCACAAGTCTTACATGCCGCAGGCTGTGGACACTTATCACAGCCTCTTTACTGATCCTAATATTTCCACAGGGGTAACATAATCTTTAGCCGATTGCCATTTATTTTGCAACACGAGTCTGAGCCAAAGAAGCCCTAATGTATGTCAGGACAGTGTAGAGAATACATAAAGAAATAAAATAACATGACAGGAGTTTATTACTCCTGAAAATGATTGCATTTTCATTCTTGGATCTTTAATAGACACTTATCCGTGATCAAGAAACACTTTCTCACAAGTCTTGCATGCCGCAGGCTGTGGACACTTATCACAGCCTCTTTACTGATCCTAATATTTCCACAGGGGTAACATAATCTTTAGCCGATTGCCATTTATTTTGCAACACGAGTCTGAGCCAAAGAAGCCCTAATATATGTCAGGACAGTGTAGAGAATACATAAAGAAATAAAATAATTATAGTCATGGCTATGGCATGAAATCCTCCGGGATTGATCCTGTCATTAGAGAAATTATCCAAAGATCAATGGGTCAATATTATAGAGCAAAGTGGATAGATAATTGCGACTTGTAACATCCTAACAGTGATCTATAGCAAGGGACAAATACCTCGTAAACCTACTTGGGAAAGCTATTTTAAAGGCTTTTAAATACTTCTTGCGACTAGTGGGAATCGTGTTTGGCCTGCCTCTTTTTAAGAGCTTATGACGCGTAAATAAGCCATTTCACAGCTATAGATTCGAATACCAGATATATTAAAACCATCGATAGGAAAAATCTAAGGACTATCCGTACCACAATTATCTCTTTAAGCAGAGACTAAATTGGGCACGAATCTTTCTGACCAAAATGAACCAAAATGAGGCCTAAAAAAGTAAAAACAAAAATGAACTAAAACCTCGAACCTCACTGAAACCTAACTGTTTGACATTGGTTTGTTTGACCTGGAAAATCAATCTGATGACAGTATTGCAAAACTCTGCTTAATCATTTCTAATGATATGGCTAAAAAAAAAACAGGTTTGTTTAGTACACTGTACGATGACTCACTAAAAATAAAATAATGTCGCTTAAAACAGTCCCCTTGATAAAATAAAATTCTTTTATTCACATTTTACAAAAGCGTTCGTGAAATTGTTTCTGATCGCTTTTACAAGCACACTTATAGAAAAAGTTCTATATTTGTTTGTCAACCTACAAGGAAATTGAAAGCACTGGTTCGTTAAAACCTATTGTTGTTTAATTTAGTCAGCTTCTATAACTTGCAAATGAGGTAAATTAACCGAGGACATTTTTAACTAAAGGGACACTGTCCCGACAGAAATATCGTGTTTTCATGATTATGGCCAGGAGCTTGCTTTAGCTTGCTTTATCATCCGAAAATAGGAAGAAAAAATAGCCAAAAGTGATGAACGCAGAAAAATATGAATTAAAAAGACAAAATAACGACAAAATTCCACCAGAATCGAAACTTTGAATATTTCTTGACCGCATGTCATGTAATCAAAATTGCTTAACCGTAATCAACTTGATCCATTCTTCTAATTCCGCACTTTTTCTCCAAACTACTGCTTCTGTTTTTCTCCTTGAGAATCTTTTAATCCAATTTAGTTGTATATTTGGTGACATTTGGCGATATAACATGGAAATTAACAAACACATTATTTCAACAAAACTTCATTGTAAACGTACAACATACAACCATTCTCAATCAGCAATGTCAGCTTACCTCAAACTCTCCGGTTTTCCCTTTCTTAAAACGCAGTGCTATAATATGATAATACCACTGAAATGTCTTGAAGCAACCAGTTTGACAAACCAGACTGGACATCGTAAAGGATATTAACCAAGCGCAGTGGCAGATTTTATATGAAATTTTAACACGCATATTTCTTCACTGTGAAGGTCAAGTCAATAAAAAATATGCAACTCGACTCTTGTTTTCTTATTGATAATATCTAACACAAATCTATCTAACTCCGTAGTGACGTAGGACTGATGACAGATAGAACAGTAATGTGCTAACAAAAATGCAACAGGAATGTCCCCACAAATTCACTAAAAAGTCTATTAATAGTATCTAACGCATTTTTTGCTAACAAAAATGCATAAAGAATGCACGTTAGCCCACATAAACTCCTGTAAGTTAAACATTAACTTACAGGAGATAAAAATGAAATGTTCTTTTGGTTAAAAATACAAACCGAAAACTGCAACAAATTGTTGCATGTGAACAACTAACTGGTAACTATGGCTAAACTAAAGAATACCCGGCCACTTATTTGAAATAAGAATGGCTCCTTTTACACGTTTACTGTTTAGCGATACGTAAATAATATGTAAGCTTAAGTTGCCGGGTATTCTGAAATGTCTCCAAGCTTTTAAATAGCAATATTGAGTGGGTCATTGGGACATTCCATTTTTTATCTCCCCCCCCCCCCCCCATTTGAAGGCATGATTGAAACAGGATTTTTTTTGCCACCCAAGGACGATTCTGACACCCCCTCTCTCCCCTCTCTACAGAAGGCATGATTCCGACACCTCCTGACCAAATCCCATAATTTGAGAAAATTGATTTTTGTGACATCATAACTTAAGCACAGTCACTATATATAATTTCCAACACATCACCCAGAATGCCATTGTCTTCCGCAACATGTACTTGCAGTGCCCAGTTTCTTAATGCGCAGCATAATAACTTGCATATACAAGACTAGTCGACTGTAATTGGTCAACAGATTAAGCATTGGGAATATTCTAGTTTCTTGGCAGATTCAACTGCTGTTAATCAAACGGTTTTGTCAAGAAATTCATGTGCAGCAAGATTTTTTTTGACTCGTTAGATTCACAATTGTTAGAGCGCAATGGCAAAAACATTTTCCACAGAACAGGGTTTTCAGTTAAAAGCGTTGCCAAATAGTTAGAGTGGATCACGGGTCACTCGCTTGTACATGTACGTTGCGCTTGTTTTACTCATGATCTTGCCTCAACGGCTGAAGCCGTCTTCACTTTCATTCAGGACTGTGCAGTGTATTAATAGCATTATCTGAAATAGTTCCACGCAGACCAAATGGTTTTAATAGTAGTGCGAGGGCGAGTTGAGATGAGCGTGAAAGGGCAGTTACCAATGTACGCACCATAGTCAGGGGGCAGAGACGGGAAGATTTGAGTTTCGCTCAACCCACACCACAGAAAAGGTTTGACAACTGATTTTAACAGAACAACACCCTTTTTATCGCGACAACTTGTACTAGTGCCATGGCATCCGTGAGGTCAATAGTATCTCGTGTGGAGATTGGTAGACTGGGGCAGACGTTGATGTTGGTCTCCATAATGGCAGCTAAAGCACTCTTGTTGTCTTTCTCAAGCTGCCATCTTGATGTGCAAGAGAGCATGGTATTGATGACAGCTTGTAACTGAGTATCTCTTTCAGATTGATCTGGCGGACATTAGCAGCAATTAAAAGTCGTCCGAACAAATCTCTATCAGCTCCAACTGTGACAAGTTTCTCATTTGTGGCCTTCACTTGAATCTTCTTGCTCACAGTGTTGGAGGTCTTAATCTTTAGATTAGGAATGGGGTCCCAGAAATTGACCTCACTGGAGTCAAGACGTTTCTATGAACGTAGATATCTGCTCATGGCCCTTCTCAGTACTATTAACAAGACTGTTTGCTACTTCAGCAGGCAAAACAACTCCCGTCGCAAAATTTACAAGAGAGTCTGAATCATGAGTGAAAGGGCTAACCATCATTCCAGAGGTAAAGCAGTTGACAAGCTTCTGGACATCTTCATCTCGTGCAATTCTCTTAGGCGCTGCCTCTTTATGAGTGCCTACTCAATCACTGTCAAGCACGGAGTACGTTTCTTTAAGTGCTGTTGTCACAAAGGCACGTTCATGACATGTGAGGAACCACCTCTGTAGAGAAGCTGGATTTTGCGATATCCCAATAATTCCTCCCTTCGATTTTGAGTCTGCTTTAACGGACTGTTCTAGTGCCATGTCTGTTCATACATGAGAGAAGGGTTGACCAGAGCGGCTCACTGCATGGTTTCCAGCGACAAATTCCTGGTGAACTCGCAGATGTTTGACTTGCAGCTGCTTCATATCGGAGATGTACACTGGTAACCATCTGGCATAGTTTGATCTGTCCATGGCAAAGAAATGGGGAATCATTGCTGCGGTAGACGAAAGATGCAAGCTCCAGTTCGCCGTCCTTTCAGCTTTAATGAATTGCAGTAGCAGCTTTACCACAGAAATGTATTGTTTCCAGAAGGAAAACATCATGGACTGTGAAGCTGCTTCTGCCTGGAACTCCGCGAGTAAGGATGCTACCTTCATCCCGTTGCGCTTCAACTCTTCGACAGTTTGCGACATGCTAACCTTGGATTTGATGGCTTGCCTACAAGCTTCTAGCTCATTGTTTAGCGAATTATGATCGACTTGCTCTTCTGTTCTCTGGAGGTTGCTGCACCACTGCGCAAAGGCACTCCCCAGAAGACGGTACAGAGCCTCCATGGAATGCTTGTGTGCTCTCACTCCCCGATTGTATGATTTTCCCTTCGTCAGGGCAGATGTCGTACCGGCTGCATAAACTCCTGATTCGATAAGTAGGTCATCTAGACCTGAATTCATGAACTTTTTGCCAAGCAAGGACAAGAAATTAAGCGCCACGTGAAAACCGCCCAGTCGTATGACAGTGTTAGAGAACTCTTCAGGAAACCTTATCTGTAGTTGCTTTGCTTTCGTATGAATGGCGAGATCGAACGTAATCACAGCCTCGGCTTAACCCACACTTTTGCTGATCTTCTGCGCGTGTTTCAGTACAGTATATACAGTACTGAAGTCCGTTGAAGGGCCATCTGTCATAGGGCAGTAGCCAATACTACTGGAGGGAGGGAGATCTGGATAGAGAATAGCGTTATAACTGCTCCAGCCTGGGACTGATTGCGCCATTACTGTTGCCGGCATTAGACCAGTCAATTTCATTCGGAGAAGTAGCCAAATCTCGTCATCCTTAAGAGCATTAGATAGAATCTCGCTCTGACTGCTGGACCATTCATTCTTGACCTGATGGACGTACTGTGTAACTGCAGGCCTTTTGCCATGCGCCGAACATTCAAGTAGCTCGTACACACTGCCACTTTCTGGTAAAGAACGTCTTCTTTTAGTATGATCAACTATTGCGGTTGGTGGTGGTTCAGGGCCATACACCTTCCTTTGAAAAACAACCATTGTAGTCGCATGGGTGGTATTCTTTTCATCCAGTGTCTCCTCGTTTAAATGATTATTGTCCGCAGCAAGCTGAACAAACGCTCCTGATGAGATATTTAATGGTACGACTGTTCCGTATTCTTCTGCTTTAGCCATGACTTCCATAGCAAGACTTGCGTCAACCGCTTTTAGCTCATCGTATGATGAGCAATGACCCATGCAATTCAAAATGGTGACGAGCTGCTTAGACACAGTCAGATGGTGCACCGCCATTGCAAGGCTGATCTGTTTTGGCATTTTCACTCGTGCGTTCGTTGAGCAGTAGATGATGTCCTGAGAGATGCTTACAACCCGTCTCTCATCCTCCTTTCTCTCGCAAGAGCTAAAAGAGTCTAACTCTTCAAATCCACTTTCATCAGATGTTGCAATGAGGTGGATCATCCAGTACAGACTGTTGGGGATCACTCTTCTTGCAGAGCTCAGGGAAACATCATTCACGTTAAGAGGTGTTAATGAAATGCCATCGCATTTCTTTATCTCGTTTCTAAGCCAACGTACCACACCTAAAACTAACTTTGTATTTATTGTAATGGGAGGGTCATCATCATGCGCTGTTTTCTGAGAGGCTTGGGCGGTGGCATTCAGGACATCTTGGATTGATATCTGGCTGGAATATATCACTTCTGGACTTCTTTTTCTCGATTGCTGGTGGAAAACGATTTGATCTTCAAAGTGTTTCTGCAAGCGTAGTTTCAGGCGTTGTTTGGTGTATGCACTTCCATCTACTCCTTTTTCTTCCAAGCGTTCACGGTAAGTGGAAAGGAGAGTTATCATATATGCTTTTCCCTGCGCATGCCTTCGCTAATCTCAATAGCCAGTTCTCGAAATGCTGCATCATAAAGCAATTCTCCCTCTTATTCCTGGAAGCTTTGGTGTTTTAGATTGGATTTGCTGACATAAGACGCGAAACAGCTCTTGTGGTATTTACCCTCTGCTGCGATGAGATCGTTATTTGCACTCCAAAGAGCATGCAGCATCTTCTCGTCACTTTTACTTTCTGCAGCTTTTAGGATGGAAGTACAAGCTTCAAAGCTGCAAATGTTGTGCAGATCTTTGATTTTCTTATGGGTCTTGTTACCACAAATAAAGCACTTGGGCCAGTCGGTAGGTTCAGAAAAGGATCTGGATAATTGACTTCTTGCGTCCGCACTGCCATACTGTAGTATCTCGCTTTCTTCGTTGGCTGGGAGCGAATGCTGTATATTATGTTCACTGGTGTATGCAGCATAGCAAGACGAGTGCCACAGGAGCCCTCTATTACATAATTCGGGCAAGTCTTCACGCAGCCTTGTGTAAACCTCATCCTTCCTTAGGTTAATAGCTCTTATAAGTGTCTGCACTGATGATTCCTTAGCTTTTCTGAGGGTTTCGTTTTTACGATCACTTTGACATACGACACACTTTGCAAAACAATTAACTCTCTTTTTCTTTGGCTCAGGGGGCAAAGGAATGTTGAAGTTTTCTTCATTGCTAGCCATTGCAACTAAAAGGCAAATAACGAACATGTGTTTAATAGAAGAAAACCATTGAAAGTAGTTTGAGATTCTACTGAAATATCACGAGCTCAATTCATTGGAAGCTTGCATTGAGCTAGCAATTAACGAACTTTAATAATTCACTATTTTTAACGATTTTACTGTGCTGCTACTGTTACCGGGGCCACTTAAACTAAACTAACCAATCAGATTATGGGAAACGAACAATACATTTCAACTAAAATCTTCTGAGCTAATGATAACTTGTCAAATATGGATGAATACCAGCTGTGTTCGAGAAGGTTTCTTCCTGCTGCTTTTTATGGCTGTGCGAGGGTTGAAAGGGTTGCATATTCGAAGCCAGAGAGAAGAAAGTAGTAAACAATGCGAAAAGCAGTCGTTGGGCAGTCGCGCCGCAAACTCAGAGTGAACTTGACGAGTTTCGCCTAGAATGGTCCGCAAGGCTTAGTGTATTTTTACGTTAACTTCCAATAATTATTACCCATTCTACATCGCTAGCCGTTGACTAGCCTTTCAAAAAAAATCTTCAGCCGTGCGAACGGCTGCTGCTAGCCGTTCAAAAGAAACCTTCAGCCGTCCGAAAGGCTAGGGCTATCCGTTCGGAAAAAAAATATTCAATCGTTCGAACAGCTATGTTAGTATCCGTTTAGACAAAAACGAACGGCTACACTTATCCGTTCACAAGCGATTAAAAAGATTTCCAGCTGTTTCAATGGCTATCGAAAGAGCTCTAGTCTTTTGGCCGGTGACTTAACAGTTGATTTATTTTTGTTTCGTTCGCTTACCACGAAATTTGCATATCTCAAAAGTAAATTTGAAACCTTTGGGATATAAACATCGTGCTTTTCACAGTAGTCATTCTATTGCCGAAACGATACTTGGAAATGAAAGCAGGTAGTTTGGAAAAGCTTAGTTTTATTTTTGTCCTGCAAAACTACAAAGAAAACAGAATTCTTACAAGCGGACAGACAAAAAGTGTGTTGCGTTACCAACACTGTCTCGTATGCAAATTTTAGCAAAACGCAGAGTTGCGCTTCGGTTAGTACATACAGTGTAAGTAAATGTAAACATTAAGCGTGCAATTTACTTGAAGAGTTTTGATTTTAAGGCCGAAAAAGAGAGGGTTTTGATTTTAATTATTCCTTCCAGTCTTTGATTGTTCGCTCAAAATTTTTCGATATCCGTTTTAGCCGCCGGTTTACAGACAGCCGTTCGAAAATTTTCTTCTGCCGTTCAACTTGATCCGTTCAAAATTTTTCCTCGTCCGTTCAAGGTATTAACTGTTTTAAACAGCTCGGCCATCCGCTTTTCATTCGTTCACCAACCGTGCGTTTCGCTGTTCGAATGGATAGCCGTTAGTGACGTTAGTATCGTTTCTGCGGTAACCTAATGGTTGTATTTACCTGTAGTTTGGCGTCGTTTTCGCGTGAGAGTTCACATTTTACGCTTCGGGTCATTGTTTTCTCCGCGCTGTTCATTGGCTCAAACGATTTTTAGTTGGAATGTATTGTTCGTTTCCTGTAATCCGATTGGTTAGTTTAGTTGAAATGGCCCCGGTAACAGTAGCAGCACAGTAATTGTATAACAACCATTTTAAACAAACCAAAATACGTTTCCAGTACTTGTTGTCCTGAAATAGTTAAATCTTAAAGAAAAAACTTAACGAAAAAAAGAGAAAAGTGATACTTACAGACTAACACGGTAGCAATGTCATGGGCGCCACAAAAATTGGATGAAGATAGCCTCAATATCGTTTAGCATCAAAACGATGCTAAAACCTGTCTCTTCCCGTTTCTCGCAAATTAAACGCTTGTAAAGTTGTTAATATTTGTTGCTCGAGATTCTATTGAAATATCACGACCTCAATTTATTGAAAGCTTGCATCAATTTGAAGTTTAGTGCAATTAAATTGAGCTAGCAATTCGCGGAAATTAACAATTCATTATTTTCAGCAATTTTAATTGTATAACAACCATTAGAAACAAAAGAAACTACATTGCAAGTAGTTGTTATCTTGAAGGAAATAAATCTTTTGGAAAAACACTAAACAAAAGAAGAGAAAAGTGATACTTACAGACCAACAGGGTAGCAACATCATGGGTGCCACCATGTTGCATGAATAGCATTGTTTCTATTTAGCATCAAAATGAGGCTAAAACCTGTTTCTTCCCGTTTCACTCAAATTAAACACTCTTGTAAAGTTGTTGATATGTTATGTTCCTTTTCTTAGAGAGAAAACGCGTTTTGTAGGTAATTTGAACTTGGCCCCTAAAAATACATGGATTAACTGGTCGAAATTTGGCGTTTCTAGTCACGTGACAGATCACGTGATCTATATTTAGCACTGAATGTTGTATCTATTTTATCGAGACATTGATATGTTACTGCCTCGGTGATTTTTATGCAGTTGTATTGAGAAGAAATCAAGTAACATACAAAAAAGCGTAGTCAGCCTCGTTTTCATGTCGAATCGCTAGTTACGCAACAAAATACCTCCATAACTCGAGACTGATACCACAATTCAACTTTACGAACTACCTAGTGTTGTTCAGGAGGTGTTGTTCTATTAAAATCAAATGTCAAACCTTTTCTGTGATGTGGGTTGAGTGAAACTCAAATTTTCCCGTCTCTGCTCCCTGACTACCAGAGTAACACGCGAAATGATAACTCTTGCTGACAACATAAAATTCCCCCCCCCCCCCCCACAAAGATAGAAATGGTGAGTGAAGACAGCGAGCTTGATGCACGAATCAAATCACGTCACCTTACACAAAGATGTCTGTTTTACAGTATAGTTTTTGCAATTTTGATTTCCAAATCAGTTTCTCTGCAATTTTCGATACTATTTTATTCGGAGTAGTCGTACAAGTTATAGACAAAAAAATTGGACACACCGTTTTGCAAATACGCATTAAATTCTATTTCTACAATTGGGCTAAAATGTAGAATACCCGGTCACTTATTTGCATGTCATTGAATATAAATGGTTTCTTTTGTTTTCAAATACCTCGTTCTACCAAACGTTTTGGGGATATGTAAATAAGTGGCTGCTTGGTATTCTATAATCGCGTCTTATTTTGTGATGTTTATAAATAAATATAATTTGCAGACGCTACAAGTACTCCGCACTATAATTAGGATAAAAAAGTCGCTAAGCCTTCCGGTAGCAGAAAATCACTGAATTCTGATAAGCGTTTAACTCTTTTATTCAAGGGAAAGACTTTTTTCATTCAAGGAAATATGAGTTGACCTTAAGAAAAAAAAATTTCGATTTATGATCGTGAACAAACAGCGCATGATCGAATTACATTTCCAAGTGATTGAATTACATTTTCACAAAATTTGCATGAAACGGAGCTTGGCTGGAAAAAACTAATATATGGCAAAATCCAAGCAATTATTTAAGGAACTAGCTTTATAGAAGAATTTCATTTATTTGGTCTTGAAATCACAGGGTGTTTTTTCCATGATTCATCATGCAATATTTATTTTTAAAATGTTTCGCCAATTTATTGCACTCATCACTACAGTTTCGACATTATAAAAGCAGAATCTCCTGAATGCGATTACATGTATTTTTTCATTACCTGTTTATTTTAGGCTAATCTGTGTATTAGGAGGGGTCTCTAGGCTTGGAAATCCAGGCAGAAGGGGGAGTCTAGCGGGCCAGGAAATCCGGGCGGGTGGAAGGGGTCAAAAAATCTTGCCATCCGTCTGTGGGGTGGGGGGGGGGGATGGATTCTTTCTGGAATAACCCAATGTAATACGAATAATTCACGGTTCAGGAAGTATTAGACTAGTGTGGGTTTGATCAGGAATCAATGAGTGATGGTGCAATGTGTGTCATGCAAAATTCGTTGAGGAGGGAGGGTGCGTAACCCATTTAAAATAAACAGTAAAACTTTCTTACACAAGCGCATGAGTATAGGCTACTGGTAGCCTCTTGTTCAGTTCAATTTTCGCGCGCGCCACACATTAAAGTCCCGGATGATGTCGCCTCATTCTGGGCAATGGCCTCGCATAGACTAAAATAGTGATTCCAACACCCCCTAAAGGCTGAACCTAACGTTTCCGACAGTCCCTCACAATGGACTAATTCAAGATTCTGACAGGGTCGTTTTAGACCTTACTAATTATGCCTTCCATAGGGGGGTGGGGGATGCATATAAAAAATGGAATGTCCCATTCTTATGCAACGGTTTAAGACGGATCCATTAGGAAATCGAGTAATTTCAGTTTTTAGTGGACAAAAATCTTGTACAGGGCTGGAAATAATTTTGGGACGTCCACCGGTCAAGATGACCGGCCAAATAAATTTTAGCTCGGTCACACTTCATTTCTGGCCGGTCAAGTATAACGAATTTAATTTTCCACAGTACACAATAACGTTACGGTTCCTTTGCTATAACTTTACGGTAGTTTCACGGGGACGTTACAGTAAATCTAACGTTACGGTAGCCGCTTTGCGATAATTTTACGGTGGCTTTCGTAACTATACAGTAGTTTTACGGGAACTTTACGACAACGTTACGGTACCCTTCCTATAACTTTACTATGGCAAGCCGTTTGTAGCAAAATTCAATCCTAGATATATATGTTCAATCCTTTAAATAAAGGATTCAATGCAATCTTTAAATTTTATATTTAATGCAATACCACGAATATTGATTCAATTCAATCCTTAAATTTATATGCAATCCAATACCGCATATATTGATTCAATCCAATAACACGAATATTGATTCAATCCAATGCTTAAATTTATATGCAATCCGAAAATATATGTCCAATACCACGAATATTGATTCAATCCAATAACACGAATATTGGTTCAATCCAATCCTTAAATTTATATGCAATCCGAAAATATATGTTCAATCTTCCTGGGACGAGCGCGGCCATATAGAACCAGGGGAACCTGTGCAAGTTATAGAACAAAAAATGGCGGCAGAGTGGGAAGAAGAATTTGACATAGAAGTTGAGTTTCCGAAGTTTCTAGGAGAAGTTGTGGATAGAACCGAGATAATACTTGAGAACTTTGATACAGAAGCTGCAGAAATGCAGGCCGAAGTTCTTAATCAAACAATTAGCCCGCTTTATAGGTCGATGAAAGAGTGCTGCAACCTTGACACGAGGGACAAGGAAAATCTCGGATTCCATCGCTGAGGCCTTAGTAGATGTGCTTAGTGTGCTTCGTCGCCGGACTATCACTCCGTCTACTGTGGCTGCGGATTCAGTTACGATAGATAGGGAAAAAGTAAAAAATCCCGTAAGACCATCTATCAAATTCCTGTTGAGATGCTAGAAGAACTGCGAGGACTGGGCTTGTGTTTCGTGTACCGGGATCACCAATTTGTTAATGATTAAGGTTCACCCCAAATACACCATATATGTTTCATGTACAGCACAGTGGAACAGTGGAACAGTGGTACTATAGTGTGGTGGAATAGTGGCACAGTGATAATATAGTGTGGTGGAACAGTGGCACAGTGTTACTATAGTGTAGTGAAACAGTGTCACAGTTACACTGAAGTGTGGTGGAACAGTGGAACAGTGGCACAGTGGTATTATAGTGTGGTCTAACTGTGGCACAGTAATACCATTAAAGCGATTCCTACGAAACAATAGTTGAAGAACGATTTTAACTTCATCTCATTGTTCCCTGATAATTATGTGTTGTTCTCGAAAAATGCAATAAAAAACATAAAGGTCACTGTGTTCGTGAAGGAGTTATGATGGCGTTAAAGTTACCCTATTAATCCCTGTAACAATAATACCAATCACTCGTGTGCTTATTTGATCGGTTCACGTTATATTTCCCTGTACCTGGAAACATAGATATCCTACCTTGGAACCACTTTAACAGCCAATCTGAAATGGTCCTCACATATTTTAACCAATATTTGGGAAAGCCAATAAAGTTTTGGGCATGATTAGAAGGAATCTTTGGAGTTGTCCACTAGATGTGAAAGCCACTGCATATAAATCATTGGTTCGTCCAAAGCTGGAATATGCCAGTCAAGCATGGGACCCCCACTTCAAAAAGGACATTGCATTACTTGAACGTGTGCAAAGAAAAGCAGCGAGATTCTGCTTAAACATCTATCACCCTACTGCCAGTGTTACAATAATGATGAGGGACTTAGGGTGGGATAGTCTAGAACTAAGACGTGAAATGTCAAGGTTAATATTGTTATACAAGATAAGCCGTGGACTAGTTGATTTTAATACGAATGATTATCTCCAGCCTCATAGTAGTAGAATTAGAACTCGTACAAGCCATAATTGGAAATTTAGGCAGGATAAGGTTACTAAAGATGTTTATTTTTATTCTTTTTTTCCTCGTACTATTAGAACCTGGAATGCTCTGCCTGGTGATCTAGTAGAAAGTAACACATTAGAATCCTTTAAAACCAAGCTTTTTTACTATTATGCTAATTAGATTTTAACTATTTTAATTTGTAAAATGTAATATTATGATTATGATACATTAATTTATTTCATTTTTAAATTTATGATATTTATATATATTCTAACACACTTATACGTTGATTTATTTTATCTTATTTTATCTTATTTAAATGTTTGTTTTATAGTTGGTGTGATGTCTTCAGATTTTACCGACTTATTAAATGTAGATGTAGATAGTTTGAAGTACATTCTTTGCTTTGTTTATATCGGGCCTTCATGTGTAACCTGGGCCGGGTTGGTTAAACCACGATTAACCTAACCCAGGGTTATCAGTCGTCAATTTTGAATTTTGAATTAAATAACCAATCCATTGAGATTTTTCCAAAGTATTTTTGCCATTTAGTTTTGACTTTGTCTTGTCTCTGCGTGTAGCTTTAAAATAGCTTTTCAAAACTTTTCTAACAAAAGAAATTAAATCGTCGGTTAAGTTTAAACCTGGGTTGGCGTTAATCGGCTTTCGAACAACCGGACCCCAATAAGTAATGTTATTGTAAAAGGTGACAGGCCTAGCACAAATCCTGCTTGTCGCTAAAAGCATTTTAGCCCAGCTTTAGAATAAGTCTACCCCAAGCACGTGTCTGAGAGATTTTTCCGTTCAAATCAAAATAAAGATATAACAGGCCTGTTGTTCTAAATGTTGTCCTTTTTTTGATCTTAGGAAAAAAAAGCTCTCGCTGTGATACTGACAGGAGGAATTTACGTTTTCCAGAGCCGTTTAGAATATTATTTTAGTTACGCCGTCATTTCAGTGTTTGCTAGCTCTTAACATAACAGTAGAGTTTCTTTGGCTCAATTTGAAAGAGTTGCAAGATCAGTAGTAGCCGCTTATAGGAATTATTCGCTGCTTAAGATCAGTTCTTTTCTTAGTACGTGATTCAGGGCTCGAAATAGAAAAAAATTATAGCCTGCCTTTTTTTTTATTTTTGGCAGGCCTAACAAATTTTGACCTGCCATTTATTTTTTTGGGCTGCCACATATTGAAATTTTTAACTTTCGTACTTTCGAACTTCCGACTTTCATGCCATTTATTATTTATTATTGTAATTTTATTATTTAAAGCAGTCTGCAATACTCTGTTAAGAGTGAAGACTTAATTGGTAAATAAATAAATAATTTAGAAAGTTTTTTTGAAGCGAAATAACATAGATTTTATTCCAGACAGTAAACACCACAAATATTCACGGTTTGGTTTGGTTCATGGTTTCAGATTATATACTATGCACGCGAAAGTAAAGTGAACGGGCGCGGGCAAACCAGGCAAAAATATCTTCAAACGAAAATCAGTGCATCCGAAGTTTCATTATAAAAGCTTTTATGTTTTTGTTTTAAAATCGGCTGATTTTTTTCCCACTTTTCCCGGTGGTTTTTAGCCGGCAAAAATCTCGCAGTAGCTGACGTTATCGCTGGTCACCAGCACTTTTGACAACCCTGTTTAACCGGTAATATTTTTCATCGGGGACGATGGATTCATGGAAAGGAATAGTAGATAAAGGAGCATAGCAAGAGGAGTAGAAAGTGTCACAGAACCGGTTCAGTAATTTCGCCTGCCATTTTATTATCCATTTGGCAGTTCATCATTATTTTCGCCTGCCAAACCTGAAATTTGGCCTGCCATTTGGCCATTGGCAGGCCGCTATTTCGAGCCCTGTGATTTAATGTGAGCGCAAGTCTGCGGTTAGCATAACTTGCGATGTAGTGTTTCTTCATCACGACTAGAAGATTCTAAGATCGAAGTCTTATGCGATAGTAACGGTCTATATTGGAATAGTGGCATCTTGCAATTGTTTTTAGCTCCTCGGAGTTTATTTTTATCTCCACTGTCAGAAGCATCGCGTCATCGCATCCGGTTTGAAATATGTGAATCTCCAGCACGATAGCTGTTTAGTAATTCTTACAGATGCAAGTGGTTTCTTTTAGATATTCTTTAAGCAAGACTCGAGTTTCGGTTCTTTGGTGAACCTCATCAGTTGCTCCCATGTAGAAAGGTCTCGTAGAATGATTTGACGTTGTAGAATGTTAGCGACTTATAAGCGCTTGGGGAGGATCAAATGTTCTATCTTTTCATTGGCTTGTTTAGTTAAGCCAATAGTAATGGAATATTTTCGATCTGATGAAAGTTGTGTTTCTTTGTAGGCTTTTTAGCTGATTTCTTAAGCATGTAAGATATTTTCTGACACAAGGAATGGCTCTTTTACACTGTGACACTGTTCCACTGTTCCACTACACTATAGTATCATTGTGCCACTGTTCCACTGTTCCACCACATTATATTATCACTGTGCCACTGTTCCACTGTTCCACCACATTATACTATCATAATACCACTGTGCCACTGTTCCACTGTTCCACCACACTTCAGTGTAACTGTGACACCGTTTCACTACACTATAGTAACACTGTGCCACTATTCCACCACACTATATTATCACTGTGCCACTATTCCACCACACTATAGTACCACTGTTCCACTGTTCCACTGTGCTGTACATGAAACATATATGGTGTATTTGGGGTGAACCTTAATCATTAACAAATTGGTGATCCCGGTACACGAAACACAAGCCCAGTCCTCGCAGTTCTTCTAGCATCTCAACAGGAATTTGATAGATGGTCTTACGGGATTTTTTACTTTTTCCCTATCTATCGTAACTGAATCCGCAGCCACAGTAGACGGAGTGATAGTCCGGCGACGAAGCACACTAAGCACATCTACTAAGGCCTCAGCGATGGAATCCGAGATTTTCCTTGTCCCTCGTGTCAAGGTTGCAGCACTCTTTCATCGACCTATAAAGCGGGCTAATTGTCTGATTAAGAACTTCGGCCTGCATTTCTGCAGCTTCCGTATAAAAGTTCTCAAGTATTATCTCGGTTCTATCCACAACTTCTCCTAGAAACTTCGGAAACTCAACTTCTATGTCAAATTCTTCTTCCCACTCTGCCGCCATTTTTTGTTCTATAACTTGCACAGGTTCCCCTGGTTCTATATGGCCGCGCTCGTCCCAGGAAGATTGAACATATATTTTCGGATTGCATATAAATTTAAGGATTGGATTGAACCGATATTCGTGTTATTGGATTGAATCAATATTCGTGGTATTGGACATATATTTTCGGATTGCATATAAATTTAAGCATTGGATTGAATCAATATTCGTGTTATTGGATTGAATCAATATATGCGGTATTGGATTGCATATAAATTTAAGGATTGAATTGAATCAATATTCGTGGTATTGCATTAAATATAAAATTTAAAGATTGCATTGAATCCTTTATTTAAAGGATTGAACATATATATCTAGGATTGAATTTTGCTACAAACGGCTTGCCATACTTTACGGTAGTTTCACGGGGACGTTACGGGAAATCTAACGTTACGGTAGGCGCTTTGCGACAATTTTACGGTGGCTTTCGTAACTATACAGTAGTTTTACGGGAACTTTACGATAACGTTACAGTAACCGTAACCGTTTACGATAACTTTACAGTAGCTTTCATAACTATACAGTAGTTTTACAGGAACTTTACAATAACATTACGGTACCTTTGCTATAACTTTACGGTAGTTTCGAGGGGAAATTACGGTTAATCTAACGTTACGGAAGCCGCTTTGCGATAATTTTACGGTAGCTTTACGGGTAACTGTAAGATAATTCTAGGATAACTTTGCGATATTTATTAAAGTCATAGTGCATAGTAAACAACAGCTATTTTATTGTATTTCTAAAGTTTTGAAAGGATCACTATGGATGTGACCGGTCAACATGACCGGCAAGACGAACGTTTGACCGGTCAAAGCCCCAATCAGGCCGGACATTGTCCGTTGACCGGCCGTTATTTCCACCCCTGCTTGTACCAGAATAATGTTAAGTATATGACATTCCTTTTTTAGATTTTTTAAAAGCTGAAGATGTAACTACTTGCCTGTAATAACACCAAGAACAATTTCCCAATTCAAGAAAACAAGAGGCTACCAGTAGCCTATACTCATGCGCTTGCATAAGAAAGTTTTACCGTTTATTTTAAATGGGTCACACCCCTCCCCCCTCAACGAATTTTGCGTGACACACATTGCACCATCGCTTAAGACATGTTGATTGAAGCTACCAACTTCCTGTTTCATTTTTGTTTTCTTGCCCCCGTAGAAGGTTTGTTTTGCAAACCGAAATATCAGGCAAATATATTCAACCGTTTATTATTTTTTTTATTTCACTTCTGTCTCTATCTTTTTTTCTTGCCGTAAGGATCTTCTGCTTTTATAATGTCAAAACTGTGGTGATGAGTGCAATAAATTGGCGAAACATTTTAAAAATAAATATTGCGTGACGCATCATGGAAAAAAAACCCCTGTGATTTCAAGATCAAATCGAAATGAAATTTTTCTATAAAGCTAGTTCCTTAAATAACTGCTTTGATTTTGCCATTAGTTTTTTCCAGGCTTCATTTCATGCAAATTTTGTGTGCATGTGAAATGTAATTAGATCGCATGTGAAATGTAATTCGATCGCACGCTGTTTTTTCATGATCATGAATCCAAAATATTTGTTCTAAAGGTCAAAATGTTTTAATGAAACTCATACTTCCTTGAATAAAAATGTCTTTCCCTTGAATAAAAGAGTTAAACGCTTATCAGAATTCAGTGATTTTCTGCTTCCGGAAGGCTTGGCAATTTATTTATCCTACAGCGAATTATCATAAACATCACAAAATATAAATACAGTCGAAGCTCTCCTTGCGACCACTCTCGTAAGTGACCAGTTCTAGTTACAACCACCATTGTGATATCCTGTTTGAATTGTCACTCGGACACTGTAATTAAAAGCTCCCGTAAGCGACCGCTCCCATAGGAGACCACTTTTGGGAATTACCTACTGGTCTTTTCTTTTGTTTTCAAGTTCTCGTAAGTCTGATTCGTATTAGTCAACACTTTAATAAGATTACACTTCTTGATCACATTCCCTAATGCATGACATACAGTATTGCGCTAATGGTTCGTTCTTAAAGATCTCAATTAAAAGTTCAAGGTGATTTCCGGCTTAGTGGAGCAGATGAGTGGTTCATTTATGATCTAAGTGTTTCATAAACTGCGGTCAGTTTTAGAAAATAAAATGATTATAGAAAGTCATAGCTGAGTTTTTCAAGTTTCGACTTCAGCCAAGGTATTGACATATTTTTGTCCCCAGAAAATATGTAGGTGCACCGTATTTCCAAGCCATGGCCAGCCCCGTGGTTTACTCGCTTGTTGTGCTACGCATTGTACATCTGAATAAGAAATTAGAAGTTTTGAATCTCTGTGGATGTGTGAACTATACCTTTGCAAACCCCTTCTACAACAGTCAATAACTAAATATTATCTACAATACTATACTATACAACACTATTAGTAAATATCCAAACCTTTATGCTAAAAGCTCTCGTAAGCGACCAGCCTCTATTGTTTTAGGGCGTGGTCGCTTATGGGAGCCCATTCTTGAAGCGACCAGCTCCAGTTACAACCAATTTTTTGAATTCCCGAGGTGGTCGCTTACGAGAGCTTCAACTGTATTTAAATATTTAAATTCAGCAACCTGCTTTATTATATCTAGTGTTTCTAAAATTCTGACTTTTCCTATGTGTATATAGAATGCCATTCTTATCCCTGAAGATGATTCGCATATTGTTTTCGTGAATCAAAAAAAATCTTGAAAGCAAACTTTATTTCAGAAAGCACTATTTAATTCAATTATATTTACTAGCGTGCCTTTACCGTGATTATTGGCTTCATGAAAATAACATTCAAACAAGTTTGCGTCTAATGTTTCACAAACCGCGACTGCTTTCCGTTACATTTTAAGAGACCACTTTTAAAAGCAATAAAATCAGTAAACGACAGGGCTATTTTTCAATGTTAGCAATTCTCAAAATCAGTATTCCCCACGATTGTCCACCGTTGACTCTGTGTTTAGAGTGCACAAAAGCTCACAAAAGCAACCTTTTCTCGGTCTAGAATAACAAGTATGACTACTCCGAATAAAATACACTAGTTGTGTATTGAAAATTCCCTGAGAAACTGATTTGGAAATCAAAATTGCAAAAAATACACAGACATCTTTGCATAAGGCGACACGTGTGAAGTTTAATAGAACTACAAAATTCAAGTCTTGTTTTGTTTACATAATATCATGAAACATTTCTCCTAAACTAAAGAGAACATAAAGAAAAAGTCAATCACAAATTGATATCAACATAAATTCTCACCGAATTTTACGGTAAAGTCCCTCGCCTGCTTGAAAATTCTTTAAAACTCCGCTTCTTTGGATTTGATCGCCCTGCACTGATTAAAAAAAACTTATGTATTTCCTCGAAGCAAGATTTAGTTGCTTACAGCTCTCCTTTTTCTCCACTGTTGCAGCTTCTGAATATTCTTTAAAGCTTTCTCTTTCCATTTTGAATATTTTAAATGTGCTTAATTACTCCGATAACACAGATCTACGCTTTTAAAAACCAAGCACATGCCGAGTGCAGTAGCCATTTTTGTAGAATTGGTAAATGACCCAGCAACACCTGGTTGCTAAAATATGCGTGCATACATTTGCATGCAAAATCGAGAAAAAAGAAAAACAAAGCCGGAACCTTACCAGCGCGCATGAGTAATAAATTTCAACGTTCACTGAATAGCCCAATTTCGATATATTAATATTTAACTTGAAACAAAAGACATCACTACGAGGCTTAGGTACCCTGGGTACCAGAGGTATTCTCCCGGCGAGCTTTGTGACTTGCCGGACAAAGGCTGATCAACGAGTGGCAAAGCCGCGAGAATTCACACGGGTCACAGTAGAGACATAACCGACACTGGAAACCGCGCAAGAAAAACCTCTGGCACCCAGGGTAAGGCTTAGGGGAATAAACCATATAAATCCCTACTATCATTCCCCTAAGCCTCGTAGTGATGTCTTTTGTTTCAAGTTGAATTTTAGTATATCGAAATTGGGCTATTTGTTCAAACACAGGTAAAATGTCATCATCAATTTCTTTTCAACATCATCTTTACATAATTCATATGAACTTCAAAATGTTTTTTTCCACATTTGGTGTTGCTAGAAACGACTTCTTTTGATAAGATATTGAAAACAGTCAAACAGAAGTTTGCATGTAAGATCTTAATTGGTACAAAGGTCTACAAAGTTTTTGTCCACTTGTCACTCGAACTGCTGGTGGATTCCTTCTTAATTTGTAAAATTAATAACACGTTTCCGAAAAACAAAAACAAAATATATTAACCTGGAAGAAGGGTGTTCAAAAGTGGTCAACCTAACATAAGTTAAGCTTTAACCATCGCATACACACTGTAACTTACATGGATGTTATCGTGCTTCTTGACTGGTGGCCTGCCAGAATCCCATCGAATGGCACGCAACTTCTAATTTCAGATATTAAACTTTTAAGCTCTATGTCTGCAAATAGACAAAACTACATTACGAAAATGAAAATATAGATTACCGGTCGTTTCGCTACAAAGTCGTTTCGCTACAAGTCGTTTTGCAGTGGATTAAAGAACGAGAAATATTTGACATACTCACTAAAGTATTAGTTTAGCCCATTTTCTGTCGTGTTCATTCAAGATTAGTGTTTTAGCGAAATGATTTGAGGTAACTTTACATAATTTGTAGCAAATCGATCTGCAGGGAAACGACTTTGTAGCGAAACGACCGGACACCAAAATATACAAGCAAAGAAACCTCATGGCTGACACTGCTGACAGTGCTTCGTGTCATGCTCCACGTATAAATGCCTACAATTCAAAGCTCATGAAACGAACCAAACAATCGGTCTTAGCTTCCATATAAATGCTTACCTTTTCCTCATACAACGTCCTTGAACTTGACTGGAAAAGAACTTCAATCAGATGGAAAAAAGGTATCTTCTTGCCATCTTCTTGCTATAAACGCTTGAATGTGCGCTCACTGTCGCCCGCGTGAAAGTCAAACTGAAATTCTCACACTTTCCCATTGGCTCAAAAGCCCCACGTGACGGTAGAACTTACAATACGCATGTGCCCAACTCACGGCTTCCCTGGAAACTACAATCTCGGATGGAATAAGATAGACCCCGATTCAAAGATGGATTCGCGCGAAAACCAAAGCGGGCCATTTGGGGGGAGGGGTGGTATTAATTTTTCATTTGAAATGTCCAAGATTGTAGCTTGCTCAACAACCAAACTTTTTTAATTTATTTATTTATTACAATTCATTGCTAAAATAGAAATAAATTACATTACAAAAAAAAAAAACTACTATAAACTAGAGATAGCCATAGGAGGTCCGAAAAAGAGTCCTAGACCCCATTCTAGGCGGACCCCAATGTTCAAATCACATTAAAAGGATTAATAAAAAAAAATTATACTAAAATTACAATTACAAATTACATTTAAAAAATAGTATTAATCTAAAAAATTCAGTAGACTCCTAAATGGCGTCGGAATGGCTTCAAATTCGGTACAAGACACAAGTAAGCGACACATAAACTTTATTTCAAAATAGATAGTTATTCACCCAATTTTAGAGAATCCGTGATTTTCCCATACATTTAACTATTATAGCGCGAAAGTGCGCGTGATATCGACGGTCTAGCCGACGAGGCCGTAGGCCAAGTCGTCTAAAATTAGGCGATATCACGCAAGATTTAGCGGTATAATAGTTTTATAATTCAACACATTGATAACAAAGCACAGTTTGAAGAAAAAATATCGAGGCCGGTCCGTCATTTTTGCATTCTCTTGTCAAAATGCGAAATTTACATCCATCGTTGGATATACGTCATGTAGACATAGCGTATATCGATAACTTTTTTACCATATTTGGGCAGTGTATCAATGTGTTGAATTATAATTCTTATACACAAGCTGTCGCATACACCACGTATATAGAGTCGGCCGCCCGAAGGGCTCTCGACTTCTCAAAAACACATCATAAAGACAAATTTTGAGCTTGGGAAGCCTGTGAGCACGCAAATGAGTTGTGGACTTGCTTGTTGATTGCTAGCGCTGTTGGCCATCGGAAAACACAGTTCGCCAAAGATGAGTGGTAAGTGGTATTTGCATTATTGGTACAAAAAGCCTTTATAAACTGAAGAATTTAGTTTTATCGTCTGAGTCGATTAAGGTAAATTGACCACCGTAAAAAGATTCAAATTAAAGATTCAAACTAAAGTTGTCATGTCACTAGCTATAGGAAAAAGGCTCTGTCCCCTCGAAACATGTACTTCACAGTGTACCTCAACTCCATGGTCTCTTTTGAATAAGTTCAAAAGGCAACCGGTCATTCTGACACGTTATGCTATTTTTTGAGTAGTGTTCTTGGAGCTAGAAGGACCTCCTTGTTTCATCATGGCGTTACAACATGCCTTGTACAGATATAGTTATCTGTTTTGAAAATCTCAGGGATGCTAATGATTACTTGTATTCTTTCTTAAGCAAGACTCGAGTTTCGGTTCTGAGGTGAACCTCATCAGTTGCTCCCATAAGTGAACGTCTCGCGGAATAATATGAAATTATTCCGTTGTACGTCGGATCGAAACTACACCAATGTTATTGGTGCAATTAAACGAGCCAATGAGAAAATGGAACATTCGATCCTTCCCAAGAGTACAAAAGCGGCAAAGATTTCATGTACAACGTAATAATTTCACATTATTTAGGATTCCGCGAGACAAGAGTTAAACTGTCTTATCATATGACCCGTACGGCCCTGCGAACCTTTTCTTTACAAAACCATTGATGAAAGTCCCGTATGAGGGCCGTACGCATTTGCGCGACCGGGGCCGGAAAAAAGGCGTACGGCCCTACTACAAAAGCGGACGGCCTCGCGCGTTAAAATTTCAAGTAATTTTGTTTCCAATTTGGTCATATGATAAAATGCTTATTGACTAAGTTAGGTCGGGCCGGATGGGAAAATATTTGGCTCTCGGTCATGGCGCACGGACCTTGCTGCGCTCGGTCCGTACGCCATGACCTCGAGCCAAATATTTTCCCATCCGGCCCTCCCACTTAGTCAATAAGTACATATTATTGTGCGCGTGCATTCGAAAGCGCGAGCAAAACACCACAAAAACGTCACAAACGACCAAGAAAAAGTTTACCATAGAAACGATCAGTTGTTTACAGGTTAGCTTACCGTGAACACAGACAGAATTCACTTGCGCTGTTAGTTCACAAAAGTTACTTGTTTGTTGTTTGATCGAGTTGATCGAATATGTCTGAGATTAGTGAACACGTTTCAAGGGAGAAGTACGCTTTTGATGAAAAGTTTGTTAATCTTCCGACTTTGACGGAACAAAAAATGAAATCCGAAAAAAGAAAGAGAGAAAGTGAACCCGTTTTCGCGCGAAAGAAAGTGCGACTACAAAAAAGGGTAAGTGAAAGTTGCTTTTATGGAAAAATATACTATAGAAAAACAGATTTAAATCTTATTTACTGCTTTTCAAGGAAGAAAAAATCACTGTATTCAGTCGTCACGCGCATTCGAAAGCGCGAGCAAAACACCTAAAAAAACGTCACAAACGGCAAAATGGAAGTTTACCATAGAAACGATCAGTTGTGGATATGTTAGTTTACCGTGAACACAGTAAGAATTCACTTGCGCTGTTTGTTCACAAAAGTTACTTGTTTGTTGTTTGATCGAGTTGATCGATAATGTCTGAGATTAGTCAACACGTTTCAAGAGCGAAGTCCGCTTTTGATGAAAAGCTTTTTAACAATCCGACTTTACCGGAACAAAAATCTAAATCCGATAAGAGAAAGCGGGAAAGTGAACCCGTTTTCGCGCGAAAGAAAGTGCGACTGCAAAAAAGGGTAAGTGAGGACTGCTTTCATTGAAAAATGCATTATAAAAAAAGAGATTAAAATCTTTTTCAGTGTTCATGTTGATTTGTAATCAAATGACTTATCAAAATGCTTTTTTTATGTTCCAAAGGGATGCTTGAGCGAACAACCACGAAACAGAAGCCAGTCAAAACTAAAGAGGTAATAACAAAATTTTGTGAACTTCGCAAAATGTAATCTTGTACACCAATGACTAAATTTCAATAATTCCATCCTGGAACGTAACAGTGCACATAATAGTCAATCTGTGGCTTTCCACTGCAATAACAATTTGCTTATTTATTTATTTATTTATTTATTTTTATCGCTTTTCCAGTCGCAGTGAGAAATTTGAAAAATTACGATCTCTAAGGAGCAGATCTAAGCCGCAAGACGATCTGAAGCCGAAAATCAGTAGTCTCGACAGCAATTTATCTCTCGATTACAAGGTAAGTAAGGGCAATGATTTTTTCGTAATTTTATGATTTCTCGTGACTTATTGTAACTGCCAACGTAGAACGGTTTTCAATTGAGTGTCGCAAAACCAAAACTAACGTAATTACTCTGGCCAATCACAACAATCACAGACAATCCAATCAGCCAATCAGAACTCAAATTCATGTAGCCGGAACCAAGGGCGGGAAAACGCGTGCGAGCAAGTCACGATTGGTTTTGGTTTTACTTCTGATTGGTTGAGACAGTGGCCCTGGATTTTTTAGCCAATCACAAAGCACTAGACGTAAAAATGCAAAATCAAAGCAATTACTTTCAAAGCAAACTAATTTCGACACTCATTTAAACACCGCTCTGTTACAATAGTTAAGCAATTTAACTTGGCAGAATTTTCTCGATAAGCCCTGTGAATGGAACTTCTGACACACATCAACTATAACTAGTAGCTTTTGTGAATATTTTATAATTTCATACAGTTAATATTGGCAAATATAAATAAATAACTGTATGGCTAAGAATTTAGAAAACCGTTACAGAAATCCAATTCAATCTGCTAACTTATTGGACTAAGGCCCAGTTCAAACGTCGAACTTCACATGTGCCGAACCTAATGCAAATTAGCAAGAACAATAGATTTTGCTCATTTGCATTAGGTTCGGCACATGTGAAGTTCGACGTTTGAACTGGGCCTAACCTGTTTAAAACAAATTTACTTTCGCGTAGTTTACAATTCGCGAAAATCACCAAAAAATTGACTGACCAAATTTTCGCGGGTAGATTTTACGCGATATTCGGTGAGTAAAGTACAACGGAAAAACAGTCAACATGAGGTCATATTTTCCATATATGGAGATACGTTTACCCTATATGCCAAGATTACAAAAGGCAAAATATTACATTCAAGTCAATATTTCGAAAGCGTCACGGCAACCTTTTCAAAAAGTGGAAAACTCTTCATGATTGTTACATGTCGATTTGCAAAGATCGGAGTTACTGACTAGGGCCATCAAGTATCAAATCGATAACAAAAAAATAAAAAATGGTACAGTGACTAAATATTATTATTTTAGCCATGTCCCTGGCCAGGAGACGAGATTTTTTATCTCATTTACTGGGCAGGGATGTACATGAATGAATAATTTTTGAAGTTTTTACATGTCGATTCGCAAAGATCGGGGTTACTGACTAGGGCCATCAAGTTTCAAATCGATAACAAAAATATCAAAAATGGTACAGTGACTAATATATACTTATTGACTAAGTACACCATAGCCATACATTATTTTAGCCATGTCCCTGGTCAGGAGCGAAAGAGTATCTCTTCAGGTATCCAAACACCTTGAAGTCCGTTTAAAAACGCTGATGCGCCTCTTTTTTTCAGCCCACTTCTCGGTGTTTGGAAATCCCGATGAAAGATGTTATTGTTTTCTATTTTTAGCCATGCCCCTGGCCAGTAAATGAAATCAAGTTTACGTTAACAGCAGACAGCTCTTCGAGCGAGAGTAACAGTTATAAAGACGAGCCGGATGTTCAACCAACTAAAACTCCGGACTACATAAAGGAGCTGTCATCTCAAGGTATGTTTACACCCTAGTTGTTAAATAATCAAGTGAGTGTTTATCAAACTGTCGCAATTACAGCCTGATACTCAGATGTACCGAGGTGGCTTCCCGGTGGGGGGGGGGGGGGGGTACTCAACATAGTTTTGTACGGGGATGCATACTCCGCCCCGAGGTCCGAACCCTTACGCTTTCATATACTGTTTTTGACAGAAAAGGTACCCCTTTGATATACCTTTCATTGAAAATGGTACCCCTTTCATATACCTTTCAATGAAAATGGTACCCCTTACATGTAGCCTTTACGTGCGTCTGTTTTGGAATTGGAAGGCCCTTTTTATAATACTTAAATGGCAGTTTTCCCTATGCGCGATAAACACTATCCGTTGGTTTGGTATATGCTAAATATATTTATTGTGATCGATTCTTACATTATTCAGTTAATCTATCTAAGTGAGCGAGTTATTCAGAAAGCACAAAATAATCACATTGCTGATCAAATAAAAGCTGGTTTTTGAGTGCAACATTGTGCAAGTTTATTTTAGCTGACGAGATTTTCTCTTTTGCAGCTGAGTTTTCCGATTATGATTTGGGAAAACTTCTTGGAACTGGTGGCTTTGGTCAAGTTATAGCTGCAACACGAAAGACGGACGATCTGCCGGTAGGTGTATTAACTTTCAGTTTTATCACGGAAAAACTTCCGTTCTCCAAGTATTTGTAATGTATAAAATTACGAAATTAGCAAGACAGCTTGGATGATCGTTCAATTTGAACACAGAACGGTATTCAATTAAGTGTAGAAAGTAATTTAGCTATTGTTTTGTTTTTGCATTGCCATGCTTTGTGATTGGCTAAAAAAATCTCGCGCCACTTTCTCAACCAATCAGAAGTAAAACCAAAACCAATCGTGACTTGTCGCACGCGTTTTCCCGCGCTTGGCGCCGGCTACATGTATTTGCTACGAGTTCTGATTGGTTCATTGGATTGTCTGTGTCGTGATTGGTTAGAGTGATTACTCTTGTTTTGGTTTTACGACACTCGATTAAAGACCGCTCCAACAGCTTAGGTTACTCTAAAATACTTTCAACATTCTTTTCTTCTAAATCTACGATGTAAAACACTCATTAGTGAGTTTCGAGATCGCTAAGGTGATTCCAATGAGGCAATGAAACCAACTCTTTACTCGATATGTTTCTCTCTCAGGTGGCGCTTAAATTTGTGCACAAAAGTTCAGTCAAGGAGTTTAGACAGGTTAGTAAAATGAAGCAGTTATCAGTGAATAAAACATCTTTGCAGCCTGTGTGGACAGACGCGTTTTCTTACCGCTGTACAAAATATAATACAACACCTCGTAGCTTTTCTAAATTGTTAATTTCGGCTCGCACAGAAAAACCATCGATAAAATGATGAAACCTTGTTATTTTTAGCGTTGTGTGAAGGCGCTTCGAGGGTTTAGTTAAAATGTACTGTTACTGCAACTGTTCTGCTAAGTGCTTGAGTGCATGCATAATGCAACTGTCCTGCATAAGTGCATGAGTGTATGCATAGTCCAGCTGTCCTGCAAGTGCATGAGTGCAAGCATGGTGCAACTGTCCTTCACAAGTGGATGACTGCATAACAGAATACAAAAACAACTGACTGCCTGCATAGTGCAACTGTCCTGCATAGGTGCATGAATGTATACATGGCGCAACTGTCCTGCATACGTGCATGAGTGCATGTATAGTGCAATAGCTTGCATAGGGGTATGAGTGCATGCATAGGGCCACTCTCCTGCATAAGTGCATGAATGTATGCATATTTAGTTCATCTGTCTTGCATAAGTGCATTAGTGCATGTATAGTGTAGGAACTGTCTTGCATAATCGCATGAGTTGCATGTATAGTGTAACTGTCTTGTATAAGTGCATATGAGTGTGAATGCATAGCCGTATAATTCAACCCATCCCCCCTCTTGTTACAGATAGCTGGAGGAGAAATTCCTGCTGAAGCTTATTTTCAGCGCCGAGCGCAGCACCGTAACGTGATCAAGATTTACGACGTGATCGAAACAGAAGAATACTTTGTTTACGTCATGGAGCGACCTGAAAGTTGCATGGATATGTTCAACATCATAGTGGAGCGATATACCATGGGTACGCCACTGACAGAAAGAGAAGTGCGAAGATACTTTGCCCAGATCGTGAAAGCCAACATCAGCTGCGAGGAGAAAGGGGTGTTACACCGAGACATGAAACCAGAGAACATCCTGGTAGATATGATCAGTGACGAGGTCAAGCTTATTGACTTTGGACTGGCTTCGGAGGTTCAACAAGCACCTTTCACAAAGTTCAGAGGTGAGAACGGTGGAATTCTTCTGTATTAAGAGAAGACAAATTTCCCCTTCCCTGTAAGGAAAATAGAAAAAAGTATATATTTAAAAGTGTTTTTAGTGTAAGATGAGCATGCGGAATTTGTCAAGAATGTCAGTTGTTGTTGAAGAGACCACGCCTTTGCTCTTAATTTAGTCTACTGGTCAGTCAGCCAGTCAGTTAGTAAATTGATGGAGCGGTTTTCAATTGAGTATCGAAAGTAACTTCGTAATAGCTTAGGTTTAGCAATACTACGCCTTGTGATTGGCTAAAAAATCTCGCGCCACTTTCTTAACCAATCAGAAGGAAAACCAAAACCGATCGTGACTGGCACGTACGCGTTTTCCCGCGCTTGGTGTCAGCTACATGCATTTATGTAATACAAGTTCTGATTGGTCCATTGGATTGTTTGTACCTGTTTGGTTTTTATTTTACGACACTCGAGTGAAAATCTTTGTAAGTTATAAATCACGCAGTCGACAGTCAGTCATTCAATTAGTTTGGTTATGGGTTCTTTAGTCAGCAAGTTAGTCACCTAGACAATCACTAAGACTGAAAAGATAAGACTGGCAAGAAAGACAGAAACAAATGTCACAAATAAGTATGCAACGCCTCACTCTTCCCCCGCAACCGTGAACTTGACACTGACTGAGCTATTCCCTCGAGAAACATCGTAGACCGGGACCCCAGGGGTAGGGGGATGAGGAGGGATACGTACGATATCTTATCTACTTTCGATTTCGTTCCCTTCAGGTGCACCGCATTACATGCCTCCTGAATACATGAAATGTAAACAATATGACGGCTGTGAGGGAACTGTGTGGCAGATGGGAATCCTTTTGGTGGACATGTTGTCGCCTGTTTACAGAGCATTTCAACATCCAAGTCATGCTCTTAGCATGCCACCTAAAGTACCGGAGGATCTTTCATCAGGTATTAAGCATGATGCTCTTTCCATTTTATAATCTAGTTCGTAACGTATTGATCAATTCGATTCTTTATCACCCCTCTCTGCTATAGCTTGGGTGTATTACGTCACAAGGTCCGAACAAGGGCTGTGACGTCATGACGCACACAGGGTGAAAATACTTCCTGTGATCAAATGTATAGGAGGCTAAAGCCTGGTTTAAGCATGACTGTAGGCTTATTCCAATATTCGTTTTCACTTATGCTTCCGCTTATACTCAAGTTATTCCTATGCCTCTAATGAAAACCGGCAGACTCGAATCAAAATCAAACGACTTGTTAAGTTGACTTGTTGTTCAGTTGTTGACTCTTCTCCGTTTTTTCTATTTTATTCTCAACAGAGGTGAAGAATCTGATCGATTCTCTGCTGAACACAAACCCATCAAATCGTCCAACTCTTAAACAAACTCTGCAGCACCCATGGTTCGCCATGACAGACTAAAATGCCACTTCAGTTTTTCTTTCGCCAACAAGATCCCGTTGCCATTGTCGCTTATAATTTAAATTGTCGCTTAATTAATTTAAATTGTGTAAATATGGATCATCTGTAACTTTAGATAATACATCCTTATATTTGGCGCTCTACAACAGAAGCCATTAAATCATTACAAACAATATTACAGTATTACAAAAGACAGTAAAGAGTGGCTAAGGAAGAGATCTCAAATGAACTTATTATATAGCCTGCAAAGAAAATCAAACAAATTTCTATCATGTGATAAATTGGACAAAGACAGATGGCGGGAATACCGAATTTTCCTTGCTGCTTTCATTGCAACTTAGCTGAAGAAAAGCAATTGGCCTTTTTTTCTCAAGCCCGCTTATCTTTTTGGCCAATAAGGAATTCAAGCTCGTCCTTTGCCACACTGGGTGAACACAACATTGTTTTCATTCTCAGTTAATTTTGGTTGTGACTGTAATTTAGAATTGCAAAAAAACGGAAAGAATTTTGTAGATCTCAATAAGGGTTATTTAGTAGCTAACACGGCATCTTTGATTTAGTAGTAGAGAACTTATTCAGTCAGTGCATCCTTGATATACAATACTTTCAATATAATTTTGGGTACAATTCGGCTGTTGCCTTGATGTTGGTTCATTTTACTGCGAAGTTAACAACCGTATGTTATTTCAGTGTTAATCGATGAAGCACGGACCTTGCCATTAACCCTTTTTACTCCCAAGGGTGCCAAAGACAAAAATTCATATAAAATCCTGAATTTCATTTTGTAAAATGCTGTAAAACAAGTTGCACTATGCAAAAGTACTGCCAAAGAGGTTTCATTTGAATAGTCACATCACAGGATTTCGTCCACAGACTCAAGTTAGAACTACACTACATGTCTCCATAATTGACTCTGGGAGTGAAAGGGTTAAAAGGGTTTCTTTAAGGTGGGAGAGAAGGGAGAGGGAGTGAAGAGGGGGAGGGAGTGAAGGGGGGAGGGAGGGAGGGGGGGAGGGGGAGGGAGGAAGGAAGGAAGGAAGGAAGGGAAGGGAAGGGGTGGGAGGAGGAAGATAAAAGTCTTAACACGGCCGCCATCTTTAAGTGGACGAAACAAAATCGACCGACGGGGAAAGGGAGGAATTTTGGGGCAGGGGGAAACAGCCGTATTGCGACTTTTAAACGTTCATCTAATACAAAATGTAAATATTAAAAAATTATCATAAACTTTAGTTTAAGGTAAAACACTAAACACTGAATTTAATTACTGTTATTGAGAAAAAAAATACTGTCTCTAGTCCTGTTTCAGATGGTGTTTTTTGTTGGTTGTTTGTTTTCCCAAATTTCAGTATCATAATACGTTATACGTAAAGAAATTGCTGCATAGTCTGTATTTTTTATTTACTTGTCAGTGAACAACTTAATTATCTGTAAAATATAAAAATATTATCATACTTTTATAATTATTAAGGATATATTATATTTATAATGACTGACATACTTTGTTAATAAAATATCGATCAGTAGTTATTTTCAAAAAGGTGTTTTTCACTGTGCGCTCACAATAGCTTGAATCTTATCTTATGGGCAAGATTGATAGACAAATTGATAAACAGATTTGAATAGAAAAGAATAATTTTAATTTTGAACAAGCAATCACCTTTCAACACCTTAGGTGTGAGGCACTTTATGCATAAAGGCAAAGTAATACGGGCAACGTATTGGTGAAACTTGTGGCGCAACAATGTTGCGTTGCAAGTTGGGATTGTTTGTTGCATGCATTACCACCTATGACCGCAACAAATTTTCATGTTGCAAAACGTAGAAGCGACGTCTACTTTCTGGAACATGAGAATTTGCTGCGCGCGTAGGTGGTAATGCGCGCAACATCAGATCAAAGTCACTCTGATTAGAGCTACAACCTGCAACGCAAAATAACATTAGGGAGTTTTAGCAATCACGATGGCAATGGCAAGGAAAACGTCATGGAAAAAAGAATTCCGCGCTTGGACACTACTTTACAATTGTTCCCATTTCTTGAATTTGTCTGATGTGACTGAATTGTCCAGGAGCTGAATTCGTAGGGACGGCTTGCAAGTTCAAACAGAGAAAGGAAAATTGACCGTCGTATGTTCACTACGCTGTTTCTCGCAACTTGTCTCGCTCTGGCACTGAATTGCTGAGAAAGCGTTTATGAATCATCGAGTTTCCTTTGTTTGTCTTTGCAAATTGCTGTCGAGGTATTCCACAGCGACGGACGTTCTTTCAATGCTTGAATTAACCTTCTTTTTTCGCATCTGTCATTCTGTCATTCGTGGCCATAGGGTCACTTTCAGCTCCCATTTTGTCGTCGAGACAACAATGCACATGCGCTAAAAGGAGCAATTCAATTGGCTGATGTCACAAATCATTGCGACACACGTTACATGAAGCATGTTACACTACACTACGCAACGCTTGAAAAATTCGTTGCAGCGTTGCGAGAATCGTTGCGAAAAGTAGAACCGAGTTCCACTTCTCGCAACGATTACGGCAACAACTGAAAAAGTCGGAGAAATGTTTGTTGCAGGGTACGTTACGCCAGGCAATTTTTCACGCAACTTGTGTCGCAACGAAATTGCGAGACAAGTTGCACGAAACATTGCCTATTGTTGCGCGAGAACTTGCACGATTTTTTTCCCGTATTACTTTACTTTAATGCGTTGGACGAAATAGAGATTTTCGAGTACAGATATAAACAGCAGTTTGGCAACAATAGAGTGGTATTCAATTGACTGTCGAAAGTAATTTCGCGATTGCTTTGGTGTTGCATTGCTACGTGTTGTGATTGGCTAAAATTTCTCGCGCCATTTTCTCAACCAATCAGAAGTAAAACGAAAATCAATCGTGATTTGCTCGCACTCGTTTTCCCGCGCTTGGCGCCGGCGACATATATTTACTTCGAGTTCTGATTGGTTCATTGAATTGTCTGCCTGTCTTGCGATTGTTTTGGTTTTACGACACTCAGCTCTGAAAACTGCTCTGGTACCAAGCAATTAATACCGACATGCGGTAACATGCTTCAATCTATAATATTGTGTTTGTCTGGAGCAAAAATGCGAAAATCATAGAATCTCTCAGAAGGAAAAAATTAATTACTTGATATGAGACCTCATAAAAATGTAATTATATGCAGTTGAAACAATAATTTGTTTCGAAGGCAGCAATCCGTATTGTGATTGTATATATCATAAAATAACACAGCAAAATATATTAAAAGGCAGAGTTCCTTCATGTTCGTCTATAGCACAACTGAGGGCAAAGAAAAATGCTTATGTTCCGCATGAGCTTATTCCTCTCATCGGTATTGGCCCACTTTTTGATTGTCAATAAAAACCAGTCAAACGTGAAATGCAAATTGGTGTATTGTCAACAATGCATTTCTAGGAAAAGGAGAAAGCAGAATTATTTTGAGACCATAATTTGCACTCGGGGTGGTTCAAGGGTTCTGTACGTAACTAAAAAAACACATCGTAACTAATCCATTTGGACAAAGAGAATGTAAAAAATATAATCAGTGCTAACTACCAACAAGTCGACATCCTTAAAATACCAATTTTTATGTTTTAACCCTAGGAACTTCATACATTTTTTCAATGCGGGGCTGTTTCTTTCAAAGAAGCGGAGTTTTAAAGAATTATCAAGCAGCCGAGTCAAACCGAGGTACTTTACCGTAAAATAAGTTAGATTTTTCGATGGGAATTTATGTTGATATCAATTTGTGATTGACTTTTTGTTTGTGTTCTCGTTAGTTGGAGAAATGTTTACAAAACGCACTCAAATTCAGTCGTAACAAAAGGCTTCAAGCAGCCTATACTCATGCGCATGCGTAATAAAGTTTTATGATATATTTTAGACATAAGATGTCCGACATGAAGAAGAGTTACTCCTTTCATTCAATCGTCGTTCCTGAAAACCACGTTGTTTACTATTGAATGTTTTGTAAATGAAGGTTGTACCACAATGAAACCAGTGATTCTTCTAAGTTTTATATATAACAAACGTGATCAGTAATGTAAGTAGGGTTGTAGGAGACGCTGTCGTGACACTTCAGTAACGCTGTTTTACTGGAAGTGAGTGTAGCCGGAAGTCACTAAACAGGAAGTGTAAATAGCAAAGCTATGAACCGGAAGTGCACAATTTAAAATATCCGTGCATAAATTTGCATGCAAAATCGTGACACAAAAAATTATAAAAAGAAAAACGGAGGGGAAATTTTAACTCATGCTGCTTCGCGCATGAGTAAAAAGAAGGCAGACCATTTTTTAAACCTAATATTTTCTTCTTTTTTTACCAAATTCACCACCATACCTTGTTTGCTAAGCAGTGTTTATCATAGGTATCTAATAAGTTAAACTAGGAGCTGCAGAAGAAGCTAAGGATCTATCAAATACCTGAAAGTTTTTGACATTCAGAAAGTTCTCTTTTTGCTTCTTTGTTGTCTTTATTCTTTGTCAGAACTGCTTGTAAACCTTGAATAGCCTTGGAATATTCGTTCATCATTTTAAATGCCATCGCTTTTCTGTAAAGTGCCTTTTCATTGTCTGGATCCAAAAGCAGAGCTTCATTGCAGGCAGCTTCAGCATCTTTTGCTTGATTTAATTTGAGATAGCAATGTGCTTTATTGACATGAAAAATTACTGCATTCTCTGGGCATAAAACCAGGCACTTATTGTAAACTTCAACTGCTTTCTCAAAGTTCCGTGCCTTTACCAAGTTCTTTCCTTCCTTCTTTAACAAAACAAAAGTCAAGTTCTCCCTCTCAGGAAAGCGACACCAACTGTTTGGAAAGGCAGTTCCTCCTTCTGTAGGTTCGTTTACACTTGCAACATTGCAAAATCTAAAGACATCTTCATTACAAATAAAAACCAAGTGCTTTCTTAAACCATCCACAGCCATTCTAAAAATCATTTGCTGCTTTGGTTCAACTATAGCAAAACATGCACAATCAACAGTAGGGAATTGCTCAAAGACATACCGACATTTGTCAAAAATGAAAACATCGGAGAACATCTGTCTCTCCTTTGCAATGTAGCTGAGACGTAACAACTTATTTACAACTGGAAATGATGGGTAAGCCATCTGTCCATAAAGAAGGCCAGCTACTAAACATGCTGTACTAGAAGAATTAGCTACATCACAACAACTAGGAAACTTGCCAAGTTCCTGATCAAGAGCCAGACTAAGAAACCCAAGGCATTTTCTCTGAAAATCATCATTCGAAAATCTTAAAATATATTCTTGAGAAGAAAACAGAAGGGGAGTTAAAAGCAATAATGAAATATCCTCCTTTTGCAAAGAAGATGCTTTCCAGTCAGGAAAAATTTCATTAACCCAGGCTTTACAAAGAGGGTTTGTTCCTTCTGAATTCAAAACGGAACCAATGTTTAGCAAATATGAAGTTCTAGCAATGTCTTCACACATAAGTTTCAACTTATGTTTGTCTCTATCTTCTGCCTCTGTATCTTCTTCTTGTTCTATCAACAACTTATGCAATACCCTCGGTAGAGAATTCACATCATATAATTTCAATTCTTTAAGAAAATTATCTCTGCTCACAAATATTTGATCCCACAATGACTTCTTTGTTGACAAGAGCATTCTTTGAACAGGAATAAACAAATACGCTGAATCGATTACTTGATAAGTGATGTAATCACTGTAATTTTCCTCGTCTGTCCTTGCCATAAGAAATTCGGCATCAGGAAAACTGCCTTCTTCATGTCCGGTGTTAACCAGCCTGTACTTTAAATATTCTTCGGTCAAATACTTAATTCTCTCTGTTTCTTTAGAGGCCTGAGCATTTGCGGCATCCTCTTGTTGTACGGGCTGCTTGGGCGGAAACGAAAAGTTGGTGATCAAGGCACCTGGTGATGTCAGCTTGTTGTAGAGAAAGACGTATCCAATAACCTTCAGCGTGTTCTGTTTGGCTGCTGGAAGTGAACCGCACGCATCGAAATAAATGATGTCAAACTGTCCTTCAAAATCTTTCAAAAAGGTTAGGATATCACCTTTGAAAAGTCTGACATTTTTCAAGTTTGAGTGATTTATAGATTCCCAGGCTTTTTCCAACGTTTTAGAATCTTTCTCGATTGCCCAGACGTTCTGGCAGAGAACACCATTTTGAACGAGAACCTCAAGATCATTTATAGGGTTGTCCCCGCCGAGATAACAAACACGTAAGTCTGATGGCTTTCTGGTTTGAATCTGGCTGTCATGGAAAAGTTCCCATTGTCGTATTTCTTTCTCTATTTCTAGTCTTTCTTTTGGTTTGAAGTACCCCTGTGCCTCTCCAGTTTCATGTAGTTGCTTCCAAACTCGCTCAACATGATCTCGTTGCACGCAAGCAGATGTGTCTCTTTCAGTTGTGAGACATCTTACTGCGTGTTCGATGAGCCTGGATCGACATTCTTTCTTCTCTGTTTGGTCGTACTGCGAAGAAGATTGTTCAGCAGTCGCATCCATAAAGGTGAAGTCGAGATCAGTCGTACCGTGCGAGCAGTGGATTCTTTTACGCCGAGCTACGCCGGACGAAAAAGTAACCACTGCGTATCAACATGATCTCGAGACCAGAATAATCCCTTTGAAATAATGATTATCATTACCCAGGTAACGCCCGACACTATGCAGATCGAGAAAGAGTAATGCCTGGGGTCGAGTTTGTCTCGGGCTGCTCCACTGCATTCAAAATGGCGGACGAAGGCGAAGGTAAGAATGCTTTTTTAGACTTTTTAGAATCAATTTCCGCCTCAATTTATACTCGAGGGGTTAAATTTACGGCTAAACTGCAGAATATAGGGCCACGTTTTACCGTATACCAAATGAGCTGGTTCGTTTGCTCTTTAGTTTACATATAAATTCAGTTTCTATACGAGAACTATTAAGAAGTGGAACATGCTGCCAGACCATATAATCGAGATGCCGACACTTAGTGCATTTAAATCTGCACTAGTTGAGATGTACAGATAAGTTAATGACTGCCAATGTGTTTGTTTATTTTTTATTTTCATTTATCTTAGTAAAGAAGTATTTTTTCGTTTGTCTCACGATGTAGTCACTTCCGATGTGGATCGCGACGTTTCGACTGCATACTGCTAGTCTTCTTCAGGCGATGGGGTCGACTGGTTACGCGTCACCTTATGAAGCACGATGTTCTGCTGTGATTGGTTGGTTTTCAACAGCTGTGACTGGCGCATTTTGATCCTCGTTGTTTCGGCAAATTGTTCCCTCGGCGGTCCGTAGTCGTACGGCTCTCTTGTTGTTGTGTTTCTTGATCGTGGGCATCCATGCTTCTGGAATTTCTATTCCACTGTCCCTGTTGATGTTGTTAGGATTAAGTCTTATGTGGATCGCCTCTTTGACCCTGCGTGTGTACCAATGAGGATCACGATCAATAAACTTTACTTCATTCCAAAGCTGGTGGTGTCCGGTGTTGTTGGCGTGCTCTGAAACGGCGGAGGTCTGGGTACAGGCGAATCGGATGTCTCGGTCATGCTCTTTTATTCTGTCTTGCATAGGTCTTCCAGTCTCGCCGATATAAACTTTACCGCATTCACAGGGGATTCTGTAAACCACGCCATCTTGTTTAGTCGGGTCAACAGCGTCTTTAGGCCGTACTAGGTGTGATCTAAGTGTAGTCTCCGACTTGAAAACAGCACGTACGCCTTGTTGTTGTAGGCAGCGGCAAAGTTGTTCGGACAGACCTTTGACATAAAGTAAAACCACAGTAGATTTGAACTCGGTCGTGGGCTCAGCACTGGTGTTGGGTTTTCTGGTCTTGGTAAGTTTCTGCAAGAAAGAAAAAGGATAACCATTAGAAACAAGAACAGATGACAGATGTTTTTTCTCCTTGGAGATAACAGAGGGTTTCGTTACGAGACGTTTGGCGCGCTCGTAAAGACACTTGACAATACCGCGTTTTACTGATTGCGGGTGGTGTGAATCATACGCTAAGTATTGATCAGTGTGTGTAGGCTTCCTGTATATGAAACCCTCTGTTATCTCCAAGGAGAAAAAACATCTGTCATCTGTTCTTGTTTCTAATGGTTATCCTTTTTCTTTCTTGCAGAAACTTACCAAGACCAGAAAACCCAACACCAGTGCTGAGCCCATGACCAAGTTCAAATCTACTGCGGTTTTACCTTATGTCAAAGGTCTGTCCGAACAACTTCGCCGCTGCCTACAACAACAAGGTGTACGCACTGTTTTCAAGTGAATGCGGTAAAGTTTATATCGGCGAGACTGGAAGACCTATGCAAGACAGAATAAAAGAGCATGACCGAGACATCCGATTCGCCCGTACCCAGACCTCTGCCGTTTCAGAGCACGCCAACAACACCGGACACCACCCGCTTTGGAATGAAGTAAAGTTTATTGATCGTGATCCTCATTGGTACACACGCAGGGTCAAAGAGGCGATCCACATAAGACTTAACCCTAACAACATCAACAGGGACAGTGGAATAGAAATTCCAGAAGCATGGATGCCCACGATCAAGAAACACAACAACAAGAGAGCCGTACGACTACGGACCGCCGAGGGAACAATTCGCCGAAACAACAAGGATCAAAATGCGCCAGTCACAGCTGTTGAAAACCAACCAATCACAGCAGAACATCGTGCTTCATAAGGTGACGCGTAACCAGTCGACCCCATCGCCTGAAGAAGACTAGCAGTATGCAGTCGAAACGTTGCGATCCACATCAGAAGTGACTACATCGTGAGACAAACGAAAAAATACTTCTTTACTAGTGTGTTCACCACCATGAACGACAACAACCCTTTTTATGATTCATTTATCTTGTTTTGCTTTTTATTTTTACATATTCGCAGTGATGTACTTAAGCTTTGCGAATTATGATATATAAATGCACTGCCGAGCCAAACGAGTCACCAAAATACATGGACCCTATGCACTGCCGAGCCAAACAAGCTATCAAAAACATAGACCCAACACTGCAGCGATCATATCAATTGTTTCCCGTTCATTACTCCACTGGCGAGCCAAACGAGCCACCAAATACATAGACCCAACAGTGTGGCGAGCAATTGCAATCAATTATTTCTCGTTCTTTACTCCACTGTAGTCTGCACGCAGATGTCTCCTATTTCCTTAGCTTCACGCGGAAAAGGACTTCTGCGTAATGCCGTTTCGAATCGTCATTACTTATCCTGCTGTTCTCGATTAAAATATTCCATAAATAATCTAGGCCGACTCGAACTGTGAAATGATCTTCACCTAATGTCTTGCCGGGATCTCTCGTTGTGATAATGTTATGAAGATTCATTTCCTAGCTCTTTTTCCCGGCTTTTTTAGACTCAGTGGTACAGAAATTTCTAATTTGCCACAAAAGAAGGACCTGCAAAATTCCGTTTTCGGCGAATGTTTTTCTTCGCGGAGGGGATTTTACATTGGATCTACAAGTAAATTGTTTTCTTGTAGTTATTCTGTATTCCTCTTATTAATATCCCATTTGTCCTTTTATTCTCAGAACTACCTAGATTTCTGTTCTTCGAGCTAGAGTATATTGTTCTTTCATGGTATTATAGTATCAAACACTGATGATATGAATTCACTGTGATTTATACTGCATTGTATTAATAAATAAATTGTCTGTAACATCCGGCACTGATTGTGTGGTTCCATAAAATATCCATACCTTCCCCACGGATGGTCTTTCAGTTTAGACCCCCCCCCCCACCCGACTGGAATTTCCGTTCCAGAGGGTTCTTTGATGACCCCCCACCCCCCAGGAATTTCCAACTTTTGTTTTTACCCTTTTTAAATTCCCAACTGTGTCATGCTTTAAAAAAAAACGTTCACTTGGTTTACACACAATATAAGAGACCTCTCACGCGAAAATGATACTAACAGCTATCCGTTCAAGCCGTTGAAGTTCGCCCGGCGTTCACGAACGGCAGGAGGCTATTCGGTCAAACAGCTGCTGCATTCGGAAAAAATATTCAGCTGTTCGAACAGCTAATGTTTGTATCCGTTTAGACAAAAACTAACGGCTTTGCTTATCCGTTGACAAACGATTAAAAAGATTTCCAGCCTTTTTTACGGCTATAGAAAGAGCTCTGGTCTTTTCGTTCGCTTACCACGGAATCTGCATATGTCAAAAGTAATTTGAAACCTTTTGGATATAGACATCTCGCTTTTCAAAAAGAGATGCGAAGCACCTCCAGAGCACGTAGTCATTCTATTGCCAAAACGACATTTGGAAATGAAAGCAGGGAGTTTGGAAAAGCTTAGACTTAATTTCGTCCAGCAAAACTACAAAGAAAACAGAGAATTCTTAGAAGTGGACAGTCAAAAAGTGTGTTGCGTTACCAACACTGTTTTGTATGCAAATTTTAGCAAAATGCAGAGTTCGTTCCGCTTTGGTTAGTACATACAGTGCTCGAACTGATGGTTTCATCATCCTTGATATTATAAAAGTGCTTGGTAAATGTAATCATTAAGCCTGCAATTTACTTTTTAATGAAAAGTTTGATTTTAAGACCGAAAAAGACTCGGGTTTTGATTTTAATTGTTGCTGTTGGCAACTCAGCGTAACTGACCCAAACAGTGACTCAAGGATCATTAATTATTTTTGGTTTTGCACGCTTGTTGTCAGAAAACTCTGGTCTTCAACCTGTTTTCGACTGCTTTCGTTTGGGTGTTTGGCACACTAGCTATTGTTTTGTATAACCGTTTGTCTTCTTTAAAAATTCGGATAATTTTTTTTCGTGGGCATATTACAACTTGCCAATATTGACATCTTATCATTCAAAGATTGCCTTTGATTGTTCGCTCAAGATTTTTTGGTAGCCATTTTAGCTGTTTACAGCCAGCCATTCGAAATTTTTCTTGATCTGCCGTTTAGCTGTTCAGCGCGAGCCGTTCGAAATATTTTTTTAGCCGTTCACAGCCAGCTGTTCAGAATAATGGTTCAGCCGTTCACCGCGAGCCATTCGAAATTTTTCTTCTGCCGTTCAACTTCATCCGTTTAAAAATTTTCATGTAAGTATAATAAGTTTACTTTGTGCCTTGCTTACGATTTTTTCAGTGAATTTCCTTACCCTCCGGACAAATTCTTCATGTGGACACCCCCTAACCCCTCGGAAATTTCTGCCTATTAGCCCCCCCTCCCCCTTGGAATTTCCATTGACCATCCGTGGGGGAGGTATGGATATTTTCTGGAACCACACATTACACCCGCAAATTTCCGGTCAACAGACCATTGGAAGTTCAAAACATGGTAATCCAGAATAATTCATTTCACAGGAGAAGTTGATGATCTAGCACAATTATTCCCAAACGGTGTTGTTCTTTTTTCACTCGACTTGCTTTGAAGCTTTACAATCATATACAATCATTAATTTAAAACTGAGTTGCCCTTCGAGGATTCACAGATTGAGAGAGGATTGGCTATACCAAATTGTTTTGTAAACTTCACAAATAAATGGTTTGCAATGGGAGACGTCTGCCCGCAGGCTACAGTCAGTCCTGCCTTGAATGCTTTGGAACTGTTCTTGTTAAAAAATTCCTCCATAATTTTTCGTAAATTTTTGAAAAGTCCATGTCTGTAGAAATCCAGCACATAGTTCACAGATATGCGGTGTCGTAGAGTGTACAGCAAACTCTAGTAAAAGGTTTTCTTTGTCAACTTTAAATTCACTGCGACCTAGAACAAGATTTCTGTCACTATGCTTCAAGATAGGCAACAAACACAGCACACAATTACTCATGTTTATTCGACAAATTTAGATCTGTTAATGAATCTGCATGAATTTTTATGCAGCATAAATTATTTTGGCATTTCGGAGACAGCTGTACACAGGCTACTCCACTGCTGCGCCAAACGAGCCAGCTCGTTTGGTTTACGGTAAAAAGTGGCCCTGCATTTTTTTGATCGCCTTATCATTCTTTCGTCCTCCTAAAAGGAAGTTTCCTTCAAAGGCTGAACTGTTTTATAAGAGCAAAGATTTGGTTTATCCTAGTACAGTGTATGGGTTCACAAGGGATTTCATGCACATATTTGTGATTACCAGGACAAAACCAAGATTTCCGTATAACCCGAAAATGTTGGATATGCATACTGAAGAAATGCGAAAACAATAGAATGCCAAAAAAAAAACCCAATGCTGCATAGATACATAATAAATGTATGGGGTTATAGAGAAATCTTACCTTCCCAGAAAAGACTTGCAAAAAGGCTCCTATGAGTCGTAAATATGAAATGCTCTTCTTATACTGAATGGATGGCAGACCAATAAAGGTGCACTTTTTTTATATGTAAAGAATGTGAAGTAATTCATGATTAACAAAATTGCAAGGGGGTTATGTATTAAAATGCAAGGGGAATATGTATTATTCCCCTTGCATTTTACTATATAACCCCCTTGCATTTGAATTAGTTATTCATCAGCCTCGTTGTTCCCTTTGAAAAATCAAAGCTGCACCCAGCTTTTCAGACAGTTGATTGCCGGGTTATGAGATATATTCCCTTGAGAAAGATCAAAGGAATCTGAGCCAAAGTGAAAATAATAGAGCTATTAGAGTGCAAGGAAAGCCTCTGGCATGCAGGGTATCAAAGAATCAATGAGTAAACAAATTTAAAACATGTCATCCAGTTCTCGATGTGTATTTGTGTCACACTAAGACATGTTTTTAATTTTAAATCATTTTAGAAACAAAATTTGGTTTATGCTCTAGCAAGAGAACTTGCTCGCAGGCTACACATTTAAAAACAACATTTACTGTGCTGTAGCATTTACCGAAGTCTTGAAAAATCTGTTTGAAGTCCGCAGATCAGGTTTAATTTTCCATACTGAGGGGCTTAAAGAGGCTTCACCAGGGTAAAGTCATTCTACATTTTCTGTAAACAGTAGTGCTCCAGTGACTGGAACTGTAGAAAGTGTTAAATCACATTTATGCTTTGACTTTTTTTAGTGTAAAGATGAGATGAGGAGTATCAGGTAAATTCATCAGTGAAGATTAACCACCCATACCCTTGGTCTACCCAGGGCTCATAAAAATCTAAAATTTAAACTTGCCTTGTGTGAAATCAAGTCTTAAGTTTTATTTGCTGGACAAGTTTTTATAAATAATGGTTACTTAAGCTTAGTTCACAGGTGACTTGTCCATATCCTTATCCGTTGGGCTAGTGAGTGGAGAAAGTTACTTTCCCCATGCAAAAAAAAAACTGAAATTGTGTCCCCTTTTTCACTTAGGCTTTGTCGGGTGGGCGATGGCAGGAGGGGGCAGTAGCAACAACTGGAGAGGAAGTAGAGAACATCAACAGCCAGTTTTCAAGATTGGGTAGTTGTACAAAGCACATGCTTCTGGAAGGTATTAAATTATCTTTCAATGATAATCTTTCAGTGATATCTTCTTGATGAAGTACACAAGAGTAACTAATTAAGTTTAACTGTGTTTGTCTTTGGGACAAAACAACTGAAGTTTGTTTTTACAGGGACCCATTTAAAATTACCCTTTTGAACTCAAGAATCTGGGAAGCTGGTATACATGTAGTCGTATCTCATGTATACAGACAGGGAAAATTTCTAAATGCTGTCACAATAAAGCTGTTAATGAAACAAATGCATTGGTACATGTATTTTGGGCATTGTTGCTATTGTTGTTGTTGAAGCCATTATCAGTAGCTATTGTTGGTGTTTTATTTTTAGAGGAAGAAGTCACATACAATGAAAAACACCAACTGTTGCCAGCAGGGGAGGCTTTTCTGTGTCACTTGCTGGCTTCAGATATGTGTACTCCCAAGCAGGGGAGCTGCACAGAATTGTTGAGAGTATATTACGGAAAAAAGATCAGAAAACTAATTTTATCAATGCCTTGTTCCAACTTTGTGGCTGGTGAAGCTGTGTTGATGAAAAAGGTCATACTATATCTAGACCCTCAGATGATAATGATCAATATGAAATTTGTAACCTGCTTGAATGGACGGCTACATACATGTAGATTACAATTTCTTTTGTTTCCTTTTAAATAAATGACTTGATTTATGCATCTGCAGTATTAAGCTATAAAAAAGACTAATTGGAGACATGGAACTTAATACTAATTACTAAAATTAATGTACATAAAAATAAAGAATCATGTTGTTGATGTGTTGTTTCAATGATGCTGTAACCTAGCTTATGCCCTGTTTATCTGTTAGTCAGTGGCTCAGTTTCCTCCAGACCAAATGTAATTGCAGTCCAACCTATTTAATACTGACACCAAATGGACAGTATGGCGTATTATAGATGAAGTAAGAGTTATCATCGATTTTAGATCTTTTGGACCAGTGAAACTGTCCAAAGTAAAGAGCTGTCCATGTTATACAGGTGTCCATAAGATTAGGTGTGATTGTTGTTTTTTTTCCCTTTAGATAGATCCAAACAATGCCAAAAGTTGCGTACAAAAATATCATCAATCATCATCAAGCTTGGAGAAACGGTTGGAAAGTATATCAGACTCGTCACCGCCAATGATTGAGTCGAAAGGAAAGAAGTTGAAAAACGAAAATTTTCCCTGGAAAGGTAAAATTTGTAATGGAGATGGTAAACACACTATTTTCTGAAAAATAATAGTAGGTTTATATCAAGTCGAACTTTACAGTAAAGAGATGACGTGACCAAGTATAGGCTAGTAAATTGTCGAAATGACCAGTGAGTTTAATGGCTCTTTGAATATTTGAAAAAAAAAAATTGATGAAAGTATATGTGAAAGGCAAGGCCCTGCATTCTAATAATCTTCTCTATACAATTCCTAAAAAGTTTTCAAATATCCATGCTTTTATAAAAACACAAACCTTATGAGCAGTGGCCTCAAACGTGGCCATTTTCCTAATTTTGCTATTATCTTTTCAAAGCATAAATTAATGGCGATGAAGATGCTGAGGTGACAGGTGACGAGGGCAGTGAAAAGGTTAGCGGGAGCAATTCTGGAGACATTGTCCTGGATGCCCTTGCCAGTATAGGTGCAGCCTCGATGTTTACAGCGTCTGCAGAGGAATATAATTTTCCGGCTGGTGAAAGGCGTTACAATGGCCGAAACGGCAGTAACGCATGCAGTTTGATTTATAGTTTGTTGATCGGTTACGCTTTAAGTGCGAGGAAGATCTCGCCTCACATTGCTTCTTACCTTTGTCAAGTACTGTTAGGGATGGACCATTAGAAAAGTGATGAGGGGGGGGGGGGGGGGGGGAACTTTGGGAGAGGCAAGAAATTTTTTTTTGTCCACCTAAGGTGGAAATCTTTTTTTTTTCACTCGATGGCTGAAATATTTTTTTTTAATAGTTTATCTTTTAATTGTCCTTGGGCAGATTTTTTTTTTTTTGCGATAATGCGTGGGAATTTTTTTTGTCCCTTAATAATTTACTGGGAAGATTTTTTTTTTTGCTTTTGCCCCACCCCCCCCCCCCCCCCCATCACTTTTCTAATGGTCCATCCCTTATTGATGTTGTTTGCGGCAACCGGTGTACGACTTATGTCTGGATAGTTTACCCTCAAGGTATCTATCCATTCAGAAAGCTGCCAGTGTGTTAGAAATCTAGTTTGATATTGGCGTGGGATAGAGTTTGCCAGAACGCCTGAAAGATCAAAATGAGCAGCACACTATTGGTGGTCAGTTACTGTACGAGAAGCCATCGTTCACTTCTCGTCCCTCTTTTGTCGGATGAACTATTTTGAACGAGAAAACCTCTGTTTTACATCACCAAAGGTTTCATAATGTGTGTTGACACCCATTCTAGTGACCCTAGCGCAGGCTTTTAGCCAGAAATTGATTCTTCAAAAAGTAGGCGTCCACAGGACGCTTGGACACCCTGCTGGCTAAAAGCTTGCCCTAGCGGCCCGGGGTTAGACACAGCTGAAGTAAAGGACCTTGATGAATTTTGCAGAGCAGTTTGGAAACTTGTGATCGGCGACTTTTAAATGTAAACGCTTGGTTTCTTAAAAGCTACAACCGCACACAATGCTGTTGGAACAGTCCTAAGTGACATAGCTACGACCGTGATAATTACTGCTTTTCCTCTCGGAGATTGCGAGGAAAAAAACACGTGAATCAACAGACATTCAAGACATTAAGTAAAGAGACAAAGTGTTGGAGGGGGTTGTTGAGTATTTGAAACGTAAACAGAGATAGTGCAAACCTTTTGCGTGTGTCGCAACAGGTTTTTTTACAGGGTTGTAGCCTCTCGTATAGTCGTTAGTGTATTAGCGATATACTTGCAAGGGCGTATGTTTCGTAAATGGATTTATTTGTAGATGTACATTCTCTTTACTGGTGTCAATACAGTTCACATAGTCATATAATTAACTACAGTGAATTTGTATTCAATTTCCACAGACATCTCATGTTAAAGGTGACCAGGTTCTCAATTTGCATTATCTATTTACTTGGTTGTACACTGATATTGTGAGGAGATTTGAGATACTGATCACCATTCCAATAATAAATGTGAAACAGTAACGTTGATGTGTCATGCATTTAATTATATATACAGTTGCTACACATTAGCTGGTCACTATTGCTAACAGAAAATTGTTTTTTTCTTTACAAAATCAAAATTGTAGACAGAAATTCTCCTTACTAAACCATTTGAATATTATTTATTATTGAACTATTTTGCAACGTATGTCGTAAACTCACTGCTCATTCACAAATAATGCTACATTATGCAAATGTTGTATATTTGTGAAATTACATGTTGACATCATGGATACATTTTGTAGAAAAATGTATCTGTGCTGGAAAGAGTTTTGGGTTCCATCAGATCAGACCAGTTTTCTTGCATCTTTCCATGTCATTTAATCTTATTATATCAAAGTTCCTTAGTGACCTTAGCGAGAATATCAATAATGATCAATTTACAGCATGTACTAAGACAATAAGCGTAGTTTCCAGTGTTTGAGTACTAATTTTTTATATTGAAAAATATCCTCTTATGATCTGCCTGTCAGTTGTTCAGCTACTTGAAATCTTTTTTTTTTTTTTTTTTTTTTGCAAAAGGTAGATTAAAGAATAATTTATGGAGGGTTGTATATAAGCTTAAGCTTACTTGCCTTTAAATGTAGGTTGTTTCAATAGCGAAGCGCACAATTACTATTTATAGAACTAAAACTCAGACAAACAAACCAAAAGTGACTCTCAGGGGATTCCTAATAAAGAATTTCTATTGTCAGAAATGCAAGAATAAACAAGAATAAATTATAAACTCAGACAAACATGAGTACTGGCGTCATTTGTGCGCTTTGCTATTGAAGAGCATTAAAGAGCGGATTAAAGTGCGGTGATTTGAGCTAGATTTCTTAATCGTTGTTCTTCTTTGAGCCTAACCTTTCCTGTAATCAGTGTTTGCTCTTGTTGCGTCTATAAACAGAATCATTTTGTCCAACACTTCCAGTCAGTGTCGCCTCTTCTGATCGGTTTCGTTCAGAATTCTAATGGAGGCATTTGGTCAGGCTGTTTGAAGTCTTTGTAATCGATGCTGTTGTTGTTTCTTCGTTCGTTGCTCGATCGCGTTGTTCAAGTAGCCGTTCTCGCTCCAGCGGAGTTTCGGTGGTTAATCTTCTCGAGAAAGTATTTCCAGCCAATTGTTCAATCCAGCGTTGTTGTATTTGCTGTTCTTTCTCATTTGCATCAGAAATTGGTCGTGTTTCACCGAGAGTTAACACTTTTTCAAGACGATGAGTAAGGGTAAACCGTCAGCCCGGCCGCCACCATGAACAAACTACACATGTGACAAGCGGCTAAATACAGTCGGGCTTCTATTAAGCGGCCACCCTCCATTAAGCGGCCACTTTCCAAAGTCCCGAACTATTTGTCAGTAAAGTGCTGTATTCGATACCTCTATTAAGCGGCCGCGGCCACCTTTTTGCTGTTGCAAGTTTAGTTTTTACTGTATTTTTACCTCTATTAAGCGGCCAGCAAATCATCTTTTCAAGCGAAATGGTGACAGATAATATGAAGGTGATAACTGATAACAATAAAAACTGCAATTTAATCTCCACTTGCCCAGTTTCACGGTTACCAGGACCTTGCCCTATCTATCGGAAAGGCAAATGACTTGATCTTCTCGTTACAACTCCGAGCTCCACAACAGCAAACAGCAGTGATGGATTATTTTAAATAAATCGTCCGTGAAATATTTTGAGCTAAAATTTTTAGACTATTGGTGCAAAAAAGGCCTAAGAAACTTGATGTTTTGTTACATGGATTTGCATATTTTTCTGTACCTACTCAACACCAAAAAATAGTGTATTTATCGACTACATGCTCTCTGTGTTAGAGCTAGAACCTTGCATGGACTTGAAATGCGCAAATACAGGGCACTTAATTGTTTGTTTCAATGATTTTTGCATTTATCTTCACATATGTTCACTTTTCAACAAACCTTTTGCTATATAGAGGCAATAACATTACGTTGACTGCCATTTCTATCCAATTTATACTGTACCTCTATTAAACGGCCAACCTCTATTAAGCGGCCAGTTTTCAAAGTCCCGAGGGTGGCCGCTTAATAGAGGTCCGACTGTACAGGGGTTGCACCACAGTCTAAGTCTTAAATGAAATCAACTTTTTGAGCCCGCGGGAATGAACACCCACACACCAACCTATGTTTTCACTCAAACCGCTGGTCGGTGCAATTGCTGTATTTAGTCACTCGTCACATGTGTTTTGCCGCCATGTTGGATTGGATTGCTCACAGTGAGGAAATGGGTCAAGGCTAGCGCTCAGACCTGCCCGGCCGCGATCTCTGTAAGCCCTACGGGCGTGTCAGGCTCACGCGCGGTATTCAAGCTTTCGACGCTTACATACATACATACATACTTTATTGTAACTCCCTAAACGGGTTTTTCAGTTACAAAATTATAAAAATTGCTAAAATAACAAATAAATGACTAAATGACTTAAGTAATAACTACACATTAAAAAAAAACCACTAAAATACAAGAAAGAATGAAAAAATACAATGAATTAAATTGACTATTTACAAATTCAGACTAATTAGAAAGAAGTAAGTTAGCAAGTCTTTTCCCAAAGACTTTAACAGAGTCTAAAGATTTAACATCGTCCCTTAGATTATTCCAGAGTTTAGCACTACGATAGGTGAAAGACCGCTGTCCGGTGGTTGTACGGCACCTCGGAATGTTTAGTCTAAATCGAATACTGTATTAAACTACCGTATGGGATATGTAAATAAAGGAGCGTGATCAGCGGTCATATTTAGTCATAATAATGACTACAGTTAATCATTTGGGAAATGTCCAAGTGTGATAAGCCAGATTTAAATGATTGAATTGGGGTAGTACTACGTAAAGTTGAAGGTAATGAGTTCCATTCAGGTATAGTCCGTGGAAAGAAAGAGGATCTGTAACAGTTCTTGTTGGAATGATTGAAGGTGTCTGGAAAAAAGCTAGCCTGCGTAGCAGGCGCATGAAAATAATGGCCGCAAGAAAGAACGGGGCGCGCGAGGGAGACACGCGAGGAGCTTTCGGAGCTTCCCGCCTTTGCGAGTGAACAGCGAAAAAAAAAACACGACTGTTTTGCAGTCTGGTCCTAACATCGCCCGGAATGCCATTGTCTTTCACGCATGTACTTACTGTGCCCTGTTTCTTAATGCGCAGCATAATTACTTGCATATACAGAAACAGTCGGTTGTAATTGGTCAACAGATTAAGCTTTGGGAATACTCTAGTCTCTAGGCAGATACAACTACTGTCAATTACACATTTTGACGCGTGATGTAAATCCCAAGGTGTGATAAAGTTAACAATTGGCTGACATTAAAGAAGAGCCACCCTCTTTTCAAAGCATTTTGTCAACAAATTCGTGTGCGGCAACATTTTTTTTAATCTTTAGATTCGCAATGGTTAGAGCGCGATGGCAAAAGCATTTTCCGCAAAACATGGTTTTGCACAGATCACTTGCTTGTTCGTTACGCTTTTTTACTAGCGCTCTTTACAGAACTTTAGTATGGCAGACAACTGAAGTGGCTCCATGACCGACAATTTTTATCAAACTACCGCGTTTTAACAGTGTTTAGATCGTTTTAAAGTTATTTTAAGCGCATCGAAGGTCTATAAAAGACGTGATGTCTTATTCTTCTCGCTCTTTACACAGCCTTTTGTCAACAACTTAAGTTGTTCAAAAGGTGGATAGCACTATCCACTTCGTGACGCCAGTCATGGAGTACCTTGCCACCCCCCCAGGACACTTCGTGACGCCAGTCATGGAGTACCTTGCCACCCCCCAGGACACTTTGTGACGCCAGTCATGGAGTACCTTGCCACCCCCCCAGGACACTTCGTGATGCCAGTCATGGAGTACCTTGCCACCCCCAGGACACTTTGTGACGCCAGTCATGGAGTACCTTGCCACCCCCCAGGACACTTTGTGATGCCAGTCATGGAGTACCTTGCCAACCCCCCAGGACACTTTGTGATGCCAGTCATGGAGTACCTTGCCACCCCCCCAGGACACTTCGTGACGCCAGTCATGGAGTACCTTGCCACCCCCAGGACACTTCGTGACGCCAGTCATGGAGTACCTTGCCACCCCCCAGGACACTTCGTGACGCCAGTCATGGAGTACCTTGCCACCCCCCAGGACACTTCGTGACGCCAGTCATGGAGTACCTTGCCACCCCCCAGGACACTTCGTGACGCCAGTCATGGAGTACCTTGCCACCCCCCAGGACACTTCGTGACGCCAGTCATGGAGTACCTTGCCACCCCCCAGGACACTTCGTGACGCCAGTCATGGAGTACCTTGCCACCCCCCAGGACACTTCGTGACGCCAGTCATGGAGTACCTTGCCACCCCCCAGGACACTTCGTGACGCCAGTCATGGAGTACCTTGCCACCCCCCAGGACACTTCGTGACGCCAGTCATGGAGTACCTTGCCACCCACCCAGGACACTTTGTGACGCCAGTCATGGAGTACCTTGCCACCCCCCAGGACACTTCGTGACGCCAGTCATGGAGTACCTTCCCACCCCCCCAGGACACTTCGTGATGCCAGTCATGGAGTACCTTGCCACCTCCCAGGACACTTCGTGACGCCAGTCATGGAGTACCTTGCCACCCCCCAGGACACTTTGTGACGCCAGTCATGGAGTACCTTGCCACCCCCCCAGGACACTTCGTGACGCCAGTCATGGAGTACCTTGCCACCCCCAGGACACTTCGTGACGCCAGTCATGGAGTACCTTGCCACCCCCCAGGACACTTTGTGACGCCAGTCATGGAGTACCTTGCCGCCCCCCAGGACACTTCGTGACGCCAGTCATGGAGTAACTTGCCCCCCCCCCCCCCCAGGACACTTTGTGACGCCATAAATTATCAACCTAACTCAGAAATTGGCTTTTGCATGTGGTAGTTTCTACAACCTCTGCGGAAATTGGTGGAAAATTGACCAAAATTAAAATGTGAAGTTTTTTTTCGGAAAAGCCATTTCACCACTTTCTTAGTTGGATAATTTTTAATATTTGCTCTAAATCGTAAAATCATGCTAAAACCGATAGGAGAGTTTTCTGTTTGCAAGGAAGCACAAAATTCTTTTGAGCGAATTTATGATTTTCATGAACTCAATTATTTTAAAACCTGTTCAGAATTTTTGATCTCCATCGAATCCTAAAAGAGGTTTCAGAAATTCTGATCCCTCCCGTCAATTACCAAACAAACACAGCTACATGGATTCAGAATTCAGAAATTCTGATCCCCCGTCAATTAACCGAACAAAACAACTATATACATCTTATCCTTAAAGGATTCAGGAAATTCTGATCCCCCCGTCAGTTAACTGAACAAAAACAGCTATATACATCTAATTCTTAAAAATTCAGAAATTCTGATCCAGCAATCAGTTAACCAAACAAAAACAGCTATATACATCTAATTCTTAAATTCAGAAATTCTGATCCCCCCATCAGTTAACTGAACAAAAACAGCTATATACATCTAATTCTTAAAATTCAGAAATTCTGATCCCCCGTCAGGTTAACCAAACATAAACAGCTATATACATCTAATTCTTAAAAATTCAGAAATTCTTACGCCCCACGTCAGGTTACCGAACAAAAACAGCTATATACATCTATTTTTTTTAAATTCAGAAATTCTGATCCCGTCAGTTAACCGAACAAAAACAGCTATATACATCAAATACTTAAAAAGTCAGAAATTCTGATTCCCCCCATCAGTTAACCGAACAAAAACAGCTATATACATCTATTTCTTAAAAATTCAGAAATTCTGATCCCACCGTCAATTACCTGGAAAAAAAAACCAGCTATATTCATCTAATTCTTAAAAATTGTTATCCTCCATCAATTAACCAAACAAAAACATTATACATCTAATTCTAAAAGGACTCAGAATTTCTAATTCCCATGTCACGAGTAAAGTGCAGGATTACAGAAAATTAATTCAGTTTTTTTTCTTACTCCTCTATACCACTTGTTACTGGACAATTCTAATCATAAAGGATTCAGAAATTCTGATGCCTGTCAATGAACTGAACAAAACTGGCTATTCACATCTTTTTCTAAAAGATTTAGAATTTCTAATTCCCTTGTTATGAGTGAGGTGCAGGATTGTAGAAAATTAATTCAGTTTTTTTTAGAACGAAGCAAGATACAATGGGATGTATTGTTATTCAATGATAGAAATATGACTTCCATCTCATTAAACTAATTTTCGCAGTTCTACACCTTAGTGCATGTCACTTACATCATGTACATGTAACTTAAAACTGAAAGGAATCAGAATTTCTGACCTCATCACTTTACCCTTTCACTCCCAGAGTCAATTATGGAGACATGAAGTGCAGTGCTAACTTTTGAGTCTGTGGACGAAACCCTACATTGTATGTACAGCAGTTCAATACTTTCACATGATACAGTTACCATTTGGTTTCAATATTTTACAACATGAAATTTGGGATTTTTCTTGAATTTTGATATTTGGCACTCTTGTGAGTTAAAGAGTTAACTAAACAAAAACGTAAGTGAAATTTGTGGTCCTCTCAGTTTGCTATCAACTTAAGCAGTTGAAAAAACAACCTGACAAAATTCAGGCTTCTAATTAAATCTAAAAGGGATTCAGAATTTTTGTTGCCTCCATCACTTAAACAAACAAAACTAATAGGAAGATCTAGCCTGTTTCTAGATGTTTTTTTTGTATTGTGATTTTTCCTCTGATGGTCACAGCAAGATGCCACTGATCATCCTTCTATGGGCACGATCAACAGAGGTGGATCAACATACTGTCATACATATACATAAATGGATGACCTCATTTGTAGTTCTGCTAGTGATTCCATTTCCTGAAAATCAGATCATATGGTATTGACTTTAAAATTACTCAAATTTAACACTTATTAATCAATAAAATTAATATTATTGTACATGTATTTCATGGCATTGAGTAACTATCCGTTTACACTATACACGAGAATCGCGAACTCATCTTGTGGGGGGTAGTGGGGGCAAGACAACTCGAGTGGGCGAGTTGTCTTGCCTCGGCAGGTAGGGTAACCCTGGCAGGTGTGACAACTTTTTCTCATTAACATTTTGGCTCGCCTGCACGAGACGAGACAGCTCAAATTGTTCCAGGAGCCTGTGTGTTTTTGGTCAGCAGAGACCAAATGTGCAAAAAATGGCATCCTGAGAGAGACTGGTGTGCTAGAGGAGACAGCTGTTACAACTCACAACTCCATATGAACACTCCGTAAAGTTGTCTTGGGGGGAGGGTTGTCTCGGGTACCAGAGACCATATAAATAGGGCCTAAATTTCAAGTTGCATTATGTGTACATGTACTTTTACTCACACTGTTCTGAGTCACACTGGTCTGAGTTCATACCAGTCTCATATTATCAGCCTCTTAGTTTTTGGCTCACTGTGAAATTACAACAAATCTATTTTAACAGAATGTTCTTTTGGTTAAAAATACAAACCGAAAACTGCAACAAATTGTTGCATGTGAACAACTAACTGGTAACTACAGCTAAACTAAAGAATACCCGGCCACTTATTTCGAATAAGAATGGCTCCTTTTACGCGTTTACTGTTTAGCGATATGTAAATACATGTAAGCTTAAGTTGCCGGGTATTCTGAAATCTCTCCAAGCTTTTAAATAGCAATATTGTATGGGTCATTGGGACATTCCATTTTTTAACCCCCCCCCCCCCCCCCATTGAAGGCATGATTCCAACAGGATCTTTTTTGCCACCCAAGGCCGATTCTGACACCCCCTCTCTCCCCTCTCTACGGAAGGCATGATTCCGACACCCCCTGACCAAATCCCATGATTTGAGAAAATTGATTTTTGTGACATCATAACTTAAGCACAGTCACTATATATAATTTCCAACACATCACCCAGAATGCCATTGTCTTCCGCGACATGTACTTGCAGTGCCCAGTTTCTTAATGCGCGGCATAATAACTTGCATATACAAGACTAGTCGACTGTAATTGGTCAACAGATTAAGCATTGGGAATATTCTAGTTTCTTGGCAGATTCAACTGCTGTCAATCAAACGGTTTTGTCAACAAATTCATGTGCAGCAAGATTTTTTTGACTCGTTAGATTCAAAATTGTTAGAGCGCGATGGCAAAAACATTTTCCACAGAACAGGGTTTTCAGTTAAAAGCGTTGCCAAACAGTGAGTGTGGATCACGGGTCACTTGCTTGTACATGTACGTTGCGCTTTTTTTACTCACGATCTTGCCTCAGCGGCTGAAGCTGTCTTCACTTTCTTTCAGGACTGTGCAGTGTATTAATAGCATTATCTGAAATAGTTCCACGCAGACCAAATGGTTTTGATAGTAGTGTGAGGGCAAGTTGAGATGAGCGTGAAAGGGCAGTTACCAATATACGCACCATAGGCAGGGAGCAGAGATGGGAAAACTTGAGTTTCGCTCAACCCAAACCACAGAAAAGGTTTGACAACTGATTTTAACAGGACAACACCTCCTGAACAACGCTAGGTAGTTCGTAAAGTTGAATTGTGGTATCAGTTTCGAGTTAGAGGTATTTTGTTGCGTAACTAGCGATTCAACATGAAAACGAGGCTGACTATGCTTTTTTGTATGTTACTTGATTTCCTCTCAATACAACTGCATAAAAATCACCGAGGCAGTAACATATCAACATCTCGATAAAATAGATACAACATTCAGTGTTAAATATAGATCACGTGATCTGTCACATGACTAGAAACGCCAAAATTTCGACCAGTTAATCCATGTATTTTTAGGGGCCAAGTTCAAATTACTTACAAAACGCGTTTTCTCTCTAAGAAAAGGAACATAAAATATTAACAACTTTACAAGAGTGTTTAATTTGAGTGAAACGGGAAGAAACAGGTTTTAGCCTCGTTTTGATGCTAAATAGAAACGATAACAATGTTCACTGCTTTTTCTTTGCATCTTACTTGATTTCTTCTCAAATTGCAAAGGCAGTGAAATATCAACGAGATAAAATAGATGCAACATTCAGTCTTAAATATAGATCACATGACCTGTCACATGATTACAAACGCTACATTTAGACCAGTTAATCTATGTATTTTGAGAGGCTAAGTTCAAATTACTATAAACAGAAATAGAAAAACGTTTGTTTGGCGTTGCTTATCAAACACGTTGTTCTAAGCAGCGTTTCACAATTGAAATTTCTTTTCACGTTTTAATTACTTGTAAGAATGTTCAGTCTGAATCAGAATCTTCTGACTCAGAGAAGTAGTCAACTGTGAGCCATACAGCGTGTGGATTTCTGCAGTCTGCATCAGCCATACAGAAACAAGACTCAGAACATGACAGTCCATTACTGCTACAAGAACAATTTCTCTGACAACTAGATTTGCAGTTACAAGTTGTCAACTCTAACAAACTGCTTGGCGTGGGATTCTTTAACATAAGCACTGGTTTCAGCTCCTTGCCAGGTCGTTCCCAACCATTGCCTTCTGGTGATGGAAGTTCTTGCATCGCTTCCAGAGAGCGCCTCCACACCATAGCTTGATAATTTGCCCGTTCCAAGTGATGTCGCAAACTGTCCGAAGTAGACAGGAGCCTTTCATTCTTCTGCTTCTTGTGACAGAACAGAAGATACCTGAGTTCGTCAGCTGTGGCAGCTCTTCTCTGGCACGGATAGAGATTACAAACATATGCTTCACATTTTGCCATGGTGGCCTCGCAAAGACTTTACGGGACCAAGACTTTCTTGGTGTATTTCGCTGCTTATGAGTGCATCCCACGCTTTCTTCTTACCAATTCCGGAAAGAGCGCTGGTGGAATCGCATCCAGATATCACATGAAATGCTGGTAGTGCTTTGCACATTCTGCTTCCTAATGTGTGAGCCACGTTGTGCAATGGGATAAAACGAAGTCGATCCTTGACACCAGTTTTGAGCCAAAGTTCTTTACAGCTAAGGCTGACAAAGTGTGTTACACCCAGAAGAAAAACATCGGTGTCTGGGGACTGAATCACAATTCTACAGTTTGGATGGCCATCAACAGCATGTTTGGTGTGAAGAAATAACCGGGTGTCTGCTTCCACATGGTCTGACCTCAGTGCCATCACATCTTCACAGTGGCCATTCGTAACACACACAGCACAGATTTCATCCTTATATCCGCCACCGATTATCAGCTTCTTGTTTGCTGGTAGCTGCTGTTGTCCCAGCTCGCAGAGTGAATTCATAAGAAAGTCACAAAGATTAATCTTGTTCCGCTGATTGGACATGAACTTTCCCCACTGTTTGGGTACAGGAGTGGCCGGTCCGCTGATCTGGACTTCTAATGAAGTAGCTGTCAAACCCCTCCTGTAACGTTCTCCTGCTTTAATCGACACCTCCTAGTACTGGTCAAAGACAAGGTGGACTTCACTGCAGCTTGCAGCGGGGCTATAATTATCGAGTAGTACTTCTGTGCTAGGGCTCCAAATGTGTGTAGAAATTGGTAGCCTGGGGCAGACGTTGATGTTGGTCTCCATAATGGCAGCTAAAGCACTCTCGTTGGTCTTTCTCAAGCTGCCATCTTCATGTGCAAGAGAGCATGGTATTGATGACAGCTCGTAACTCAGGGTTGTCCACAACTTTTCAAGTAGCTGGCAAAAATTTCTAAGTAGCCGGATAGCACCAGTAAAGAAACAAATAATTTGTCTTTAAAAAAATATATTTATCACAAAAGTAGCCGGCGCAAACGACCGAAGTAGCCGGTTAATTCTGCCGGCTGCCGGCTGTTAGGGACAACCCTGGTAACTGAGTACCTCTTTCAGATTGATCTGGCGGACATTAGCAGCAATTAGAAGTCGTCCGAACAAAATCTCTATCAGCTCTAACTGTGACGAGTTTCTCATTTGTGGCCTTCACTTGAATCTTCTTGCTCACAGTGTTGGAGGTCTTTATCTTTAGATTAGGAATGGGGTCCCAGAAATTGACCTCACTGGAGTCAAGACGTTTCTCTATGAACGTAGATATCTGCTCATGGCCCTTCTCAGTACTATTAACAAGACTGTTTGCTGTTTGCTACTTCAGCAGGTAAAACAACTCCAGTCGCAAAATTTACAAGAGAGTCTGAATCATGAGTGAGAGGGCTAACCATCATTCCAGAGGTAAAGCAGTTGACAAGCTTCTGGATATCTTTATCTCATGCAATTCTCTTAGGTGCTGCCTCTTTGTGAGTGGCTACTCGATCACTGTCAAGCACGGAGTACGTTTCTTTAAGTGCTGTTGTCACAAAGGCACGTTCATGACATGCGAGGAACCACCTCTGTAGAGCAGCTGGATTTTGCAGTATCCCAATAATTCCTCCCTTCCATTTTGAGTCTGCGTTAACGGACTGTTCTAGTGCCATGTCTGTCCATACATGAGAGAAGGGTTGACCAGAGCGGCTCACTGCATGGTTTCCAGCGACAAATTCCTGGTGAACTCGCAGATGTTTGACTTGCAGCTGCTTCATATCGGAGATGTACACTGGTAACCATCTGGCATAGTTTGATCTGTTCATGGCAAAGAAATGGGGAATCAGTGCTGCAGTAGACGAAAGATGCAAGCTCCAGTTCGCCGTCCTTTCAGCTTTAATGAATTGCAGTAGCAGCTTTACCATAGAAATGTATTGTTTCCAGAAGGAAAATGTCATGGACTGTGAAGCTGCTTCTGCCTGGAACTCCGCGAATAAGGATGCTACCTTCATCCTGTTGCGCTTCAACTCTTCGACAGTTTGCGACATGCTAACCTTGGATTTGATGGCTTGCCTACAAGCTTCTAGCTCATTGTCTAGCGAATTATGATCGACTTGCTCTTCTGTTCTCTGGAGGTTGCTGCACCACTGCGCAAAGGCACTCCCTAGAAGACGGTACAGAGCCTCCATGGAAAGTTTGTGTGCTCTCACTCCCCGATTTTACGATTTTCCCTTCATCAGGGCAGATGTCGTACCAGCTGCATAAACTCCTGATTCGATAAGTAGGTCATCTAGACCTGAATTCATGAACTTTTTGCCAAGCAAGGACAAGAAATTAAGCGCCACGTGAAAACCGCCCAGTCATATGACAGTGTTAGAGAACTCTTCAGGAAACCTTATCTGTAGTTGCTTTGCTTTTCGTATGAATGGCGAGATCGAACGTAATCACAGCCTCAGCTTAACCCACACTTTCGCTGATCTTCTGCGCGTGTTTCAGTACAGTACTGAAGTCCGTTGAAGGGCCATCTATCATAGGGCAGTAGCCAATACTACTGGACGGAGGGAGATCTGGATAGAGAATAGTGTTATAACTGCTCCAGCCTGGGACTGATTGTGCCATTACTGTTGCTGGCGTTAGACCAGTCAATTTCATTCGGAGAAGTAGCCAAATCTCGTCATCCTTAAGAGCATTAGATAGAATCTCGCTCTGACTGCTGAACCATTCATTCTTGACCTGATGGACGTACTGTGTAACTGCAGGCCTTCTGCCATGCACCGAACATTCAAGTAGCTCGTACACACTGCCACTTTCTGGTAAAGAACGTCTTCTTTTAGTATGATCAGCTATTGCGGTTGGTGGTGGTTCAGGACCATACACCTTCCTTTGAAAAACAACCATTGTAGTCGCATGGGTGGTTTTCTTTCCATCCAGTGTCTCCTCGTTTAAATGATTATTGTCCGCAGCAAGCTGAACGAACGCTCCTGATGAGATATTTGATGGTAAGACTGTTCCGTATTCTTCTGCTTTAGCCACGACTTCCATAGCAAGACTTGCGTCAACCGCTTTTAGCTCATCGTGTGATGAGCAATGACCCATGCAATTCAAAATGGTGACAAGCTGCTTAGACACAGTAAGATGGTGCACCGCCATTGCAAGGCTGATCTGTTTTGGCATTTTCACTCGTGCGTTCGTTGAGCAGTAGATGATGTCCTGAGAGATGCTTACAACCCATCTCTCTTCCTCCTTTCTCTTGCAAGAGCATAAAGAGTCTTACTCTTCAAATCCACTTTCATCAGATGTTACAATGAGGTGGATCATCCAGTACAGACTGTTGGGGATCACTCTTCTTGCAGAGCTCAGGGAAACATCATTCACGTTTAGAGGTGTTAATGAAATGCCATCGCATTTCTTTATCTCGTTTCTAAGCCAACGTGCCACACCTAAAACTAACTTTGTATTTATTGTAATGGGAGGGTCATCATCATGCGCTGTTTTCTGAGAGGCTTGGGCAGTGGCATTCAGGACATCTTGGATTGATATCTGGCTGGAATATATCACTTTTGGACTTCTTTTTCTGGATAGCTGGTGGAAAACGATTTGATCTTCAAAGTGTTTCTGCAAGCGTAGTTTCAGGCGTTGTTTGGTGTATGCACTTCCATCTACTCCTTTTTCTTCCAAACGTTCACGGTAAGTGGAAAGGAGAGTTATCATATCATATGCTTTTCCCTGCGCTATGCCTTCGCTAATCTCAATAGCCAGTTCTTTAAATGCTGCATCGTAAAGCAATTCTCCCTCTTCTTCCTGGAAGCTTTGGTGTTTTAGATTGGATTTGCTGACATAAGACGCAAAACAGCTCTTGTGGTATTTACCCTCTGCTGCGATGAGATTGTTATTTGCACTCCTAAGGACATGCAGCATCTTCTCGTCACTTTTACTTTCTGCAGCTTTCAGGATGGAAGTACAAGCTTCAAAGGTGCAAATGTTGTGCAGATCTTTGATTTTCTTATGGGTCTTGTTACCACAAATAAAGCACTTGGACCAGTCGGTAGGTTCAGAAAAGGATCTGGATAATCGACTGCTTGCGTCCGCACTGCCATACTGTAGTATCTCTTCGTTTTCTTCTTTGGCTGGGAGCGAATGCTGTATATTATGTTCACTGGCGTATGCAGCATAGCAAGACGAGTGCCACAGGAGCCCTCTATTACATAATTCGGGCAAGTCTTCACGAAGCCTTGTGTAAACCTCATCCTTCCTTAGGTTAATAGCTCTTATAAGTGTCTGCACTGACGATTCCTTAGCTTTTCTGAGGGTTTCGTTTTTACGATCACTTTGACATACGACACACTTTGCAAAACAATTAACTCTCTTTTTCTTTGGCTCAGGGGGCAAAGGAATGTTGAAGTTTTCTTCATTGCTAGCCATTGCAACTAAAAGGCAAATAACGAACATGTGTTTAATAGAAGAAAACAATTGAAAGTAGTTCGAGATTCTACTGAAATATCACGAGCTCAATTCATTGGAAGCTTGCATTGAGCTAGCGATTAACAAACTTTAATAATTCACTATTTTTAGCGATTTTAATTGTATAACAACCATTTTAAACAAACCAAAATACGTTTCCAGTACTTGTTGTCCTGAAATAGTTAAATCTTAAAGAAAAAAACTTAACGAAAAAAAGAGAAAAGTGATACTTACAGACTAACACGGTAGCAATGCCATGGGCGCCACCATGTTGGATGAAGATAGCCTCGATATCATTTAGCATCAAAACAAGGCTAAAACCTGTCTCTTCCCGTTTCTCGCAAATTAAACACTTGCAAAGTTGTTAATATTTGTTGTTCGAGATTCTATTGAAATATCACGACCTCAATTTATTGAAAGCTTGCATCAATTTGAAGTTTAGTGCAATTAAATTGAGCTAGCAATTCACGGAAATTAACAATTCATTATTTTCAGCAATTTTAATTGTATAACAACCATTAGAAACAAAAGAAACTACATTGCAAGTAGTTGTTATCTTAAAGGAAATAAATCTTTTGGGAAAACACTAAACAAAAGAAGAGAAAAGTGATACTTACAGACCAACAGGGTAGCAACGTCATGGGCGCCACCATGTTGATATGTTACGGCCTCGGTTATTTTTATGCAGTTGTATTGAGAAGAAATCAAGTAACATACAAAAAGGGTAGTCAGCCTTGTTTTCATGTTGAATCGCTAGTTACGCAACAAAATACCTCCATAACTCTAGACTGATACCACAATTCAACTTTACGAACTACCTAGCGTTTTTCAGGTGTTGTTTTATTAAAATCAGTTGTCAAACCTTTTCTGTGGTGTGGGTTGAGCGAAACTCAAATTTTCCCATCTCTGCTCCCTGACTACCAGAGTAACACGCGAAATGATAACTCTCGCTGACAACATAAAATTCCCCCCCCTCCCACAAAGATAGAAACGGTGAGTGAAGACAGCGAGCTTGATGCGCGAATCAAAGGAGCGTGAAGGGCAAGTCACGTGTGACTAGAGGAGCGCAAAACGTTATGACTTACGCTTTGCAAAAAGGAAATTTGCAAAAATAACCGGCTTGTCAGAGTGTGTCTTTGTGTAATGAGCAATTGACTCTCACAGGGCCACGTTCTTTCTTTGTCTATAAACGTTTTATCAACAAATTCGTGTGTTAGTATTTTAATCTAGTTGTTTTGTGAAAGCAGTTTTCTGAAGAAAGAAAATGGTCTCGCTGAGAAAGTAAGCGGGTCGTGTGAATGACTTGCGCTGACCCAGACAGTGCATTGGGTTGTGAGAGACTTGCACATTCCGCTTCAGTTTAAACCCATCAACAATAGATGAGCGTGGGCGTTGGTGCCTGAAGGTTGGTGGAGCCGGGCAACGCTGAGCAAGGAAGGAGGTATCCATGGCAACCCTGAAGCGGCCACCACCCACCTGGGCACCGTCACACTGAAGGACTCAGTGGAATACTTACCAACCAAGAGACAATCTCCCAAGGGAGGGGTGGGATGGGCGAAAATTGCACAGCTTGCGAGCGAACGTGCTAGCGAAATTATCCTTGCAAGCAAGGACTGTGAGTAAGGGTCACGAGGAGCCCCTGCGAAAGGCTTGGGCTGCCCCAGGCTTCATACGCCCGCGAATGTGGGCCACAACGTATATGCGACACGAAATGCCCCTGCGAACTGCTGCGGTTGCAAGCGAGCTTCCTGCGTCCAAAGCTGGTGGAGAGCATTGCTTTGAGGTTAACTTTGCCTAAATTACATTTAGCCACATTTAAACACATCAACAATACATGAGTATGGGCGTTGGTGCCTGAAGGTTGGTGGAGCCGAGCAACGCTGAGCAAGGAAGGAGGTATCCATGGCAACCCTGAAGCGGCCACCACCCAAACCTCCGGTCCCCAAGGTACTTGAAAAAAGGGGCCAGCGAACAGGGAGAATGGGACCTCCGACTCCAATAACCCCAAGCACCAAAACAACCCACACGCACCAGAGCGGCGCAAGGCTGACACTTACCACATCCTTCGGTCGGCTGCGATCCAACCAGGCTGCCTTGCGAGGTAAGGGGAGATGCTGACAGACTCTCACAGCGACTCTCTCCAGCCAGAAGACATTTGGCTTGGCTGGGATGCAGGACAAGATGTGAAACGAAGGGGGGGCACCTTAAGCCAGACAATTGGAAAGCCAGGCCAAAGCTTCGGAAGGGGTTTTTATATACAGCTGATAAGGGCTACTTGTCCAATGCCCAAGAGCCTGAATGAGGTGATCAGGGACACAGTTGCGAGCTGCGACCGTAGCTGCCCCAATGCGGAAACTGTGGCTGGAGAAATTGCCCGAAATCCCAGCCGAAGACAGGATTTGTCTTAGCCAACTTGTCAGAGTTGCCCGAGACAAAGGTTGGCCAGATTTGAGCAAGAATAATGGGCCAGGGTAGTTGCCCCGCACGGATAGGTAAGACAGCATGGCGTGGACAGCGCAGAGGGGTGCCTCACCCCGGCCAATGTGATATTTTCTTAGTTTGTGCTCTCGTTTAATAGTTTTGGAGAAATTTTCCATGATATTATGTAAACAAAACAAGACTTGAATTTTATGGTTCTATTAAACTTCACACACGTCGCCTTACGCAGAGATGTCTGTTTTACAGTATAGTTTTTGCAATTTTGATTTCCAAATCAGTTTCTCGGCAATTTTCAATACTATTTTATTCGGAGTAGTCGTACAAGTTATAGACAAAAAAATTGGACGCACCGTTTTGCAAATACGCATTAAATTCTATTTCTACAATTGGGCTAAAATGTAGAATACCCGGTCACTTATTTGCATGTCATTGAATATAAATGGTTTCTTTTGTTTTCAATACCTCGTTCTACCAAACGTTTTAGGGATATGTAAATAAGTGGCTGCTTGGCATTCTATAATCGCGTCTTATTTTGTGATGTTTATAAATAAATATAATTTGCAGACGCTACAAGCACTCCGCACTGCAATTAGGATAAAAAAGTCGCCAAGCCTTCCGGTAGCAGAAAATTACTGAATTCTGATAAGCGTTTAACTCTTTTATTCAAGGGAAAGACTTTTTCATTCAGGGAAATATGAGTTGACCTTTAGAAAAAAAAATTTTTCGATTTATGATCATGAACAAACAGCGCATGATCGAATTACATTTCACACGTGATTGAATTACATTTTACACAAAATTTGCATGTAACGAAGCTTGGCTGAAAAAAACTAATATATGGCAAAATCCAAGCAATGGGGGAGCAAGCAAGGGGGAGTGGCAATATTCCTAGTTGCTTCATGCTACAGAAACCGGGTTAAGCTCTGGCCGTGTGGGCCATCGTGGCTCGTGTGCGACTTTACCTACGTTACCTTTATAGAAGAATTTCATTTATTTGGTCTTGAAATCACAGAGTGTTTTTTCCATGATGCATCACGCAATATTTATTTTTAAAATGTTTCACCAATTTATTGCACTCATCACTACAGTTTTGACATTATAAAAGCAGAATCTCCTGAATGCGATTACATGTATTTTTTCATTACCTGTATATTTTAGGCTTCCAAAAATTAATTGAAAATCCGGGTAGTAGGAGGGGTCTCTAGGCTTGGAAATCCAGGCGGAAGGGGGAGTCTAGCGGGCCAGGAAATCCGGGCGGGTGGAAGGGGTCAAAAAATCTTGCCATCCGTCTGTGGGGTGGGGGGGGGGGATGGATTCTTTCTGGAATAACCCAATGTAATACGAATAATTCACGGTTCAGGAAGTATTAGACTAGTGTGGGTTTGATCAGGAATCAATGAGTGATGGTGCAATGTGTGTCATGCAAAATTCGTTGAGGAGGGAGGGGTGCGTAACCCGTTTAAAATAAACGGTAAAACTTTCTTACACAAGCGCATGAGTATAGGCTACTGGTAGCCTCTTGTTCAGTTCAATTTTCGCACGCGCCACACATGAAAGTCCCGGATGATGTCGCCTCATTCTGGGCGATGACCTCGCGTAGACTAAAATAGTGATTCCGACACCCCCTATAGGCTGTACCTAACGATTCCGACAGTCCCTCATAATGGACTAATTCAAGATTCTGACAGGGTCGTTTTAGACCTTACTAATTATGCCTTCCATAGGGGGGTCATATAAAAAATGGAATGTCCCATTCTTATGCAACGGTTTAAGACGGAAGCCATTAGGAAATAGAGTAATTTCAGTTTTTTGTGGACAAAAATCTTGTACCAGAATAATTTTAAGTATATGACATTCCTTTTTAGATTTTTTAAAAGCTAAAGATGTAACTACTTGCCTGTAATAACACCAAGAACAATTTCCCATTTCAAGAAAACAAGAGGCTACCAGTAGCCTATACTCATGCGCTTGCGTAAGAAAGTTTTACCGTTTATTTTAAATGGGTCACGCACCCCTCCCCCCTCAACGAATTTTGCGTGACACATTGCACCATCGCTCAAGACATGTTGATTGAAGCTACCAACTTCCTGTTTCATTTTTGTTTTCTTGCCCCCGTAGAAGGTTTGTTTTGCAAACCGAAATATCAGGCAAATATATTCAACCATTTATTATTTTTTTTATTTCACTTGTCTCTATCTTTTCTTCTTGCCTCAAGGATCTTCTGCTTTTATAATGTCAAATCTGTGGTGATGAGTCCAATAAATTGGTGAAACATTTTAAAAATAAATAATTTATTGCATGATGCATCATGGAAAAAAAACTCTGTGATTTCAAGACCAAATCAAAATGAAATTTTTCTATAAAGCTAGTTCCTTAAATAACTGCTTTGATTTTGCAATTATTATTATTTTTTTTTTTTTGCCATTTGATTTTGCCATTAGTTTGGGAATTACCTACTGGTCTTTTCCTTTGTTTTCAAGCTCTCGTAAGCGACCATTCAAAGAGTCTGATTCATATTAGTGATTTTGCCATTATTTTTTTCCAGGCTTCATTTCATGCAAATTTTGTGTGCATGTGAAATGTAATTAGATCGCATGTGAAATGTAATTCGATCGCACGCTGTTTTTTCATGATCATGAATCCAAAATATTTGTTCTAAAGGTCAAATGTTTTAATGAAACTCGTACTTCCTTGAATAAAAATGTCTTTCCCTTGAATAAAAGAGTTAAACGCTTATCAGAATTCAGTGATTTTCTGCTTCCGGAAGGCTTGGCAATTTATTTAACCTACAGCGAATTATCATAAACATCACAAGATATAAATACAGTCGAAGCTCTCCTTGCGACCACCCTCGTAAGCGACCAGCTCTAGTTACAACCACCGTTGTGTTATCCTGTTTGAATTGTCACTCAAACTCTAATTAAAAGCTCTCGTAAGCGACCGCTCCCGTAGGAGACCACTTTTGGGAATTACCTACTGGTCTTTTCCTTTGTTTTCAAGCTCTCGTAAGCAACCATTCAAAGAGTCTGATTCATATTAGTCAACGCTTTAATAAGATTACACTTCTTGATCACATTCCCTAATGCATGACATACAGTATTGCGCTAATGGTTCGTTCTTAAAGATCTCAATTAAAAGTTCAAGGTGATTTCCGGCTTAGTGAAGCAGATGAGTGGTTCATTTATGATCTAAGTGTCATAAACTGCGGTCAGTTTTAGAAAATAAAATGATTATAGAAAGTCATAGCTGAGACTTTCAAGTTTCAACTTCAGCCAAGGTATTGACATATTTTTGTCCCCAGAAAATATGTAGGTGCACGGTATTTCCAAGCCATAGCCAGCCCCGCAGTTTACTCGCTTGTTGTGCTATGCATTGTACATCTGAATAAGAAATTAGAAGTTTTTAATCTCTGTGGATGCGTGAACTATACCTTTGCAAACCCCTTCTACAACAGTCAATAACTAAATATTATCTACAATACTATACTATACATCACTATTAATAAATATCCAAACCTTTATGCTAAAAGCTCTCGTAAGCGACCAGCCTCTATTTTTTTAGGGCGTGGTCACTTAAGGAGCCCATTCTCGTAAGCGACCAGCTCCAGTTACGACCACTTTTTCGAATTCCCGAGGTGGTCGCTTACGAGAGCTTCGACTGTATTTAAATATTTAAATTCAGCAACCTGCTTTACTATATCTAGTGTTTCTAAAATTCTGACTTTGTGTATATAGAATGCCATTCTTATCCCTGAAGATGATTCGCATATTGTTTTCGCGAATCAAAAAATCTTGAAAGCATACTTTATTTCAGAAAGCACTATTTAATTCAATTATATTTACTAGTGTGCCTTTACCGTGATTATTGGCTTCATGAAGATAACATTCAAACAAGTTTGCGTCTAATGTTTCCCAAACCGCGACTGCTTTCCGTTACATTTTAAGAGACTACTTTTAAAAGCAATAAAATCAGTAAACGACCGGGCTATTTTTCAATTTTAGCAATTCTCAAAAACAGTATTCCCCGTGATTGTCCGCCGTTGACTCTGTGTTTAGAGTGCACAAAAGCTCACAAAAGCAACCTTTTCTCGGTCTAGAATAACAAGTATGACTACTCCGAATAAAATACACTAGTTGTGTATTGAAAATTGCCCGAGAAACTGATTTGGAAATCAAAATTGCAAAAAATACACAGACATCTTTGCGTAAGGCGACGCGTGTGAAGTTTAATAGAACTATAAAATTCAAGTCTTGTTTTGTTTACATAATATCATGAAACATTTCTCATAAACTAAAGAGAACATAAAGAAAAAGTCAATCACAAATTGATATCAACATAAATTCTCACCGAAAAATGAAATTTCTTTTACGGTAAAGTCCCTCGCCTGCTTGAAAATTCTTTAAAACTCCGCTTCTTTGGATTTGATCGCCCCGCACTGATTAAAAAAAAACTTATGTATTTCCTCGAAGCAAGATTTAGTTGCTTACAGCTCTCCTTTTTCTCCACTGTTGTGGCTTCTGAATATTCTTTAAAGCTTTCTCTTTCCATTTTGAATATTTTAAATGTGCTTAATTACTCCAATAACACAGATCTACGGTTTTAAAACCCAAGCACATGCCAAGCGCAGTAGCCATTTTTGTAGAATTGGTAAATGACCCGAGACCCAGTTGCTAAAATATGCGTGCATACATTTGCATGCAAAATTGAGAAAAAAGAAAAACGAAGCCGGAACCTTACCAGCACGCATGAGTAATAAATTTCAACGTTCACTGAATAGCCCAATTTCGATATATTAAAATTCAACTTAAAACAAAAGACATCACTACGAGGCTTAGGTACCCTGGGTACCAGAGGTATTCTCCCGGCGAGCTTCGTGACTTGCCGGACGAAGGCTGATCAACGAGTGGCGAAGCCGCGAGAATTTGCATGGGTCACAATAGAGACATAACCGACACCGGAAACCGCGCAAGAAAAAGCTCTGGCACCCAGGGTAAGGCTTAGGGGAATAAACCATATAAATCCCTACTATCATTCCCCTAAGCCTCGTAATGATGTCTTTTGTTTCAAGTTGAATTTTAGTATATCGAAATAGGCCATTTGCACGATGGCGTCATTTGACTACAACTACCAGAATTCATTTCGTTTTTCCTTTCTTATTTAAATTTTGTAATCCCAGCGAGGTTTAAATAACAATAGCCCTAATTTGCACTACAAAACAAAAAACTGAAGGATTCTGGTAGTTGCAGTCTTATGACGTCATCGTGCAAATGGCCTATTGGGCTATTTGTTCAAACACAGGTAAAATTTCATCATCAATTTCTTTTCAACATCATCTTTACGTAATTCATATGAACTTCAAAATGTTTTTTTCCACATTTGGTGTTGCTAGAAACGACTTCTTTTGATAAGATATTGAAAACAGTCAAACAGAAGTTTGCATGTAAGATCTTAATTGTTACAAAGGTCTACAAAGTTTTTGTCCACTTGTCACTCGAACTGCTGGTGGATTCCTTCTTAATTTGTAAAATTAATAACACGTTTCCGAAAAACAAAAACAAAATATATTAACCTGGAAGAAGGGTGTTCAAAAGTGGTCAACCTAACATAAGCTTTCACAATCGCATACACACTGTAACTTACATGGATGTTATCGTGCTTCTTGACTGGTGGCCTGCCAGAATCCCATGGAATGGCACGCAACTTCTAATTTCAGATATTAAACTTTTAAGCTCTATGTCTGCAAATAGACAAAACTACATTACGAAAATGAAAATATAGATAATCCGGTCGTTTCGCTACAAAGTCGTTTCGCTACAAGTCGTTTTGCAGTGGATTAAAGAACGAGAAATATTTGATATATTTCACTAAAGTATTAGTTTAGCCCATTTTCTGTCGTGTTCATTCAAGATTAGTTTTTTAGCGAAACGATTTGAGGTAACTTTACATAATTTGTAGCAAATCGATCTGCAGGGAAACGACTTGAAGCGAAACGACTTTGTAGCGAAACGACCGGACGCCAAAATATACAAGCAAAGAAACCTCATGGCTGACACTGCTTCGTGTCATGCTCCACGTATAAACGCCTACAATTCAAAGCTCATGAAACGAACCAAACAATCGGTCTTAGCTTCCATATAAATGCTTACCTTTTCCTCATACAACGTCCTTGAACTTGACTGGAAAAGAACTTCAATCAGATGGAAAAAAGGTATCTTCTTGCCATCTTCTTGCCATCTTCTTGCCATATTCTTTGCTATAAACGCTTTGCGCTCCTGTCGCCCGCGTGAAAGTCAAACTGAAATTCTCACACTTTCCCATTGGCTCAAAAGCCCCACGTGACGTTAGAACTCACAATACGAACTCACGGCTTCCCTGGAAACTACAATCTCGGATGTAATAAAATAGAGAGAAATACACCTCCCCTCCCCCCGATTCAAAGATGGATTCGCGCGAAAACCAAAGCGCGCCATTTTCCCATCACTGAACTGGGGGGAGGGGTGGTATTAATTTTTCATTTGAAATGTCCAAGATTGTAGCTTGCTCAACAACCAACATGGTGGGCTGTTGAAACCGTTGAAAAGTGTAACGGTCAACTCGAAGAACTTATGGTCACTTCGGGAAATAAATGCAATGTATTTTGACACTTTTGGAGCGTTAGAAGCCAGAAGAAACTTTGCAGTGTTGTTTCATGGAAGGAAAGTGATTAATTTTCAAGAGTTTTAAAGAAAAGGGAAGACCACTACAGCAAACATTCAAACATTCTTTATTTATTTATTTATTTATTTATTTATTTATTACAATTCATTGCTAAAATAGAAATAAATTACATTACAAAAAAAAAACATTATAAACTAGAGATAGCCATAGGAGGTCAGCAAAAGAGTCCTAGACCCCATTCTAGGCGGACCCCCAATGTTCAAATCACATTAAAAAGATTAATAAAAAAAATTATACTAAAATTACAAATACAAATTACAATTAAAAAATAGTATTAATCTAAAAAATTCAGTAGACTCCTAAATGGCGTCGGAATGGCTTCAAATTCGGTACAAGACACAAGTAAGCGACACATAAACTTTATTTCAAAATAGATAGTTATTTACCCAATTTTAGAGAATCCGTGATTTTCCCATACATTTAACTATTATAGCGCGAAAGTGCGCGTAATATCGTCTAATTCTTAGCCAGTCGTCTAAAATTAGGCGATATCACGCAAGCTTGAGCGCTATAATAGTTTTATAATTCAACACATTGATAACAAAGCACAGTTTGAAGAAAAAATATCGAGGCCGGTCCGTCATTTTTGCGGCATTCTCTTGTCAAAATGCGTATTTCGATAACTTTTTGACCATATTTGGGCAATGTATCAATGTGTTGAATTATAATTCTCTATATACACAAGCTGTCGCATACACCACGTATGTAGAGTCGGCCGCCCGAAGGGCTCTCAACTTCTCAAAAGTTTCGAGAAACGGGCCCCTGGACCGTAAGTAGGTCCCGGATATGTCGCAGCATTCTCGGCGATGATCATAGGCAGAAAAATTCACTGTCTTATTGTGCGCGTGCATTCGAAAGCGCGAGCAAAACACCACAAAAACGTCACAAATGACCAGGATAAAGTTTGCCATAGAAACGATCAGTTGTTTACAGGTTAGCTTACCGTGAACACAGACAGAATTCCCTTGCGCTGTTTGTTCACAGAAGTTACTCGTTTGTTGTCTGATCGAGTTGATCGAATATGTCTGAGATTAGTGAACACGTTTCAAGGGAGAAGTACGCTTTTGATGAAAAGTTTGTTAATCTTCCGACTTTGACGGAACAAAAAATGAAATCCGAAAAAAGAAAGAGAGAAAGTGAACCCGTTTTCGCGCGAAAGAAAGTGCGACTACAAAAAAGGGTAAGTAAAAGTTGCTTTTATGGAAAAATATACTATAGAAAAACAGATTCTAATATAAAGGGAAGAAAAAAATCACTGTATTCAGTCGTAACGCGCATTCCAAAGCGCGAGCAAAACACCTAAAAAAACGTCACAAACGGCAAAATGGAAGTTTACCATAGAAATGATCAGTTGTGTACATGTTAGTTTACCGTGAACACAGAAAGAATTCACTTGTGCTGTTTGTTCACAGAAGTTACTTGTTTGTTGTTTGATCGAGTTGATCGATAATGTCGGAGGTTAGTGAACACGTTTCAAGAGCGAAGTCCGCTTTTGATGAAAAGCTTTTTAACAATCCGACTTTACCGGAACAAAAATCTAAATCCGATAAGAGAAAGCGGGAAAGTGAACCCGTTTTCGCGCGAAAGAAAGCGCGACTGCAAAAAAGGGTAAGTGAGAACTGCTTTCATTGAAAAATGTATTATAAAAAAAGAGATTAAAATCTTTTTCAGTGTTCATGTTGATTTGTAATCAAATGACTTATCAAAATGCTTTTTTTATGTTCCAAAGGGATGCTTGAGCGAACAACCACAAAACAGAAGCCAGTCAAAACTGAAGAGGTAATTAACAAAATTTTTTGAACTTCGCAAAATGTAATCTTGTGCATCAATGATTAAATTTCAATAATTCCATCCTGGAACGTAACAGTGGACATAATACCTTATTACATGAAATTTTCGCGACACGTTAATTTCGCGAATTTCGCGATTTAAAAAAAATCGCGAAATTTAAGTGACGCGAAAATTAAATGTCGCGAAAATAACATGACGCGAAAATTAAGTGACGCACATTATGTCAATAATTAAAAAAACGACTTTAATACCATTACACACGTTTATAACAATCATTTTGAACTATTCTGTAGTAATGTTCTGGTCCTTCAAGCATGAACTACAAACCGTGCCTTGTATACACTGTGAGAACATTTTTCTTGTTACTGTTTACATAATCAGTTGCGTTTCTGTTTATTTGGACATTGTGGATTAAGTTGTTTGATCAAATTCAAGGACATGTTTTATAACATTGACAGAGAAATAAAGTGTGTCTCACTCAAAAACGCGAAATTAAAGTGAGTCAAAATGCAAAATTTTCGCAAAATCGCGAAATTAAGGTGTCGCGAAATATGCGAACCTCAATATCGCGAAATTAACGTGTCGCGAAAATTTCATGTAATAAGATAGTCAATCTGTGGCTTTCCACTGCAATAACAATTTGCTTATTTATTTATTTATTTATTTATTTATTTTTATCGCTTTTCCAGTCGCAGTGAGAAATTTGAAAAATTACGATCTCTAAGGAGCAGATCTAAGCCGCAAGACGATCTGAAGCCGAAAATCAGTAGTCTCGACAGCAATTTGTCTCTTGATTACAAGGTAAGTAAGGGCAATGATTTTTTCATAATTTTATGATTTCTCGTGACTTATTGTAACTGCCAACGTAGAACGGTTTTCAATTGATTGTCGCAAAACCAAAACTAACGTAATTACTCTGGCCAATCACAACAGTCACAGACAATCGAATCAACCAATCAGAACTCAAATTCATGTAGCCGGAACCAAGGGCGGGAAAACGCGTGCGAGCAAGTCACGATTGGTTTTGGTTTTACTTCTGATTGGTTGAGAAAGTGGCCCGGGATTTTTTAGCCAATCACAAAGCGCTAGCCGTAGCAATGCAAACTCAAAGCAATCATTTTCAAAGCAAACTAATTTCGACACTCATTTGAACACCGCTCTATTACAATAGTTAAGCAATTTAACTTGGCAGAATTCTCCTCGATAAGCCCTGTGAATGGAACTTTTGACACACATTAACTATAACTAGTAGCTTTTGTGAATATTTTATAATTTCATACAATCAATATTGGCAAATATAAATAAATAACTGTATGGCTAGGATTTTGGAAAACCGTGGCTCCTACTTACAGAAATCCAATTCAATCTGCTAACTTTAATATTGGACTAGCCTGTTTAAAACAAATTTACCTTCGTGTAGTTTACAATTCGCGAAAATCACCAAAAAATTGGCTGGCCAAATTTTTGCGGGTAGTTTTTACGCGATATTCGGTGAGTAAAGTACAACGGAAAAACAGTCAACATAAGGTCATATTTTCCATATATAGAGATACGTTTATATGCCAAGATTACAAAAGGCAAAATATTACTTTCAAGTCAATATTTCGAAAACGTCACGGCAATCTTTTCAAAAAGTGGAAAACTCTTCGTGATTGTTACATGTCGATTAGCAAAGATCGGGGTTACTGACTAGGGCCATCAAGTATCAAATCGATACAGCGAGGTCCGTGCGCCATGACCGAGAAATCGGTCATGACCGAGGAAATCCCGATGAAAGATGTTACAGTTATTATTGTTTTCTATTTTTAGCCATGCCCCTGGCCAGTAAATGAAATCAAGTTTACGTTAACAGCAGGCAGCTCTTCGAGCGAGAGTAACAGTTATAAAGACGAGCCGGATGTTCAACCAACTAAAACTCCGGACTACATAAAGGAGCTGTCATCTCAAGGTATGTTTACACCCTAGTTGTTAAATAATCAAGTGAGTGTTTATCAAACTGTCGCAATTACAGCCTGATACTCAGATGTACCGAGGTGGCTTCCCGGTGGGGGGGGGGGGGGGAAGAGGGGTACTCAACATAGTTTTGTACGGGGATGCATGCTCCGCCCCGAGGTCCGAACCCTTACCCTTTCATATACTGTTTTTGACAGAAAAGGTACCCCTTTCATATACCTTTCATTGAAAATCAATGAAAATGGTACCCCTTACATATAGCCTTTACGTGCGTCTGGTTTGGAATTGGAAGGCCCTTTTTATAATACTTAAATGGCAGATTTCCCTATGCGCGATAAACACTATCCGTTGGTTTGGTATATGCTAAATATATTTATTGTGATCGATTCTTACATTATTCAGTTAATCTATCAAAGTGGGCGAGTTATTCAGAAAGCACAAAATAATCACATTGCTGATCAAATAAAAGCTGGTTTTTGAGTGCAACATTGTGCAAGTTTATTTTAGCTGACGAGATTTTCTCTTTTGCAGCTGAGTTTTCCGATTATGATTTGGGAAAACTTCTTGGAACTGGTGGCTTTGGTCAAGTTATAGCTGCAACACGAAAGACGGACGATCTGCCGGTAGGTGTATTAACTTTCAGTTTTATCGCGGAAAAACTTCCGTTCTCCAAGTATTTGTAATGTATAAAATTACGAAATTAGCAAGACAGCTTGGATGATCGTTCAATTTGAACACAGAGTGGTATTCAATTAAGTGTAGAAAGTAATTTAGCTATTGTTTTGTTTTTGTATTGCCATGCTTTGTGATTGGCTAAAAAAAATCACGCGCCACTTTCTCAACCAATCAGAAGTAAAACCAAAACCAATCGTGACTTGTCGCACGCGTTTTCCCGCGCTTGGCTCCGGCTACATGTATTTACTACGAGTTCTGATTGGTTCATTGGATTGTCTGTGTCGTGCTTGGTTAGAGTGATTACTCTTGTTTTGGTTTTACGACACTCGATTAAAGACCGCTCCAACAGCTTAGGTTACTCTAAAATACTTTCAACATTCTTTTCTTCTAAATCTACGATGTAAAACACTCATTAATGAGTTTCGAGATGCCTTAGGTGATTCCAATGAGGCAATGAAACCAACTCTTTAATCAATATGTTTCTCTCTCAGGTGGCGCTTAAATTTGTGCACAAAAGTTCAGTCAAGGAGTTTAGACAGGTTAGTAAAATGAAGCAGTTATCAGTGAATAGAACATCTTTTCAGCCTGTGTGGACAGACGCGATTTCTTGCCGCTGTACAAAATATAATACAACACCTCGTAGCTTTTCTAAATTGTTAATTTCGGCTTGCACAGAAAAACCGTCGATAAAATAATGCTGGACAGAGCACCTAAAAATTTGCAAACCTTGTTATTTTGAGCGTTGTGTGAAGGTGCTTCGAGGGTTTAGTTAAAATATACTGTTACTGCAACTGTTCTGCTAAGTGCTTGAGTGCATGCATAATGCAACTGTCCTGCATAAGTGCATGAGTGTATGCATAGTCCAGCTGTCCTGCAAGTGCATGAGTGCATGCATAGTGCAACTGTCCTTCATAAGTGGATGACTGCATAATAGAATACAAAAACAACTGACTGCATGCATAGTGCAACTGTCCTGCATAGGTGCATGAATGTATACATGGCCCAACTGTCCTGCATGCGTGCATGAGTGCATGTATAGTGCAATGTCTTGCATAGGGGTATGAGTGCATGCATAGGGCCACTCTCCTGCATAAGTGCATGAATGTATATGCATACTTAGTTCATCTGTCTTGCATAAGTGCATTAGTGCATGTATAGTGTAGGAACTGTCTTGCATAATTGCAGGAGTTGCATGTATAGTGTAACTGTCTTGTATAAGTGCATATGAGTGTGAATGCATAGCCGTATAATTCAACCCATCCCCCCTCTTGTTACAGATAGCTGGAGGAGAAATTCCTGCTGAAGCTTACTTTCAGCGCCGAGCGCAGCACCGTAACGTGATCAAGATTTACGACGTGATCGAAACAGAAGAATACTTTGTTTACGTCATGGAGCGACCTGAAAGTTGCACGGATATGTTCAACATCATAGTGGAGCGATATACCATGGGTACACCACTGACAGAAAGAGAAGTGCGAAGATACTTTGCCCAGATCGTGAAAGCCAACATCAGCTGCGAGGAGAAAGGGGTGTTACACCGAGACATGAAACCAGAGAACATCCTGGTAGATATGATCAGTGACGAGGTCAAGCTTATTGACTTTGGACTGGCTTCGGAGGTTCAACAAGCACCTTTTACAAAGTTCAGAGGTGAGAACGGTGGAATTCTTCTGTATTAAGAGAAGACAAATTACTCCTTCCCTGTAAGGACAATAGAAAAAAGTATATATTTAAAAGTGTTTTTAGTGTAAGATGAGCATGCGGAATTTGTCAAGAATGTCAGTTGTTGTTGAAGAGACGACGCCTTTGCTCTTAATTTCGTCTACTGGTCAGTCAGTCAGTCAGTTAGTAAATTGATAGAGCGGTTTTCAATTGAGTATCAAAAGTAACTTCGCAATAGCTTAGGTTTTGCAATACTACGCTTTGTGATTGGCTAAAAAATCTCGCGCCACTTTCTTAACCAATCAGAAGGAAAACCAAAACCGATCGTGACTGGCACGTACGCGTTTTCCCGCGCTTGGTGTCAGCTACATTCATTTATGTAATACAAGTTCTGATTGGTCCATTGGATTGTCTGTACCTGTTTGGTTTTTATTTTACGACACTCGAGTGAAAATCTTTGTAAGTTATAAATCACGCAGTCGACAGTCAGTCATTCAATTAGTTTGGTTATGGATTCTTTAGTCAGCAAGTTAGTCACCTAGACAATCACTAAGACTGATCTACGTTCCAAGTTTTTTGACGATATAAAGAAGAGATATCCCAATTTTAATAACTTAGATAATAATTCAAAAATCATATTTCTCTTTAATAATGTTGACCCTTTTATATGCCGACTTACGGCTGCTTATGTTCATTTATGTATGGAATTAAGAAAATCTTTTGTAATTTGATGTAATACATACACACATTTATTTATTTCTCTTTTTATTTCTATTGTAATTTTATTAGGTAATACCATGTATTTATATGGGAATACTGAAATAAATTGTTGTTGTTGTTGATAAGATAAGACTGACAAGAAAAACAGAAACAAATGTCACAAATAAGTATGCAACGCCTCACTCTTCCCCCGCAACCGTGAACTTGACACTGACTGAGCTATTCCCTCGAGAAACATCGTAGACCGGGACCCCGGGGGTAGGGGGACGAGGAGGGATACGTACGATATCAATATCTACTTTCGATTTCGTTCCCTTCAGGTACACCGCATTACATGCCTCCTGAATACATGAAATGTAAACAATATGACGGTTGTGAGGGAACTGTGTGGCAGATGGGAATCCTTTTGGTGGACATGTTGTCGCCTGTTTACAGAGCATTTCAACATCCAAGTCATGCTCTTAGCATGCCACCTAAAGTACCGGAGGATCTTTCATCAGGTATTAAGCATGATGCTCTTTCCATTTTATAATCTAGTTCGTAACGTATCGATCAATTCGATTTTTTATCACCCTTCTCTGCTATAGCTTGGGTATATTACGTCACAAGGTCCGAACAAGGGCTGTGACGTCATGACGCACACAGGGTGAAAATACTTCCTGTGATCAAATGTATATGAGGCTAAAGCCTGGTTTAAGCATGACTTTAGGCTTATTCCAATATTCGTTTTCACTTATGCTTCCGCTTATTTTGTACTTCCGCTTATACTCAAGTTATGCCCATGCCTCTAATGAAAACCGGCAGACTCGAATCAAAATCAAACGACTTGTTAAGCTGACTTGTTGTTCAGTCGTTGACTCTTATCCGTTTTTTTCTATTTTATTCTCAACAGAGGTGAAGAATCTGATCGATTCTCTGCTGAACACAAACCCATCAAATCGTCCAACTCTTAAACAAACTCTGCAGCACCCATGGTTCGCCATGACAGACTAAAATGCCACTTCAGTTTTCTTTTGCCAACAAGATGCCGTTGCCATTGTCGCTTATAAATATTTCTGTATTAATTTAAATTGTGTAAATATGGATCATCTGTAACTTAGATAATACATCCTTATATTTGGCGCTCTACAACAGAAGCCATTAAATCATTATAAACAATATTACAGTATTACAAAAGACAGTAAAGAGTGGCTAAGGAAGAGATCTCAGATGAACTTATTTCAAACAAATTTCTATCATGTGATAATAAGACAGATGGCGGGAATACCGAATTGTCCTTGCTGCTTTCATTGCAACTTAGCTGAAGAAAAGCAATTGGTCTTTTTTTTCTCAAGCCCGCTTATCTTTTTGGCCAATAAGGAATTCAAGCTCTTCCTTTGCCACACTTGGTGAACACAACATTATTTTCATTCTCAGTTAATTTTGGTTGTGACTGTAATTTAGAATTGCAAAAAAGGAAAGGATTTTGTATCCCTTAGATATCAATAACGGTTATTTAGTAGCCAACGCGGCATCTTTGATTTAGTAGTAGAAAATTTATTCAGTCAGTGCGTCCTTGATATACATGTAACCTAAATACGTTCAATATAATTTTGGACACAATTCAGCTGTTCCCTTGATGTTGGTTCATTTTCATGATTGCAAAGTTAACAACATCCATCTGTTATCTGTTATATCGATGAAGCACGGACCTTACCATTAACCCTTTTAATTCCAAAGAGTGTCAAAGACAAAAATTCATTTTAAATCCCAAATTTCATTTTTTAAAATATTGTAAAACAAGCTGTACTATGCAAAAGTACTGCCAAAGAGATTTCATTTGAATAGTCACACCACAGGAGTTCGTCCACAATCTCAAGTTAGAACTACACTACATGTCTCCATAATTGACTCTGGGAGTGAAAGAGTTAAAAGGGTTTTTTAAGGTGGGAGAGAAGGGGGAGGGAGTGAAGGGGGAGGAAGGGAGTGAAGGGAGGAGGGAGGGGGGGGGGGAGGGAAGGGGGAGGGGGGAGGGAAGGGGGAGGGGGAGGAAGATAAAAGTCTTAACACGGCCGCCATCTTTAAGTGGACGAAACAAAATCGACCATCGGGGAAAGGGAGGAATTTTGGGGCAGGGGGAAACAGCCGTATTGCGACTTTTAAACGTTCATCCAATACAAAATGTAAATATTAAAAAATTATCATAAACTTTAGTTTAAGGTAAAACACTAAACACTGAATTTAATTACTGTTATTGAGAAAAAAAATACTGTCTCTAGTCCTGTTTCAGATGGTGTTTTTTGTTGGTTGTTTGTTTTCCCAAATTTCAGTATCATAATACGTTATACGTAAAGAAATTGCTGCATAGTCTGTATTTTTTATTTACTTGTCAGTGAACAACTTAATTATCTGTAAAATATAAAAATATTATCATACTTTTATAATTATTAAGGATATATTATATTTATAATGACTGACATACTTTGTTAATAAAATATCGATCAGTAGTTATTTTCAAAAAGGTGTTTTTCACTGTGCGCTCACAATAGCTTGAATCTTATCTTATGGGCAAGATTGATAGACAAATTGATAAACAGATTTGAACAGAAAAGAATAATTTTAATTTTGAACAAGCAATCACCTTTCAACACCTTAGGTGTGAGGCACTTTATGCATAAAGGCAAAGTAATACGGGCAACGTATTGGTGAAACTTGTGGCGCAACAATGTTGCGTTGCAAGTTGGCATTGTTTGTTGCATGTATTACCACCTATGACCGCAACAAATTTTCAGCTCCCATTTTGTCTTCGAGACAACAACGCACATGCGCTAAAAGGAGCAATTCAATTGGCTGATGTCACAAATCATTGCGACACACGTTACACGAAGCATGTTACACTACGCAACGCTTGAAAAATTCGTTGCAGCGTTGCGAGAATCGTTGCGAAAAGTAGACCGAGTTCCACTTCTCGCAACGATTACAGCAACAACTGAAAAAGTCGGAGAAATGTTTGGTGCAGGGTATGTTACATTTGGCAATTTTTCACGCAACTTGTGTCGCAACGAAATTGCGAGACAAGTTGCACGAAACATTGCCTATTGTTGCGCGAGAACTTGCACGATTTTTTTCCCGTATTACTTTACCTTAATGCGTTAGACGAAATAGAGATTTTCGAGTACAGATATAAACAGCAGTTTGGCAATAATAGAGTGGTATTCAATTGACTGTCGAAAGTAATTTCGCGATTGCTTTGGTGTTGCATTGCTAGGTTTTGTGATTGGCTAAAAATTCTCGCGCCCTTTTCTCAACCAATCAGAAGTAAAACGAAAATCAATCGTCTTAATTTCACAGTCACTTTGTGTTGTCCGTGACTGTGCTCACATTGTGGGTGGCTCCTCCTAAAATGTTCTGCAATTGGTATAGGATTTAATGGAGCCGAAACCAATTGTGGAATTGCACGCATTTTGGGCATCCTACTGATGAACAGTTACGACACAGATATATATATATATACATATATATATATATATATATATATATATATATATATATATATATATATATATATATATATATATATATATATATATATATATATATATATATATATATATATATATATATAACAAAGAACTTGTGAGGGGCCTCGCAAACAATGCAGATCCTTAACCAACGTAAAATGCTTGCTGGAGGATCACTAAAGCGATCGTGGACACTTGAAATAATCGTAAATAAAACCGAAAATGTGAGGGTCAAGAGTCCAACTCCAATGTAGCTTTGCTGGTTTATTCGCTCGACGTTTCGACCATAACGGTCTTCATCAGGAGCATCTGAGGTATATACTAACTGTTACAACATTCGAAATTTAAAAAGCTTAACGGAAAGAACACACGTGACATGCTGACGTAATAATCAGATATGGAGCTATAAAGCTAAACTAAACTAAGCAAAACAGTATATCACGTGAATTTAACTAGGCTATTAATAGTAGGCTTGAATTTAGAAATCCAATAGCTTTCTCTTGCTCTTCTAATGTCTTGATTAGGATTTCTAACTTTTTCAATGACTGTTAATTTTAAATGTTTAACCCCACAGTTTTTGAAGTGTCTGACAGTGGGAATGTTCTTATGACCTGCGTTTATGTCGCTGCGGTGTTGGTTTGTACGGCGATGGACAGGGTTTTTTGTTTCCCCTATATACTGATCGTCGCATTTTGTGCATTGAATCAAGTATATAACGTTGCTAGTTTGACAGGTGGTGTGTTGCGTAAGAGTGAAGGTTTCTCACTCACTGACACTTCAAAAACTGTCAGACACTTCAAAAACTGTGGGGTTAAACATTTAAAATTAACAGTCATTGAAAAAGTTAGAAATCCTAATCAAGACATTAGAAGAGCAAGAGAAAGCTATTGGATTTCTAAATTCAAGCCTACTATTAATAGCCTAGTTAAATTCACGTGATATACTGTTTTGCTTAGTTTAGTTTAGCTTTATAGCTCCATATCTGATTATTACGTCAGCATGTCACGTGTGTTCTTTCCGTTAAGCTTTTTAAATTTCGAATGTTGTAACAGTTAGTATATACCTCAGATGCTCCTGATGAAGACCGTTATGGTCGAAACGTCGAGCGAATAAACCAGCAAAGCTACATTGGAGTTGGACTCTTGACCCTCACATTTTCGGTTTTATATATATATATATATATATATATATATATATATATAAATAAATAAATAAATTTGTGTTTCGACTTTTCCGTAGTAGAGTGCTCAATACATAAAGTAGAGCGTGATAAATATTTAAAACAGGAAAAAGACTACACTTGTATCCCTACAAGCCTGTTTCGTGATTGCTCACTCTTCAGGGGATTTTATTAAAGAATAAACATAACCATCGCTTATACACAAAATTTGAATGCTCGGATGTTTAGTTGTTACATAGCAACGCTTTGTTACGGTGACGGCAAGAAGATACAAGTTCGTTACGTTTATTAAGTGATGACAGGTCAGGGCGGCAAATGATTAAGAATTTTTCCTTAAGACAGAGATTACATCCTTTGCTTGAGCTGCTATATGAGGAGCTATTAGAAATTACACGCCATGAGATAGAATGTTCGATGTTGTTGTCTTTAAGTGACCAGATGTGCTTGCTAAGTTCGGTGGAGTTTCTGTGTTTTGCGTGACGAAATGATGAAGTGTGGTTTCTATATCTTGTCTTGAAGTCGTTTTCCGTAAGTCCGATGTATGATTGGGAAGTGTTGTTGTCGGTTCGCGTGACGTTAGCTTGATAGATGACAGATGATTGAAGGCAGTTTCCGTTTAGGGGGCATAAGCTCTTTTGACGGCAGTTGCATGATTTGGTGTGAGTAGTGTTATTTGCGGTCGCAAATAACACTACTCACACCAAAAATGTAAACTAAAAAAACTAAAAATGTAATTATATGCAGTTGAAACAATAATTTGTTTCGAAGGCAGCAATCCGTATTGTGATTGTATATATCATAAAATAACACAGCAAAATATATTAAAAGGCAGAGTTCCTTCATGTTCGTCTATGGCACAACTGAGCGCAAAGAAAAATGCTTATGTTGACTATGTTCCACATGAGCTTATTTCTCTCATCGGTATTGGCCCACTTTTTGTCAATAAAAACCAGTCAAACGTGAAATGCAAATTGGTGTATTGTCAACAATGCATTTCTAGGAAAACGAGGAAGCAGAATTATTTTGAGACCATAATTTGCACTCGGGGTGGTTCAAGTGTTCTATACGTAACTAAACAAGCACATCGTAACTAATCCATTTGGACAAAGAGAATGTAAAAAATATAATCAGTGCTAACTACCAACAAGTCGACATCCTTAAAATACCAATTTTTATGTTTTGACCCTAGTGTAATAGGATAATAAACTGCGACGTTTAAAAGTACCTTGTAAAATTGATCCCCACCATCCCTACCCTCGGGTCACAAGTTTGAATACCTTAGCAATGTTATTTTAGAGACCATAATTTGCATTCGGGGTGATTCAAGGCCGCGGCTATCCAAAGGTGTGAGATTTTGTGCTTCGGAGTCATTCGACCCCAAAATAGACCCAAAACATAGCTGGTTTGGTGAGTAGATTCCTGGCGATATGCAAAGTGTCACTCATTTTGATGCATTTTGATATGATCACACAAATTTCACGGCGTTGGTGTCTGCCCAATGATTTTGTTTCGCACTGAAGCCAATAAGATGGTTAATCAAACTGAATAACATTGTGCAATATGCATGTGGACATGATTGCAGAACCGTATATATTTCTGGCAACTGCTACATGCAATTTCTGCAATGGTCTCGCAAAACGCTCATAACTCTAATAAGACTTTATTCATTAGATAAAAATACATACAGCTATTTCCAACGTTGTCGGGTGAAAGCTCAAAGCCTACATATCAAGCAGGTATCAAGACCGAACGAGTAAACCGAGCATCTGTTCCAGGCATACAGATAGTTGGGAATGGCGAAACGAAAAAAAACGCCGTGAATGAGCGATGCGACGAGCGGAAAAACGTTTCTTTTGCACCGCTCCCAACTATCTTTTGTAGCTTTGGGCTTTCATCCGACAACGTTAATTGAAATAGCTATATCCGATGTTACAATCAGTTACATATGACACCACACCACATAAACGCCTGCTGCATAGGTTACGCTGGCTCAGTTTTAAAACCCAGAAATAATTATCTTTGGTTGTTCGTTTTTATTCGACAGTCTCATAAAGAAATGGATGTTTTAATATCCGTGACGAAGAAACACTATCTTAACAGTAAAAGTTGCGACCTTAATTTTCAGAGACCGTACAGTCGATTCTCTTATTGGTCGAAAATACAACAGGGCAAACGCCATATTCGTAAAATAATAATAATATGTAAGGGCATTTTGGAAATATGTTGCTTTATGCAAATTATTTGCTTTATTTATACTGTTTTGCGCATCATGCCCCCAAAAAATGATTTTTGATTTACTCGAAAATTGTGTTATAATTCTTCTTGAAACTTCGTCTGCAGCTAGCTAGTGATAAGTGAGTACTACAAATGTGAAAGTTTCATTATGAAGTTTCTGTCTAGATTTTGAGAAAAACGAACCGCTGTCGCCTAGAAACCAGTGACACATCACATTTTATAAACTTGGTGAAGTATGAAAGTAATCGAAGCATGTCTTCCCTGTGAAATTTTGATTTTAGCGGAGCTCTCGCGGGCCGAAGGCCCGCTGCATAGCCCCATACTCATAGAACCTATGCCCGTCATTTTTCATGGTCATGGCTAGCGGAATGTTTCACGGGCGGCCTCTGTTACATGTGTGTCCGAGCGTCCGGGATCTTAGCAATTTTGAAACCAAAGTGAGGCTTTGTTTTTCGCGCGACGACAATGTCAGGTCAGCTGGGTAAACAAAGGTAAACACTTTGATGTTTTACTGTATTTAGCGGATTTACAGTCGTTATTTCCCTGCATTTCTTCGCGGTTTGCTACTCAAGACAGGGATACTAATTAAGGGATACTCAGAAGCCTATGTAGTGGAAAAAGAAGAGCTTTCAGGGATAAAATCTTGCTTCGAGGAACTTCATACGTTTTTATCATTGCGGGGCAATATTTCAGAACCGAAGAAGCGGAGTTTTAACAAATTTCCAAGTAGTCGAGTGACTTAAAGGTAAAATAAATCACATTTTTCGATGGGAATTTATGTTGATATCAATTTTTTATTGACTTTTCCTTTGTGTTCTCGTTAGTTTTGGAGACATGTTTATATTCAGTCGTGTTTGTTGTTATCTTGAATTTCATCGAGGACAGTTCTGCCTTGATGCGCTATAAATGGTACGTGTTTTGCTTTTAAACATAAACTAATAGATATTTGAATAAAATTTTTCAAAAGAAGATTTTGTTGTCCATTTTTTATGTCATGTGTTCATTCATTACATAGGTTGAAAAAGTTGTTTTTGTGAACTTTTGTACGCATATGAAAGTCACGTTTAACATCAGGTCACTAAATTTGATCCGCGTCACGTTGCGCAATTTAGACCCCTTTTAAAATCATTCAATTTCGAACATTTTGGCTTCGTTCGTAGAAACAACGCAAAATGTCGAAAAATCCACAACGGAAAAGGTGAATTTAATATATAGAGCACCATTAAAATCATGTTTCGGGTCAATCGGGAAAAAATTAGGGTCGGCTTTTCGAGTTCGAACATTACGCATTCGAGTTTGTTTACAAGTAAAATCCGAGTGATTTTCTGACTACGTGGAAGACTAAGCCGGATATCACGTAAAGTCAGGATGTAACGCAAAAGTCCCCACCGTTTTCAAAATGTTCGTTAAATTTGGCGCGTTTTGATACCAAATTCGTTGGGGTTCGCAAAAATTTACTGTCGGCCTTATGGCAGGGAAGATTATGAAGTTTGTTTATCGTGCGCTTTTATCATCCTCGTCGCTGAAGCTACTCCTCGCGATGAGAACACGAATAATGAAGGCTTTCATGGAGGTCCTCGTGGCGATACACCAATGTTCATAAAGGAAATTAACAAGTAAGCCACTAAGAGTTAATATCTGAGTATTTTTGCCTAATTTTGGGATATTACTGCAAGGTCTCTATATTAATTTTTTCTTTTTTTCTTAGCTATCTGACCTACACTATATCAATTAAGAAAGAGTTAAAGACGAAGACGAGATTTGCAGAGATCGAAGACAGACCTGCCTTTATGAGAATAGTAGAGGATATTTTGGAAAGGTCCAACATCACAGGAGTACTTTTGAATAACCGGATACTACACCGCTTCAACAAGCAAATTCAGAAATTGTTTCAGTATTATAAAAATTCAACACACGACCTCCACTCGTTGAATTCAAAAAGCATATCCTTTGTAGTGAATCTTGACTTTATATTGGGCTTTGTCGATATCAATTATTTCAATTTCGTACAGAGTTTTGTCTTGTTTAGTCATCTTTCTTTTGGCTCGAATTTGAGATCGCTGAAAGTTCAATTCCTCCACGAATCTCTTCGGAGGCTTCACTTCTCTCTTCACCCGCGAGTCCGCCATGTTGCGTGATGTTGTTATCAAATTTGCTGAATCACTGAAACTACGCATGCGTAGAACAATTAAAATTGGAAGAGAGACACTGGTATCCAGTTTGAGCTGATGTTCATCGAAAAGGGGAAAGACTTTGATATGTCCGGCTAAATGTGCTGTGCAGACGGTCGCGTAATTCTGTTTTTTTTATTTTTAGAATTGCTAAACTTGAAAAATAACCCGGTCTTCAATCTTAATTCTTGTGCTTCCGACCTTTTACCTTAGTTAAGCTTATCATTGGCTTTCTGTTCGGAGAACTTAATTAAAGATTCTATAGAACAAAACAAAAGCAGCAGTTTGAATATAAAGTGCAGGATTGCAAGGATGGAAGTGGATTACAGTTCATCAAATTTGATTTCGTGACAGGCGGTAAAGAAATCAAAATTGCTATTCATGTTCCTATTTCAAGATAATAAAGCCATAATCATGAAAATTCGATTTGTCAACTGAAACTTGAATGGAGGCTCACGCGGGGAATATCACTGAAATTATTTGCACGAGAAAAAACGGATTATCCCGCGTGAGCCTCGTCTGCAAACAAGAGAAATTCGGACTATTCGTTCGAGAAATGAATCTAGCTTATTATAAATTATTTTTTCTTTTAGAATCATGAGTTCCACAACGAAAAAGCATGAAAATTTTGTTAATGAGCCCATTGGCGAAAAGAAAGTCACGGAGTTGCCAGGAATCGGTGAAGTTTTGGGGACGAAACTCAAACAGAAAGGATTTGAAAAGGCAAGAAAGGTGATGGGAAAGTTCCTCATTCTTGATGACGACCCACAAAAGTTTATGGATTGGTTAAGTTCGGAATGTGGAGCCAATACGAAGCAGGGAAAGGATTGTTTTAACGCCTTGAACGAATGGTGTGATAACAACATGTAATCGCTGTCACGTGTAACTGAAAGTTTCAACATATGTTATGTAGCTTTAATTGTATTTGTTCGGAACAATTAGTTCATTTGTTCTGAAATATTTTTCCGCTTAGTTTAGGAATCTAAGATCATTAGTATTCACAACCGATATTATCATTTGACTCATTTTTTCTTCCAGACAGTGGTTTTTTTTTCTGCTTCTAATTTTCTTAGTTTTCTTTTTGTGATGTGTTATTCAGCTTTTGCTTTTCCCCGCCTAGATTAGCTTCGTAGCTATTTGCGGGACAATCAATATTGTTCTATTTTGATTATTGTTAATAAATTGTTGTTGTCATGCAAAAAAAGTTCAGTAATTGTGTTGAACTTGTTTGTGACCGGGTGCGCATCTGCCTTTACGCGTACCAGAGTTTCCCAGATTTCTTTTTTACATTCTAGAAGAAAAGCAAGGGATAAAGTCGTGTAATTTTTTACGCGCTATGATGTTTTTCTATCGTGCTCACGGAAGAATGCGCTTATCATACAGTGAATTACAGTGTAGTACACACTGATGATATTGCGTTACGGATAATTTTACCGAATAGAGCAGTTTTCATTTGAGTGTCGTAAAACCAAAACCAAAGTAATTACTCTGACCAATCACAGCAGTCGTAAACAATCCAATGAACCAATCAGAACTCGTAGCAAATACATGTCGGCGGCGCCAAGCGCCGGAAAACGCGTGCGAGCAAGTCACGATTTGTTTTGGTTTTACTTCTGATTGGTCGAGAAAGTGGCGCGAGATTTTTTAGCCAATCACAAAGCGTAGCAATGCAAAACCAAAGCAATTGTGTAATTACTTTTGACACTCAATTGAAAACTGCTCTAATGTGTCTATAAAGGGAAGAAATTAACGAAAAGTTTTCTGAAAACACGTGTTGCAATGTAATAAATAATGCAATAGGAATTGAAAAATTGGGTTTTCACTTTAACTACTGCGTATATAGACCAAATGAAAAATATTTTCCACTTAGTCCTAAACAGAAACCACAGGACATCAACAAATGGTTGGTAAGTCGCGAGGAGTCAGAGCGTTCCTTCAGTTATTACTCATGCGCAAAGTGCACATGAGGCAAGGTTTGGGCTCCGTTTTTCTTCGTCGAATTTTTCGGTGTCACATTTAATTTGTGCATGCAAATTTATGCACGCGTATTTTAGTGTACACGAACTCGCCCCTGCCTCTCCTAGAAAGTTATTTTTGTCCCCTACTGTTATAAAAAGGCTTCGGGAAGGTTAAACCAACCAGGGGACCGTTTCTCGAAAGACCCGGTAATTACCGGGCCTGGAAAGCTGTTTTATTTTCATTGAAGATCGAGGTTTCAAAAGTTTTGCAGATAATACGATAAAACTATCAGTTAGCAAAATAAAATGGACTGGTTTGTTCGCTAGGACCTGCGCTTTTATTCTTTAGATTTTGATTTCAATATTTGGCTTCGGGCCCGAAAAGTTATCGGGATTTTCGAGAAACGGGCCCCAGAATCGGTCTACTGCGCACGTTTGGATTTTAGGGGGGACTAGAGAGAACCGGTTTGTCACTCGGAGAAGACCATCATGTTTTCAAACAAATATGGACGCTTCGGTACTGCACACTACAATTTTTCAGACGGTCAACATTAGATTCCATCCACCAGCACCACCTCGGACACCTTATTGAGACTTACATAAAGTAATGTCGACACTTAGAATTTTATTTTAAATAAATTTTTAAGTGTAAAAAAGAAAATCTAAAATCCCCACTCAAGATTGAACCTGCGACCTCAGCTAAGCTTAAGCTTACATAAACCTACCGTACCACTGTACCACCTAGCTTCTCGGGTTGTTTAGTCCTAAATTTAACTATATAAACTGCTACCCCTAACCTCAACTGAAAGCTAACCAATTACTCCGTTATGTAAGTCTCAACAAAGCGTCCGAGGTAGTGTTGGTGGATGGAATCTCATGCTAACCTTTTCGGACGTTCATTGTCCATTACCATTAATAATTCATGAGCATATCAGCCAATCACACGACGCAAATAGCTCACGTGTATGAACCTTTATACCTGGTAATCTACGGTCATTATGAAAAGCCCGGTGGCAGCTTTGATTTCAGTCACAGGGGAGTTCGGGGCTGAATGGGCAAACAATGAAATTATCGCTAAATTTTTAATGAGAATGATTTTAAAATGACCACCGTGATATTTATATAAAGATGACATGTAATCTTAATGTAAAGAATACTAATATGGGTCCTCATTGTTCAGGATTCTTAGTACAACAAATGGTGACTTTAATATTTTTGTTCAGTACTGTTTTACGAAATCTAGTCTTTTCCATTCTATTTGGAATCTTCTCAACAAAATAAACAACCAACAGTTTAACAAGTGAGCCGTTATTTGAAGGACACCAGCGCCCTCGTGTAAATTGCCAGGTAAGCGACTGGTTCGCAGATGCAAGCTGATACTTTTTACTCGTTTTCTACCACTGAAAAACAAAATTGTCGGACGTTTTATCTACCTTACCTGTCAACTTTGGCATAGCATTTTTCAGTAGATGTTTTTCCTCAGAACTTTAAAATCCCAAAACTTTCGACAGCAGCCCGGAAGCAATGGTCACTTCGTCGAAGATGTGGCACATGTGTTGTATGCTAATCAGTCTACTTGTTTTTCTTGTATGCTATAAATTTCCTCTTTACACAAAAACGCAGTTGTTTTAATTCCGAAGGGACACGCTTTTGAAAGAATGTTTTTGAAGCCGTTCAAAAAACTCGCAGTACGTGTATTATCAGGTGTAAAAACTGTCGGCTTCGCCTCGAGTTTTTAAACCTTATAATACACTACTGCTCGTTTTTTAGGGATGGACCATTAGAAAAGTGATGGGGGGGGGGGGGGGGGGGGAACTTTGGGAGAGGCAAGAAATTTTTTTTGGTCCACCTAAGGTGGAAATCTTTTTTTTTTCACTCGATGGCTGGAATATATTTTTTTAATAGTTTATTTTTTAATTGTCCTTGGGCAGATTTTTTTTTTTTTTGCGATAATGCGTGGGAATTTTTTTTTTCTTAATAATTTACTGGGAAATTCTAATGGTCCATCCCTTAAATAATGATCCGCATAAGAAGGATAGCGCTGAACGGCAATGGAATGTCAAGCACGATGGAATGTCAAGTTTTTTCATTGTTACAACTAGTGATCTCATTGGCCTAGACTCAAAAACCGCTAAAAAGTTCAGGTTCAAGGTGCATTTTATCTATTTTTTTTTAAGGTTTCAAGTAATTTGAGACCCAATCGCACAACATACAATTTTTAAAAGATATGGTATTTGGGGAACTTCATCAAAGAAGCAAAATTATTTAATTATTAAATTAATTATAGAAAAATTTCTATCTCTGCGATCGCAATCGCAACGATCGTAACGGTTGGTTTCCATATGATCGCAAGGGCCGCAAGAATCGCAGCGATCATCGATCGTAACGATCGCTGCGATCGTTACGATTATATGGAAACCAAGCTTTAGAGAGGTGTCCGACTTTTATAGAGTCGAGATAACATGACACCAGTAATTCTGAGATAATAAAGCTGGAACTATGCACAATGAATACACGTTTGTTGAAAGTCTGTTTAAAATCGTTTATTTAAGCAAAACCCACAAACTGGAACAAAAATGATACTAAAATTGGACTTGTTTGTTCATATTCAGCAAGTGCAATATTCTCAATTGTCCGTTGACGGTTTAAAAGTGTCCGTTGTCCGTCTTAGAGAGGTGTCCGTCTTATAGAAAGTTTAGTTACAGTAAAATGAGTGAAAAACGGCAGGGTCCAACAACAGGTGTCCGTCTTATAGTGGTGTCCGTTAAGAGAGACTAAGTTGACTGTACAACCTTTTATTCAGTAAAAAGGCTAACTGATCCCAGACCCTCTTCCTGTGAATCCGATCTTTGGTTCAAACACGCTTTTATTTAAGCCTGGTTTCCATATAATCGCAACGATCGCAACGATCGCAACGATCGCAACGATCGCAGCGATCGCAGAAAAAAGTGTTGTGCGACCCTTGCGATCATATGGAAACCAAAACGTTGCGATCCTTGCGATCGTTGCGATCCTTGCGATTGCAATCGCTGAGATAAGCCTCGTTTCCATATAATCGCAACGATCGCAACGATCGCAGCGAACGTTACGATCGACGATCGCTGCGATTCTTGCGACCCTTGCGATCATATGGAAACCAAAACGTTGCGATCGTTGCGATCGCAGAGATAGAAATTTTTCTATCTCTGCGATCGCAATCGCAACGATCGCAAGGATCGCAACGTTTTGGTTTCTATATGATCGCAAGGGTCGCAAGAATCGCAGCGATCGTTGCGATCGTTGATCGTTGCGATCGTTGCAAATATATGTAAACCAGGCTTTAGTGTAATTAATGAGCACACAAGTAGCATTTAATTTCCTTTAATTTTATTATAATCAATCATTTACATTTCCAATGGAAAAACATCTACTTATTTACGCGCTTATAAAGTTCGAATAAACATGAGAGACCAGGTTTGGATTTCGAAGCGTTTACACTTGGCGCCCGAGAACTGGCACAAAACTGTGGGTCGTTCAGACGACTGGCTTCTGTCCCAAATTTCGTTTTGTAAAATACTGAAAAACAAATGGTACCATGCAAAAGAACTGCTGAAGAGGTTTCATTTGAATGGTCACAGCATAGGATTTCATCAACAGACTCAACAGTTAGAACAAATGGTATCATGCAAACGTTCTGCTGAAGAGGTTTCATTTGAATGGTAACACCATAGGATTTCATCAACAGACTCAACAGTTAGAACAAATGGTACCATGCAAAAGTACTGCTGAAGAGGTTTCATTTGAATGGTCACACCATAGGATTTCATCCACAGACTCAAAAGTTAGAACAAATGGTACCATGCAAAAGCACTGCTGAAGAGGTTTCATTTGAATGGTCACACCATAGGATTTCCTCCACAGACTCAAAAGTTAGAACAAATGGTACCATGCAAAAGTAACTGCTGAAGAGGTTTCATTTGAATGGTCACACCATAGGATTTCAACAGACTCAAAAGTTAGAACAAATGGTACCATGCAAAAGTACTGCTGAAGAGGTTTCGTTTGAATAGTCACACCATAGGATTTAGTCGACTGACTCAAAAGTTAGAACCATTACATGTCTCCATAACTGACTCTTTTTATCCAATTTAGTTGTATATTTGGTGGCATTTAGCGATATATAATGGAAATTTAGTAAACACGATTTGGTTATTTCGGCGGGGAAGTGTCCCTTTAAGACAAAACTTTTTTTATATAAAAGATTAACGGTGATGTAAACTGCATCGTTTTAACACTGTGAGGAACGGAAAATTAAAGCTGGTATTTGGCCTTGAGACAAGTAAGAGCGATATAAGGAGTTTGATGAAGGTTTAAAGGTAAGTTTTACCCCAGCGCATGAGACACTTGCACTGCCACCCACTATAGAGCCAGTCCAGACATCGGAAGTTATTTGAACTGTTGCGGTGTACGTTAAACCAGCACGAATGAAAATCACTTGAGAGAAATGCACCTCGAATGTCTCATCTCCCCATTCGCTTATGCTTAGATAGGTGCCATTCTTTTCCGCGATTAAGGTACTTGCTTGGTACAAACGAATGATGACTGGGAAATTAGCAGGGAATTTATTATAGGAAACTCCATACAGACGGTATCCCAGTAGAATGACGTCACCATCTGTCTGGAAATCGATTGCGTCAATTTTCGTTTTATCATGCCACCAGGAGCCGTATGGCTGAATTCCACCTCGCCAACAGTTACAATTTGCTAGCAAAGAAAGAGTTGACTCAACATTAATCTTGTTTAATGGGCTATGTCAACACGTTTAGTGTTACTTTTAAAAGCCCAAAAGACATATTTACATCAGTTGAAACCCGAAACTAATGGCCCAGTTTGTTTACAATTATTCGCCTGGTTAGCTCAGTTGCCAGAGCCGGGCAGAGCGCAAGTCGGCAAGTCAAGGAGATCGCGGAAGTGCCTTAAAATAACTGAAGACGAAGGTGCTGCCTTTGCTATGACATCTGCAAATGGCAACACCTTCACGTGGCTTGGATGACTACCGTTAGAAATGGCGGTCCCGTCTCCGATGGGGACGTAAATGAACCACTGAAGACGTAACGAAACCCTGGCTGTGACCACTCTCAGTTCCATACATTGTTCATGGGTGGGGTGGCGGAGGAGGAGTGGATGAGATCGACAATGGACCGAGAGCGACCGGCTGAGGGGCCTTCATATGCTGACGTCCGATCTCATTCTCATACTGAGTGTATGTAAAGCGCCATGAGACATGTCATGCGTCCGCTATATAAGTAATTCAGTGATTAGTACCCTAAGCTAGGAGTAAAAATAAGTGTCTTAGGCTGCAGATAGCCAGGATGGAAATGAATTGCAACTTGAAAAAATTAGGCTAACTTTTTCAAGTTTATTGCTTTGTGTCTTGAAAACCTCGCCAAAACGCAGAGAAAACCTCTAGGTCTTAAGCCTATATTTTTTATTATATAACATTTTTTGGTGCAACAATGTTAGAATGTGTAGCCGGCACGTTAGATGATGCTTGACTAACATATTTTGTTGCAAGAATGTTTGATCGAAATCCAAATATTCTTCTAACAAAAAACATTATCTGACATGCCGGCTACACGTTCTAACATTGTTGAACCAACAAATGCTATATAACAATGTTAGAATGCGTAGCCGGGGCTTTAGGAGAAAAAATTACTGATATACAAATACCAACCTCCAGGAAGTTGTGGTCGTTGCACCATCAAGTTCATTGTGGCCTTCGCTGTTCCCATGCTGTTCTTGGCCACGCATTCGTACAACCATAGTTCTACTAACTATGGTACAACCCACTGTCAATAGGACTCAAGTCCTTAATGGTCAGCGTACCCTCCTTCACTTCAGTCTTTCCTTTTGGCAAACCCATCACTAATCTGGACCAGCTTAACTTGGGAGTTGGATTTCCTTCGGCTTGACAAATTTCTTGAAAGTCTATGTGCTGCATTGGTGTGGCCATTGATCGAGGTTTCTTTATGAAGATGGGAGGACCTTAAAATACAATTAATACCGGTGATGTTAGCTAAAATGAGCTTGAATTTATGAAACAAAAAAATACTCTCAAGTGTATTCCAGAAAGAGACAGGGACACTCAGATAAGTTCGATCTTTCTCTTGGTTCGTCAGATCTCAATAAGCTACCTCAATCGCCGTTTTAGAGGGAGGCTGGAAGATCTTATTCACAGGTCGTGAAATCCATTCCAGGATCATAGATTGTTCCTATGATTCCTGTTTTCTCCATATCCTATCTGGGACTTCAAGAAGGATTTGTAAGGGTTCCTTTCTTCTCAGTACTCATTGAAAATTACGTCTCACATATCATCTCGCTTTATACGAGTGCTAGGCGGCTTACACACATTGTTCACCATAGCAATAAGATGGAGGACGTAATGACGTCATACCTAAAAACCTGAGTTAGCATTTTGAAGGGTAATCATATCCCAAAAACAATTAACAACTGACTAATTTTAAAGATAAGATCTTTATTTGAAAGAAAGAAAGAAAGAAAGAAAGAAAGGAAGAAAGAAAGAAAGAAAGAAAGAAAGAAAGAAAGAAAGAAAGAAAGAAAGAAAGAAAGAAAGAAAGAAAGAAAGAAAGAAAGAAAGAAAGAATATTGCACAATATTTACAGATTGGATGGATGGGAAGTTGTGAATCTAACAATTTTTCTCTGCTACGTGGCTGTATTAAACGGTCTTAAACGTGTTCTTCAAATGGTTCGTCTTGTTTAAAAGATATAACTCATCGTGGAAAGTGGGTCCATAACTGAACTGGGAGGCGGCTGAATGAAAAGGGGGTACTTCTATCACAGGCTTTAGCTGTCAAACGCTGAAGTATCTGAAACATTTCTTGTACTTACTTTGAACAGTCAAATTCCCAGAGGCTTCAGACGATCCATCAGCATTTGTCGCAACACATGTGTACTTCCCAGCATCATTGTAGCTCAAGTTTCTGATAACTAGGACACCACCATTACTGATCGAGTATTTATACCCTGGCAGAAGTTTTTTGCCGTGGAATCGCCATTCGATACTCTTAGAAGGCATTCCACCAGTTGAGCAATACAATGTCGTATTTCTCTCCAGATCCACTGTCTGTTCCACCGGCAATACCATCACGAACGGGTCACATGTTGAATTTCCAGCTGTACCGGTACCAGGTGGTCCCGGCGGTCCTGGATCTCCTTTTTCTCCTGGCGCTCCTGAAAGCCCATCCAACCCATTTAATCCTGGTGGTCCCTTGTCGCCTGTAGTACCTTTCTTGCCTCTTTTGCCACGGGGTCCTTGTGGACCAGGAGGTCCAGCGGGGCCTGCAGGACACACGTTTCCAGTTACGTTGCAGTACTTAATGGGAATGAGCTGCAATTTCTCAAAGTACTTGTCCATTTCCTCAAATATGTCATCCATAGTAAAATTTAGACCTGGAATGTCCGGGAAATCTGGAGTTTCTGGAATTTCGTCCAAAGCCTGTCTGCGGTATCTTGGTCTGACGGTTGTCGGGGGCTCTTTAGAATCATTTTTATCTATAAGAACAAAGTTTGTTTATTAAATTTAATCAAGGGCTCACCCTTGTTTGGCCTCCAACTCTTATGAAATTTTATAGGTGTCTGCGCTCTCATTGTTGTTAACTCCAGTAAGCGTTTTTGTGTCTATTGCACATGACACTATGTTATCAATGGTGTCACAGGAAGTTTGTTGACTGTAAGCATTTTCCACACTCCTCATTTTCCACACTCCGCATTTTCTACACTCCTCATTTTCCACACTCCGCATTTTCTACACTCCTCATTTTCTACCACACCACAGGGAGCAGAGGAGCTAAATTTGATCTTTACGCGTTCGATCTTCGATCTGTTGTTTACGAGTCTGTTTTTCGCCCCAGCGGGACCCCAAGCGCAATCGGAGATCGAATAACGCAAGACACAGCGCGCGTTTTAAGCTCAAAGATCGAACGCGTATTAGGTCAAATTTGGCTCCTCTGCTCCCTGTGACCACACTCCTCATTTTCTAAACTCCGCACTCCGCACTCCTCGTTTTCCACCTAACCTACCTGAAGTTTATTAACCGGAAGTTGTTAACAATAGAACCGTCGACACAAGAATGACAGCTGTAACAATAATGCAATCACCAGGCAACCGGAAAGAGATCGCATATCAAATTCACTAAAGATTAAATAAAATGGCAAGAGACCAGAATCATGCAAAGACCTTTCCACACTTTCTACACACTAAAACAGAGGCGGATTTAGGGGGAGGGACCGAGGGGTCCGCGGCCCTCCCCTAAATCTCGCGGGAGGTAACCTGTGTGGCAGGCTCTAAGAAAGGGGAGAAGAAGGGGGGACTTTGGGCGCATGATGCACGTGTAGAGAACATGGAACGCGAAGGGAGAGGGGGAGGTAGTCAGTCCACCCACACTCTCTCCACGCACCTTACACGCACCCAAAATCCTCCCTTTCCCTCCCCTTACTTAACTAGCGCCTGTCATGCAGGCAAAGTAAGCGCATGTAAGCATGATACTACGTAGAACATTTAACGCGAAAAAACGACATGTTAGAGCCCAAACTGAAAGCCAAAATGCCACCGTGGACAGCTGTTTCGGACCGGTTGGGTCTCGTCAGCACGGTGTAGCAGCAAAAAGATAGAATCGCAGGCTACGCGGAAGGTGATTTTTGTGCCCGCTGTTGTGGTCACCCGCTCTTCTTTCCCTGAGGAAAATGAGAGACTACTCATAATCTTACTGAAGAAAAATAGCAGTACTGAAGTCAACAAAAATGGTTTTCGATATTCCAATACACATCTACACCTTTAATAACATCTGACAAATTTTGATACAGACAACTCAGTGAACCGCCGAAAATTCGTCTCATTTCGGTTGGCACGCATACATATATATATATAGGTGATACCGAGGCGTAACGCAGCATCTTTCTCGTCTTCCTAGTTCAAAACAAATGAATAACACTAGATTCTTACCTGAGGGATAACCAGGAAGTCTTGTAGAATCGACAGTCGGAGTTGGAGTTGTTTCCTTCAGCTTTTCACGACCTTCCATGTTCATGCGATTTTCCAACGCATTCAGGCGATCGTTGGTTATTTTATTCTTCATCCAGAGACATCCGCAAGCGAAAACTAAGACCAATGAAATTGAAATTGAACTAAAAAGAAGAAAATCTCGGACTAGAGACGATTTGGAAGAGGAGCGCGTTGATTCCATTTGTGGCGCTTTCATGTTAGTCACTTCGGCTGAGTTCACTGAATCATCCAACTAGTAACTTGCCATTAGAGTGTGTTCCTTTTATGCAACCACATCTCAAAGAGATATTTTTAAACCTTTGACTTAGGTTTGTTTCTATCATCATAGCAAAATTAGTCATGCGGTGAAGCGAGCAGAAAATCTTCAAATAATACGCACTTATTGCCCCCACGACGTCCCACGCAAGGTCAATCAAATCACAAACAAAATACGTATGCAGATCAAATCAAATCAAATTATTATATCTTGACCTTTGAATTGTTTCTTTCAAACAAATTACGTTCGATAGCTTAACACTCAAATCTGACATTACTAATACTTGATATTGGACATGCAGCCTGCAAGGAAGTTCTCAACTGAAGGTTCCCGAGGGAGGACTCACCTATAAAAATGACGGGGGTGCTCTTCGGAAAATTTGGAAAAACACCCTAAAAGGTACCAGAATCTCAGTTTGATAGGCGTGGCTCAAATATAATTTTACCCCTAAGAGGTACCAATTTTATACAACTCAAGACATATTCTGTGATATTTTTTTCAGCTCAATACCCTAAAAGATACCGCGATAATTCTAACTATAATCATTTTATATTTCAGCACCCTAAGCGGTACAGTACCAATCTACAAATTGTGACCCCGAAAAGGTACGACGAACCCCCCGTCATTTATATATCGGAGTCCCCCCCCCCGGATCAAGGTTATCCTTGAATGCGAGGGAGAAATGCATATGTGCCTCATCCCATTACCAACTTGCTAGCCCGTTGCTAGCAGGTTGTTAGTCAGTCGCTTCGCTGTTCACTGAATCATCCCGACTGGTAACTTGCCATTAGAGTGTGCTCCTTTTATGCAACCACATCTCAAAGAGTTATTTTTAAACATTTGACGTAGGTTTGTTTCTATCATCATGTGAAGCGAGCAGAAAATCTTCAAAAAATACGCACTTATTGCCCCCACGACGTCCCATGCAAGGTCATTATGTGATCAAATCACAAACATGACAAAATTCGCATGCAGTTCAAATCAAATCATTATATCTTGACCTTTGATTGTTTCCTTCAAACAAATTACGTTTATAGCTTAACACTCAAGTAGCCCAAAATTCAACTTGAAACAAAAGACATCACTACGAGGCTTTGGGGAATGATGGTTGGAATTTATATGTATATATAAACATCATTATTATTATTATTATTATTATTGACGCGCATGGTCTTGGCCGTGACGGAAACAAAAGAGCAACATGTATGAATTGAAGAGGGTTGAGGTCCAAGAGCCGAACTTTATAAGAAGCGAAAAACAAACTCCGGACCAAAAAAAATGGATGAATCCGTAATCAGCCGCTGCCGGGTAAAATTGTTTACAAAAGACCTATTCACTGCCCCCCGCACCCCTCCCCGTCCCCGTCCCCCTCCCCCTCTCCCTCACGCTCCTGCCTCCCCCTCCCCCCCTCCCTACCAAATAGACTTAGTGACTAAACAAACCACGGGTAACAAACTTCAATAAGCTTACGATCAGCCGTGTATTTTGTTTACTACACTGAATGGAACTCGGTGCATACTCAGAAAGAGTGGAATGTCAGTACAAAAGCGAGTTTCAGTTTTGTTCTGTTTTGTTAAAGTTCTTATGCGCTTAACAGCATACCAACATGCTCTGAAACGGGATACTGTAGTCACTAACGACCTAAATACATGTAATCCCCTTACTATAACGGAAGAATTTTTTTCGCACCCGTTTCTACGTTTTTCTTTTAATAACCGTAGTCGAGCGAGCCGCGAGTCGCGTGGAATGGGGGCGTCAGCCCTAGGAAAAAGTAAAACGTTTTACTTTGCTGTTTTACTTTTTCAGTAGGGTTGCAGCTCTTCGAAACCTCTATTTTCATTGGCCCGGTAAAACACAGCTGTTATTGTTTTTAGGGTTAGGGTCCATTGTTGTGTTGTTTGTCCTATTGTTAACTCTAAGGGTTGCAAACCAATGGTGCGAGACCTTACAAGAGCTGCAACATCCTACTTTTTTACTTTTCCTCGGGCTAACGCCCTCGTTGCTCGCGAATTGCGGCTAAGCCGCTCGCGCGCTCGCTCGACTAACTAAAAGAAAAATAAGAGACTGCTCAGTCCAGAACACCAAATCAACAATAACAACAACAACAACTTATTAGCATTCCGATAAACATAAATGGTATTGCTAATGACGAAATGAAAAAAGTACAAGGTACATTTGTATTGAAGTATAGTTAACAATACAGATTTCCGAGGACACCTTGCATCTGCCTGATTTTTTTATACATGAAAAACGTATTATTATACGTTGGTGTCACTAGCTCGATTTTGATTGGCTATAAGCACGCAGCTAATTATTGCTTGCTGTTTCTGTTACGTCATACCTACAGACAATAGTTTTATGCATGCAGAAGTGACGTAAGTTGTTTACTTACAAGTTGACTGCTGTGCATTGATCACTTTTTTGTGCGCGCTCTTGTCTTAACAAGTGCAGCTCAGGAATATGCATAATAAAACAATTATTGGATTCGGTTTTCGCATGATAGCGATAATTATCAAGGCCGCAGTTTGTGTTATCCGCCTCAGCCTTCGGCTTCGGCAGATAACACAAACTTTGGCCATGATAATTATCGCTATCATGCGAAAACCGAATCCAATAATTGTTAATTAACACGCTTATATATCGTGCTTGGCTTCAACCCAGCAAAGCATCTCGTGAGATCACACTGTGTGTGAGCATAGGAATTCGAGGTCACTAATAATTGGATTATAGCAGATTCTAGAGTTCAAAATAAGAAGAAATTATGAACAAAAAAAAGACCTTTAGTCAGTGTGGTGTAAGCATCATTCAGCATGATATTATATTTCGTGACCACAGCGAGTTCTCCTGTTCGGTGTTTTGTTGTAATTATCTTTCAGTATTGTTTCGATTCTGTTTCGATTTAAGATGTTTTTTTATCATTTTTAACCCCGGGGGGACTCCCATATTAATGGGGCGGAGATGCTCGTTGGAAATTTTGAATTAAACCCCTAAAGGAGACCAATCTGGGCGTGACCCAAGCTTTTTTTGACCCTTAAAAGAGAGCATTTTAAAACACAGACAAATTAAAAATACAGTATTTCTTCGCGTGCAACCCTAAACGAGACCTTGACGGCTAAATATAATGGCGTTTTGCCGAGAACACCCTAAGTGAGACCAAAATCCAAAATTTACACCCCTAAGCGAGACGACGAGCATCCCCGCCCCTTTCATATGGGAGCCCCCCCCCCCCGGTTTTCAACATAATACATTCGGTGGTAGAGTCGACATATTCGGGCCAAATGCTTATTTCGCTACCACTGCGTGATAAAAAGAAACGGCATCTCACAATCAGTACAATCCAGTCAAACCTGTATTAATGCGATCCGTATCAAGCAGTCACCCTGTGATTAACGGTCAGATATTTATACTGCTCCACCAGTATTAAACGGTCTTTTGCCTGAGAAACCATACGATTTCACTTAAATGAAATTTAATATACTATTTACAAGGCTAAAAAAGTTAAAAGAAAAAAACTGGCCCAACGTTCTCGACTAATTAAGTTATCTTCAGGGTAAAAGACCGTCCGTTATAGATGCACATTTCATAAGTTTTAAGTGACTCCAAATGTCTTCTTACGTTAGAATAAACTTGTTTGTTCAAACTGGGGCTCCATTGTTCTATTCTATGAGCAGTACAGTTCAAGTGTAACACCAGTGCAAAAAAGTGTAACACCAGGACAAATTACAAATAAAAAAATTGATGCAAAAATGTTCTGCAAAAAAATTTTGCCAAAAAAAATGCAAAATTATTAATAAGTAATCATACGGTTTTCTCGTTCAATTTGGGATTAATGAACACCCCTGTAAGGCCGACACCTCTCTACAGCGGAAAACTGGAGCTGGTCTCCAGCCAGAAAATAAGGACAAAAAACCTTCGCTGGAATGGACGTTTGCCCACACCACATGAACCAATTCGAAACTAGGAGAAGGCAAAATAGTCATAATAATACATGGCCTTGGCAGTTGTACTGTGGAATATTTTCTGATTTTGTTTTATTACCTTTGGTGTCATTTACGAGACTACACAAAAGACCGAAAACAAATCAGCTCAAGGGAGGAAAAAGTGATACGAAAACCAAAGCGTTCTGAATTAACTGTATACGACAAAAATCAATTAACTTAAATCTTACCGAAATATAATACAAAACAGTGATCTTGTGACTCATCTAAGAATAATTACTGTAGTACATGTACTTTGTATGTACTGTAGTACATGCTAACAAATATCATCTGTCCAAATCCTTACTCTCGTTCATGACCAGCTACGAAACGTGATATTGAGCACGTGACAGGTCAAATATAATATGAGTTGAGTGCGTGAAAGGTCAGACGTGTGCGGTTTAAGTGTATTATTTTGTAGGTCAAACGTTGAGTGAAGAGTATAACAGGTCAGACGTTTGTTTCTATGCTGCACAGCTTCTGTTCATCATCTTTTGTCGGTCTGTCGCCACCCACTGATTTATTAGGACCAGGCTTTTTGCAACAATAAATTCTGTAATCTTCTTCCCAGGATTCCGCCTGTTCCACGGTCTGGGGCATGGGACTGAATAGTGTCTCCGGTAGCCAGAGAGCAACTATCCCAGCCATCACTCCGAGCACTCCAAAAATGACCAGCGGCAGCGTTTTATCGACATTGGGAAGGTCAGCCTTAAAAAACAACAACAATACAACGACTTTGATGAGATACGCTACAAATGACTTTTCTGTAGTGGAATGCTTCGATGTATTTTCAAAAGAAAACAGTTTCATGGTATTGGTATTGTCGGACGAAACTGGAACGGTGTTGCCGTTAAAGAACTGCAAAGAGATTTAGATAAAGGTACTGACATGGAGAGAGGTTATTAGGCCTATATGGGCAAAAAGATGTCGAATCTATTAAAGCTTGTGCTTTTTACAAACTATTCCTTTTTATCTCGTGAATACGGGAAGCGTTGAACGAGCTATAGTACACGGGGACTTCAAACTCAGCATAAAAAAAAATATTATTCACTAGATGGCTCTTAGAGCCATTTGATTATTTTTTCGGTATTCCTATGCAGCGCAATTGCAGAAGCCGAAGCACGTTTACACGTTGTTAACGTCGTACATAGTAGATGGCTTTTAGAGCCTTCTAATTAAACCAGGTTTTAACAAAACCTAATTACAGATAAACCTCCTCGGGAGATACGCGCGCCGACAAAGCCAGCTAACTGAGCTTGTAAACCCGAGGAGGAAAGCCCTGATGACTTCTGTTGGTTGTGTGGTGCTCATCTATAGCTGAAATTTGGTAAATTTGGCAAAAGCGTAAAAAGTGGACATTCCTTTTAGGAGGGGGCGGGGGAGTAGCTCTGGTTGAGCTAACTCGCTGCGCGGGGAGGTACCGGTTCAATACATTAATAGGTTATTTTCCAATCATGGTACTTCTTCTTATAAATTCTGTTTCTTAATCGTATTCCTCTATAACTACATTTTGTGACTATAGCTCAATCAACTACTACTGCAACTCTTTCTTTACCCTTACAGCCTTACCGTTTGTACAGCTCTACATATTTTTGCCTCAATATTTCAAAACGAATTTTACTGATCATGAAATGTTTGCTAGTTAACTTCAAATAACTGAAAATCGCTGAGGACAACGCCTTATTCTAATAGTGAAAATCATCTAAACCTAAACATTAAAACTAAAGTTTCCTGCACTTAATTTGTGCTTAATCCAATTTATGAAGGAAACGTCAAAGATTAAAAGGTTTGTGTTAAATGTGGAGAGAAGATGTCCCTGAATTTAAAGCTATTGATTATAACATTTTTAATTTTTATGACTTATCTGCCCTTCCTTTCTACAAACACCCACTTAATGAAAGCTTCTAGAAAACTTATAAAATGCTGCAAGTCACTCTGTGACAAAAGCACCACATAAAAAAAAATAAAAAAAATGTCATAGTAATGTGAAAATAAAGTATTGTATTGTTATTGTGAAAACTCTGTTTAAACCTTTGAACAGAGCGTTGTGTATTAAGCATTGAAAATTTTCAAGTGCAAAGGATTCTGGGAAGGTGACTTTCATAATTATATATAATTATTGCTTTAACTATTATTTCTCGAATATATTTTTTTTCTCGAAGATTGTAGTGTTGGTGAAACAGACTTGTTAGAGATCCTTGGAATTGACAATTAGTGTTTTCTTACCAGCAGTACAATGTATGGTGCCAATATTGCTCCAACACGGGCCATCATGGATGAAACTCCAACGCCAATGTTCCTAAGATATCAGCGGAATGAAACAGACAATATTAAAATGCGAGAAAACGTACACTTACTTTCCATTTTTCCTTCATGTTGTTTTTATGCCTGTACATCTGCCCACATACAAGAAATAAATCGGTGATCACTGAAGTAAAGAAGTCACACGATAATTCGCCAGCCTTCGGCACTAAGGAATCGTTTGAACAACCAATATGAGCTATGATTGGTTAATGCTTACCTTTGGAAACCATCAATCAACTAACGCTTGTCACCCAAAAAGGCCGATTTACATGGTACAACTTTGTCGCATGCGACTTTTTGTAGCGCGCCCTAATTGCGTCAGGCGAAAATTGTATACAACTCGCATCATATAACTTTGTATTTGGCTACTATTATCGCAGAGTTTTAACATGATTCAAAATCCTACAACTTTTTTCGTGTTGCATCCAACAGTTGCGAGCGAGTTCTAGGCTGATTTAGACGACGCGATTCGTGTCGTATGTATGGCGTGATCAGGTTGCATATGATAGTTGTAGGCAAAAGTTGTGTCACCTAAATCAACCTAAACGATCCCAGAAAGCCTGTTGTCGAAACCTGGTACGTAGTCTCCCTGAATTGTGGCATATTATAGTCACGCACCTGATGACGGTTGGAAAGAGCTCAGCAGTGAACACATAGATTGCAAGAAATGTGGATAAAATACAAAACTTGCCGATCATTGCCAGAGTTGTTATCACTGGCTGGTATTCTGAAATTAAAAGGAGCAAAAAGGTTCAGCAAAGGTTCATACCACCCATCGTCAGCTGAATGCATTATACAGTTTCAAAATGAGCAGTACCGTCTGGCTAAATGCATACGTTTTAAAAATATCTGTGATCATGGATTCAAACCTTTAAACTAAGGCTGCTATTTTTTTGACAATAAATGGAAATCATTATTTACATACCAGGTTGTTCTGGTACAGCTAACACTAACAGGCCAGACACCCCACCAACCAGCATGAACGTACAGTATGGTATACGTCTACCAAACCTGAAAACACAACATTCCACGCTGCATGAAAACATAGCACATATCTCCTACATAAATTCAATCAAAATCGTATTTATTAAGGGCAAAAACTTCAAAAGCCACTCTTAAAATAAAATTTAAATCCTGAAAGCAGAGGTTGCAGTGTTAATAATTTCATACTTTCTCTTCCATGGCTGTATGTATTTACCTTTGCAGACAGAGCCAGGCCAGCAATGCACTGGGCAGCTCTATGATGATGAGAATGAAGAAGTTCACGTACATGTTCCCCGCCAGATTCTTCACGTTCAAACTGAGTCCAAAATACACCAGAGCGTTTACAAACCTAAAAACCAAAAGTATGAAAACAAATAAATACAAGGGACAAAATACAAACAAAAAACATAATAAAAGGAAAGACTTAAATTAACAAATTAGTTTTAGTTTTCCAATTTTATAAATACAGTCATCTTTCTCAAAACGGACACCGTTGCGAGGCATCCATCTTCTTAAGGTGGCTCCCTAGAGTTTTACCAAGAGCACTTACACCGAACTGTCATGAGTTACAAAATAAAGCCAAACTTTCTTGTCTTGCAATTGACCATTAAGAATGCCAGTATATTTATGCTTGTTTATTAGTTGCCATATTTTGCAGAGGCCGTTGCCATGGCAACAGAGCTTCTAAAGAATGGCAAATATTGTGCAAGAATAGGCCATTTCCGAGTTGCCTTTAGCCTCTCTATCAAAGCGAGGCTAGGTGCGAAACCTTTCATATGAAAATGAGTTTTCATTCACATGCAAATAAGTTTTATTTTGCATGTGAATGAAAACTCATTTTCATTTCGACCTTAATTCTTTAAAATTTAGAGTTTCCTTCGGTGAATTGTTTTTTCAACTTTGCTGTCTTGGAGAAAAAAGGTTAAATTTGGGATCTCAAAACGTAATCACCAGCACCACAAATATGTGATAATCGATAGCCACCCTATCGATAAACCGCAGCGCTATAAATCTCAAACTGATGTGAACAGGCACTGTTTACTGATTGCCGGCAAAAATGTCTTTGTGAACACACCAAAGCACGGAGTCATCTACGATTTTCTTAAGAACTACGAGTAAGCCTGTTCCATTTTCTTAGATAATGAGGAGAAATGACAGCAAAGTCACAATTTCTTTCTTGGAATATCTGCTTCTATCCAGATCTTGCTGACAGAATGGATCATGATGTTATCCACCAAAAACCAATTGCGTTATCCACTGGGTAGAGATTTATCCAGTTGATAACGCCATCCAGTTATCCATATACATTAACTTTTCAGAATGTAAATCTAGGACTTTTCAATGAGATTGCCGTAACTTAAATAATCTATTAAATAATAAAATGGTAATCATTTGAAAAGTGAAAGAATAGAATCATAAAATTGTGAAAAACAGCTGACATTTACGTTATAACTAACTTACCAGTTAAAACAGCATATGATGATTCTCTTTCTCAATTTAGGTGTCCGAAAAAGGTCTAAAGACCCATAACGCCGGGTATCGTCCTTCCTGACGTCAGCTTTTTTTACTTCCGAGATCACGTGTTTCAGATGTTTGGCGTCAACATTGACTCCATTTTTAGCAGCATATTTCATCAAAAGACTGTGTGCTTCGTCTAGGCGATTGTTAGCAACAAGCCAGCGGGGAGACTCAGGAATCCACCTCAAGAAAACAACCAATACACGCTTTAGCTTACGCAATCGCCTGACTAGCCTGCAATCAGGCCGCCTATTTGGGTTTCACGTGGGCTTGGTTTCGCGCGAGTGTCGAAAGTGAGCGGCAAAGTCGCGAGGGAGAATGGGGCGAGAAACAAAGGGCCTGTACGCGACCCTGTACGCAAGGCCCCGATATTTGAATATCCCGCGTTCGTCCACGAGCACAGCAATCTGATTGGTAAAAGGTGACAGGCGTCATAACTCCGGAACTGAATTTCACAACATCAAAAATGTCGTCTGTGGTTTTGTTCAAGAAGCGCTCCGCAAGATTTCGGTTAATTCCGAGCTTCCGTCATTGTGAAAAGTAGAACAGCAAGAACTGAGCCGTTAACTGTTTACTTGACTGCTCGCAGGTCACACACCTTAAAAACAACAGTTCTCTCTTTTATTTGAAACAATGCGTATTTGTGTCACGCTAAGATATGTATCTAATTCATCGTTTTCGAAACAAAATTTGGTTTATTTGAACTTTTACAAATGGCATCGAAACTTCACACATTTAAAAACAACATTTATCGTGCTGTAGCATATTCCTTAGTCTATAAAAATCCATTTGAAGTCCTTCAGAGCTCGAAGCTCTATGCACTGGTCAGTGGAATTACGTGGAAAAGTTTACAGCCGATCGAGTGAAAATTTACCACTCGCAACACATTGATCAGTGTAACTCGTTTTGCGCTTGCGCGCATTCACAAGTTAAAAGGAAGTCGAACACTGTTTAACAATTAGATTATTCGCTCTTGATTTCTATCGCGTGACAGTTGATGAAGGAGAAGCCCGAATCAACTATCGCGCGATAGAAATCAAGAGCGAATAATCTACTTGTTTTAGTATAAATCTACTAGACGTTTAAAACTTAACAACAAATACTCTTCACAGACACTTCGAAAACGCGAAGAAGCGGCCGCCATTAGGCTTTTCTTATTCTCAAATAGAAGAGCCTACTTGCAGGCTATCGTCTGACGCATATCGTAAAACAGTTCTGCAAACAGATACTGATTTTGCGCAACAAAATGGTATTACAGTGACACGATATTTTATTTCACAATCTCTCTGACTATTACTGAGGGCTCAGAGAATCGTCGAAGATGATATTTCTACCTTTCAGTTTATAAAGTTACAATGTATTTAGCCTAACTTGAGAATCCATTAACGATAAAGTAAAAAGTACTGCAGATTTGATTAACCCTGTCACTCCTAGAGTCAGTTAGGCAGACATGCCATGTTGTTATAACTTTTGAGTTTGTAAACAAAATCTTATGGTGTGACCATTCAAATGAAACCTCTTCGGGAGCACTTTTCTATGGTACCCCTTGTTTTTTCAATATTTTACAAAACGAAATTTGGGATTTTTCTTGAAGTTTGATATTTGTCACTCTTGCATGGGAGTTAAAGGTTAACAATTTGTATCAAGTGTAACACTAATGTACCAAAGCTTTTTTCTGTAATATGTTTCGTGTGCTTTACTTTATAGCCAAAAACCTACCACCAAAAACCAAGTAGTAAAGTGCCAGGTAACGACACCGCAAGCATCAAGTGCCTCCAATCCCTCAATAAATACGCCAGCAGGGACAAAATAGCATACCCCAGCGTCATGAAGATGTTGCTAACAAACCCTGCAGCAGTTCTGTTAGATGTGACAGACAGCTCCAAACAGTAAACAAATCGTGAAAGAAGGCAGCCTGCCGCCGCAGCACCAGCGCCAACACGGAACAAGGCAAAAAGAGACAGGCAGTCGGCCAAGGCGGACACAGTGCCACAGCATGCCTGAAAGGTCAATAATTAACACTTAATGACTGGTCCCGAGGCAAACAGTGAATTTTATTGCCCACTCACGGACGTTTGGCGGGAAACAGTTTGATTGATTGTTAGATGCCATGTGACAATGAATCGACCAATGAACGCGCGCGGTGTATTGAGAAAAACTCAAGCTATATAACAACACAAATTATAGTTTGTGATTGGCCAAGTATCGATGAAAAGCGTGTACTGAGTCTGTCACGAGCTGTTTCAATCTTATCAAACTGCATGGTCTCGTGTCACGATCGATTTGTGACACAAATCCGTGCCATCAGAGCAACATTATACATGCATGGTGGCCGCCAAAACAAATGCATTCTACGAAAGCGAAAGCTTAGGGCGCGATCGGCCTCGCTTTGGATTACGCTACAGCGCACATGCAATATATGGTGATAACACCCGATCGGAAGGTCACTTACCAGGCAGGCGATACTGAGAAACACTGCGATCTTGCGTCCAAAGTGATCCGAGATACTACTGAAAGCATATGAACCAATCAGCAGGCCGGCCAGATATGCTGCTTGACTCAAGGCCTTTAGATGTCTCCTGCTACAGATTAGCTCCCACTGAGATCAAAAACAATAATGAACAATAATGTCTACAATTCTTAGCAAGGTAATAAGGTATATTTAGACCGCACATTTTAGCCGGTGTTAACGATGCAAGCAGTTCTTTTATCAGATGCGTCCACACACGTGTCGTTTTCTTTTGCGATAATATAGGCACCTGTGGTCCAAAGATAGACTGCTAGCTGTCCCTTTTCAGTCAATCGAGGGGGCGATGGGGGGGCGGATCACAAAAACAAGCTCGGCGAGACTGGAGCGAGCGAACGAGCCGAGGGGAAACTGGGGGAGAGGCGGTAGGAAAAGGGACTGCAGTCTTTTCTGTAACTTTCGCGTTCGAATTCCGCGCCGCACCAGGGACTGAAAACTCCGATTGGTTTATAGACAATAGAAAGCTGTCAGGGAAGTTTGACGAGTATTAACAATCTTGACACATCTTTGCCTTCCCGCCTCCTCCCCAGAGCCCCCTCGGTTCGGGTTACTTTCACTCGCTCGCCGCTCGGGCCGATCGAGTGATTTGCTCGCCCGCTCGACTATCCAGAGAGGGACTGCTAGCAGTCTACTCCAAAGACTGAAACCAAGTGCTGAAACCCAGAGTCTCTAACGACCGTCCAGAGATTCGTATTGCCAGTTTAATATAAGCTAATATAAGCCTTGTAATCTGACTATTAACATGAATCAAAGGCTCCTATCAGCCAACTCGTGAATATGTGTAGCTGAATTTTTGAAAACGTGGCTGATAAAAAGAGAGATCAAAGGGCTCTATGAGCCATCTCGGGAATACGAAACAACGTAAGGTTAACTTTACTTGTTCTTGATGTTTTGTAATTAAGTTTCGTGCTTTTGATAATCCTTTAACTTCGAAAAATTATCCATTGTTTCAGCCAGCAAAACAGTAAACTGTATAAAAAAAACCCTTGTAATCCGCAGTTAACACTTATAAGCGGGGACGAGGAGAGGCAAAAAGGGATTTCTTTTTCGGTAATAAATTCGCCAGCAGACACGCGCGAGAATCCACGCTTTCGGCACTTCATGACTTTGCGAGCAGCGTGCAATGATTTGAGCGAAAAAAAAAAACAGTAAAATGATAAATGCTAACTTGCCATTTTAATTCCATTTGCAGTTTACAAATAATCGTATTCAATTTACAAATAAGCGATGGATTCCTATGATCCGGCCCGCGAGACCAAGCGCTTTCTCGCAGGCTACACATTTAAAAACATGTATTGCCCTGTAGGACCTGTAAGGTTTGTTCAAGTATTAACTATATGGACTTATAAGTGGAGACGTTAACTGGCTAGACTCGTGTTTTCCGGCGCTCATGAAACGATATATTTTAAAACCGCACGGAGAAACCGTCTTTGCTCTGATGCAAATCCCTTCCAAAATGACCAAAAAAAGACACGGACGCACAAGTAAGTGCAAGCAAATCGTTCGTTTTACATGATACATTAGTATTTTATAGCAAAAAAGCGCTCGGGTTCCCTGTGGCTGGACCAGCAGATGCACAAATGATTTGAATCATTAAATCTCATTATTTAGCCCGCGTTTATGTTAAAATGAGCGTACAGTCGAGCCCCTATTGAGCGGCCACCCTCGTTTAAGCGAGCAGTTATCAAAGTCTCGAATTTATTGTCACTATATACTGTAAATAAAACGGTGAAAACATCTTTGTGTGACATAAATATGTATTATCTGAAACGAGACTTGTAAATGAGGTAATACATTGGGGAATTACAAAAACGTTTACAGTGTGAAGTTTAAAGTGTACTGGATCCCTTGTTGAGAGCTGTGGGCTCCAGCTGTCATCTCGGTTCTCATTGAGCGGGGAATAATGATTCTTGTTCCACGGAAGACTATATAATTTCGGGTGGCTAGTTCATCTCTGTACGTACGGCCAGTAGTCACGTGCACTAAGAGGAGTCTTCAGTTTGTCATCAGTGTTTGCAGGGAGGCATCTCTTTTGGTTTCATGACGTATTTTCTCAAGAAGTTGGTCTGTGACAAAGATTACTTCTACCAGGTTAGTTTCTTCGACTTCTTGTCGGAATCTGTCTGTCAGATAGTAGGGCGAATCTGCCTTAGCGCCACGTCAAGGAAGAGCTGATCAAGAGAGTGTGTCACTAATGAACATTAGAGGACCAGACTTGTACATCACATCAGAATCTCATTCTCTGAAGGTGTTTGGGACTTGTAAGGATTTACTTTGCAAAGATCGTCATCAGTGGTTTGTAGTCTGATAGCACTTGAACAACATCTTTGCCCAGGATGTAATGCTCGAATCGTTCTGCCGCAAAGACAATAGCAAGGCATTCCTTTTCTTTCAGGGCGTAGTTCCGCTAAGTCCGGTAAGTGCTCTTGAGGCGTAAGCTATTGGGTATCCATCTTGCGTACGAACCGTGTTTAAACCAACGTCAGAGCTGTCGCATTCAATTGTGACTTCCTTGATGACATCGAAATAACGCAGGACAGGTGCTTGAGTGACCAATTCCTTAATTCTTGCAAAGCATTCTTCGTGTTGAGGTAACCAATCGAACACAGCGTGGCTGTCTGCGAGACGACGAAAGGGGTTCACATACGCTGCTGAGTTGTGGGAGGAATTTGAAGAGGTAAGTGACTACTCCAATGAGCCGTTTAACTCCCTGTACATCTGTTTGGGGTGGCATATCGCGGCGGATGGCTTGAATCTTTTCAGCGTCAGCTTGCAGACATCCTGCTCCTTATATGTGGCCTATGTACGCTACTTTGCTGAGCATGAAGCGTTATTTCTTCTTATTAAGTTTTAGATCTCGTTCTCTGCAATGACACTGTGGCTTCTTCAATGGAGTCACCAGATCGAGTGCTTATTTGTATATCTGTCCCCGTATACAATACCTCCTTCAACGCTTCGAGTATTCAAGGCTAGAGATAAAACGCTTTGATTTTACTAAGTAGCTTAGGTTTTCATGTTGTTTTAACAAATATGTATTCAACGCGCGGACCGGCTCATTCGTTCTAAATGTAAACTTAATCAGAAGAACGTTTTGAAAAGTTAGAGGGTGCGTGTGACAAAAGTAACCAAAGAAGCTCAAAGAATACACAACCCATACTCCCTTTCGGTCGTCGCATACACTCAATACATCAATCCTATCAATGGGCACACGAACAAAATGTATCTACAGAAAATGCAACTGGCTGAACACCATAGTACAGTTATAGAATCAATTCGAATAGAAAATTGAATAAAACTGAAACCTTACCTCTGATACTGCACTTGTAAATTCATCCTCGAATTCGTATTTGGTGCAATTAACACAACACTTGTCAGCGGAGCATGTCGAATTGTTCATAATCACTGAGTTGCAGTGATATGGCGGAGAGGCACCATAGAAAACGAGCACAAGTTGTTGAAGACCAATAGGTACGGTCATCAAACACATGAATCCGTACAGCAACATGGGATACCGGCCAAATCCACCGACTAATCGAAGCAAGTCGTCAAATTCATACCTTTTATTTGTCGTCGATGATGTATTCAAATTAATTGTGTTGTCTGGCTTGCTGCTATCACGGCTGGCTTCCATACTGATTCAAGTGATGTTCTTTGTTTCAAATTTTAAAAACTGAAAGATCGTGTGTACTTTCTATGAAATTATACCATTTAAAAGTGTCTCATGGAAGTTCGTTTACTAGCTCCAGTCGCTATGATCACTATGCAGACTAATATTTACTGTCAAATTGCTCCAACACGTGTCAAATTAATGTGACTGACATGTGGCAGACTGAAACTTACTATTGTGTTTGTGTTGTATGGCGTACATGATTTTATTGTTCCGTCGGGTGAATATTTGTCATTGCTGTGTCATGGACGGACCATTTAATTTTTGTTGGGGGGGGGGGGGAGGGGGTTAGGCAATTACCAAAAAAAAATTCCTGCAGAAGAAATTTAAGAGAAAACAAAATCGTGCACAAGAAAGAACGTGAAAAAAAATTCAAGCATTAAGGTAAAAAAATTCTTGCAAATAGTGATGCTGAAAAAAAAAATCATGCCCAGAAGAAATTGCCCCCCCCCCCCCCCCCCCCACGAAATGATAAACAAGATGATCCGTCCCTGCCTGTAATCTAATCTTTATGATTTCTAAAATCATATCGTGACCTATCGTATCGCCATATGATGGCATGCGAACTGAATCACGCAATTGACAGTCTCCTGCATACAAGCGCACTTCGCAATCCATCAGAAGGACGCCATCTCGCAACCGCTTCTGACTCACCCGAGGTCGCCTTCGTGATAGAAGCATAAATTAAGGGAAAGAAGTTATTGTTTTACAAATAAACTTTGATAAAATGACAATGAACCTCCTTTTCACGGATGGCCGATTACAACTTCTACCACGCGACATCGCGTGACAATCTTTCGAAAGCTTTTTAATATTAAAAGAAAAAAATAAGAGGAGCTGAGGCTGTCGGATACCGGAAATAGAATTTGAGACAAAGGGCAAAGCCCGCAAAGGAGGGAAATTTGTTACCAATTTGTCTTGACCTGATTAGCCTTCGAAATTCTCCGTATTACATTAGTACTTCATTTTCAGTGACGTCTGTGCCACATAGCAATCATTTGGGAACTAAAATATATTTTGTTCGGATGGGAAGCAAATTTAATATTCAAACACTGAGTGCTTTCTTTGAAGAGCAATTTTCAGAAAGATCATGAAGGACGCCAAAACAGCAGAGTATGAAACGGCTACAACCACCAGGTACTCTATCTCCAAAGTAAACGAGGGATTTGGAAATACAAGTAAGTGGCCGTTTTCACATGCATTAGGGTAGAATTATTTGTAACTTGGTGCTGTAAATGGCTGTATCCCCAAGTATGGCAGCTTCTGAAGAGCAAGTTGTTAAACTACGAGCGTCAGGAGAGTGGCTAACCCCGGGAGAGGGGGGGGGGGGGGGGGTACTCAACAAAGTTTTGTACGGAGATGCTCCGCTCCAGGGTCCAAACCCTTACCCTTTCATATACCGTTTTTGACAGAAAAGGTACCCCTTTCATATACCTTTCATTGAAAATGGTACCCTTTCATATACCTTTTATTGAAAATGGTACCCCTTTCATATAGCCTTTATGTGCGTCTGTTTGATATATTTTGAAAGGCGCTTTTTATAACACTTAGATGGCGGTTTTCCCTACTTTTGTTGTACTTCAACTCGTGTTTACGCTGCCTTTTCCTGATTCTTCGTGAAATCCCTACCCTTTCATATACTTCAACTCGTGAAATCCCTACCCTTTCATATACCTCCAGCCTCAAAAAGGTACCCCTTTCGGGCGGAGCATCCCCGTATAGCCCATTATAGGGAGTACCCCCCCGGGTGGCTAACAGATCATATCACATGGGCGTACCCAGGACTTTTTCAGAGGTACGCACAATCACCAAATCTTCACATAAATTTTCAACTAGGTCGTATACTTTTTTGCATTTTTACTTATTTTTTCGACTTTTTCAGGTACACACGTGCGTACGTGCGTGCAGGTAGCAACACCCCTGTATCATAGGCGCAGCTCACGTGACGGTGCTTCGAAAGAAGTTTCCTTACATAACAGGTATGGAAAACACCACATTGGGGACAGTCGTCAACTATAAAATGGGGAATTTGAAGAGTCCCTAGAGTACAACGACAGATGAATCATGATGACTGTGGCGTGTTCGCAAACGGCTTTCCTGGTCTCTATCTCTTTTTATTACTCCATGGCCTGAACCCGTCTGAACAGACATCTGACCGTGGCGCGATGAGACCACATATCTACTCTTTTCGCGGAGGGAACCGTAGTGGCGTCACCGCGAAAAGTCGTCTGTTTTCTAAGGCTAAATACGGTTAACCGGTCTTAACCCTTTCTACACCGAAGGGACAGAGCAAAGTGTCAGTCTTAGAGAAGTGTCCGTATTAAAGAGGTCACTACGATGACGTGTTCAGCAACTAAAAATTGATTAATTTTGAGACACTGTCTATCGGAAGGGTACTACATTGTATAAACTGCAAAACAGTCGTTTTTTTCCGCTGGCTCGCTCGCAAAGGCGCGAAGCGCCAAAAGCGTCTGAAGCGTGGATACCCGCGCGCGAAGCGCACGAGCGTCTCTCTCAAGTCCCACTCTCCATATTCACACTTGCTCCAGACCTTTTATTCAACGACCGCGCGCATTCGTATGGTAACGCAAAAAATACGACTGTTTTGCAGTCTATACATTGTACATCTCAGCTACATACCGTATACGAATCACTTTTTTGAAACGAAACGAACTACAACGCAATGCAGCATGTAAAGAAGTAATGAAAAGTACAATTCTGAATACGGTTTTCGACAGTTTGTTTGTAACCACAAACAACCTTCTTTTCATTTTGGTTTTGCACTGCTACGCTTTGTGACTGGCCTGGATTTTCTTCGCGGTTTGATTGGTTCATTGGATTATCTGCCTCTGTTTTCATTTGGCCAGAGTAATATACATATTATTATTATTATTATTATTATTATTATTATTATTTATAACCATGTAATTTTCAAATTTTAGGAGCCGTTACAATATTTTCTTTCAGTATAGCCCTGGCCCTGAGGAAGACTAGTACAATTAGTCGAAATATTGGCCATTAATAAATCTGCCCTTTGCCGTAGTGCCAGCCTTGCATTCAGTTTTGTATTTTTTTGTTTTTTTTATTATAAGTCTTATACCGTATTTATTCGATTAAGCGCCCAACCTCGAATAAGCGCCCACCTCGAATAAGCGCCCACCCTGTAGGCAGGAAAAGTTAATAAGCGCTAGGGCTGTCCACAAGTTGCTCCAATTTTCTCAAAAAGTTGCTCCAATTTTCTCAAAAAGTTTCTCAAAAGTTGCTCCAAAACTGTAAAAGTTGCTCCAAAGTTGCTCAAAAGTTTCTTTCAATTTTTTAGTGTAAGAGATTGATTAACAACTTAAATAAAGATTTAATGAATAGATTTAACTTTGCACATATATTATATACATAATTATATCATACTGACTCATCAATATTGTTAAGACTGAGTCTCTCTCAACCCAAATCATAAAAATCTGATTCTCTGTATTGGCTTTCTTTTACAATAACCACGTGATTGTATTCGAACAAAACAAACTTTGCTAATATGCTTATTAAATATATAAAGTTTCTCTGACATACACGAGTGTATGTGGTATAAAACCATAGTCTTTCAATATTTACATCTTTGCGGATGTAGTACAGAGCACTGTCCCTGTTGGTCAATGTTTTGCACCACCAGCTAGTCCACTGGGCTCCGCCATTTTGAATTTTTCAGCATATCCGCTGACCGCCTTCGGCTGCTACCACAGGCAGACCACCAGGGGAATAGTGTTTTTTTGTTTACAAAAGGTATTTTACGCAAAATCATGCATAAAAGCAACTGATGCTTTAAATTAGAACTCGAATGGGCGGTTTTTAGTTACAAATTGCCTTAAAAAAGCAACAAAGTTATTCAAAAAAGAAAAAAGTTGCACGAAATCCGAAAAGTTGCTCGAAGGACTAAAAGTTGCTCCAAATCTGAAAAGGTGCTCAAAAGTTGCCGAGCAACTTATGGACAGCCCTAATAAGCGCCCACCTCACCCCTCTAGGAGGCAGCACCAGAGAATTCGCTAATTGACCTTAGTGACAATGAGATTGAAATTGACTAAGTACTACTAAGAGACTTCCCCGAAGACCGAGTTTTCCGAAGTATTTTAAAGAAACTTTCAATGAACAGTTAAAATTATGCTTTGGTTTTGTTATTATTTTATTGTTTTGTTGCAAAATAAACTTACTACTTGCTGAAAATGGAGAATTTAATAAGCGCCCCTCCTCGACTAAGCGCCCACCTCGAATAAGCGCCCACTCTCAAGGTCCAAAAATTTAATAAGCGCCAAGGGCGCTTAATCGAATAAATACGGTAACTGATCTGGGAGAAAGGACAACCTCGTTCCCAGAGGAGCTACAATAAGCTACAATAAGCTTTCCAGAGGAGCTACAACAATGTTTTATGTGTCCAGCGTACTGCTAGGATCTGAAATGACGAACTGAAGCGTCCTGTGTGGTGATCAAGAAAGAAAGATGATAAATTGCCCATGAAATAAGAAACGTATTGCAAAAATGTAATGTTAGCTCAGATATCAGGTTACTGCGTGATAAATCATCTCATGAGCGCGCCCGGACGAAGCCTACACAACAGGCGCTTTTGGGGGTGCTCAAGCGGGCAACGAGCGCGCATCACGAGACACGAGAGGGGAGGTAGCGCTTATTTGTTTCGTTTCCCTTCCCTCACGTGACTCTCACGTGTGTCGCGCTGCGCGCTCGTTGCTCGCGCTCGAGCCCCAAAACCCGCTTGAGCACCCAAAACTTCCATAAAAGCGCCTGGTCATGTACAGGCGACCCGGCGCTGTCGCGACTGGTCTGACTGGTTCCCAGGTTTCTCATCTGTTCTCCAGTTCTGTTCTCAGTGGATTCTCAGCTCAGTGAGCTCAGTGCCGCTCTCACCTCAGTCGTTCTTACTGCGTCATGGCGTTCGTTGTGGCGTAGTGTTGTTGGGTTTTTATATCAAGATTTTGCGTTTAAAATGGCTTCTCGAAAGCCGTTTTGTTTATTTGTTTCGTTGTTTATTCTATCTTTCACTTTGATTTCATTTTCTAAGCCTCTGGACAAAGCAAATGAACTTATATCTTGGCTCGGACGGTTGAAAGGCGGTTTACGTAACAGAATTTTGTCAAACGGCGGCTGTGAAGCATGTAAAGTTCTGACGCTACTTGCTCAAGAAGCGTTCCTGACAAACGACGCCGAGAATGCCGTAGTTTATGAATCAAGAAAACTCTGCGAAGAGCTAAAGATTGAGGACAACCGAGTTTGTACCGAGGTTATCTCCGAATTCAAAAGTGAAGTATTAACAGTCTTTGACAAAGTGTTTTTGAGTCCTTCTGAAGTGTGTGGGAGCTTGTTGGGTCCTACATGTGCTCACAAAAGAGATCCTAGCGCATTTTGGAATATAACTATACCTGAAAAGAAGCCACCTGTTAAACCTATACCGCCGCCAAAAGTACGTAAACTTACTCATCTGGGGTTATTCATCATTTTCTAGAAATAAGCTTAAATTGCATGCTAATGCTATCTTTTCTCTCAGTATTGCTACTAGTGTTTTGTCTAATAGTGAAGGATCGAAACTCAACATGTATGCAAATCAGGTGACCATCAGTTTACTTGAATTTCAGTCTTGTGACCTGGCTTGTTACATGTACTTACATGTGATACCTTCATAAGATGAATTACCTACTCTGTTTACATAAGTTTGTAATCAAAACTCATTTCTGAAGATTACTATATCATATAGTTATGCATAAACAGTTTAACCTCTCTAATACGGACACCTGAGGGACAGAGCAAAGTGTCCGCATTAGAGAAGTGGGTATTATAGAGGTCACCACGATGAGAGTCACTTTTAAGACTCCACTGACAGTTTTATTAGTGTGCAGTAACTAAAAAGAGGCCTACATCAGTAGCATACTACATTGCACATCTCCATCTTCATACTGTATATGAATCACTGTTTTGAAATAAACTGAACTACAATGCAATGCTGCATGTAAAAAAAGCAATATAAAGTACAAATTATTCTGAAAACATATCTCGATATTTGTTTGCAACCACAAACAGGAAATTGTATTACATACACAAACTATCATCACCTGAATGTCCGAGTGTCTGTTAAAAAGCTGTTAAGTTTATGTCAATTTGCTCCCTGGGGCCGAGATTTAACATCTGTTGTCTGTATCACAGAGGTTTTCTTTAAACAAAACATGAAAATTTTGTTGGGACATAGGAAACCAGGCTAAATAAAACATCAGCTCAAGAAATTTACGCAGTTACCAAGCTTGTTGTGGCCAAGAACGAACGCAGTTTCGATGGAAAGTGGCGGTTTGTTTATTTGATACAGGATAATTCAATAGAAAAAAACAAATTTTAGCTTAAGTTTCTTAGCTAAAGCAAAAGTGTATCGTGTGTTTTGTTCACATTATGCGATTTTCTACGAATTATGCGATTTTTCGTGAATTATGCGATCGGATGCAATTTGAGGCCGATTATGCGAAATCGCACCATCGCGTAATATCAGAGGTCCTGTTAAGACAACATTCAAGTACCAACTACAATTTTTGAAAATATTTTTGGGACACCCTTGCATTTTGTCTTAACCATCAAGAGAAATTCTTGAAAATACTCTCTCTCACATAATGTGCTCTCGGCCAATGAAAAGGAAGAAAAAATGCAATGTTGTTGTTATTAACTGTTGTATTGAATTTCAGCCTGGTTCTCCTGTTTCAAGAGTTCTGCAATTCTCGGATATTCATGTTGATCACATGTATAAAGAAGGCAGTAACCCAAATTGTGGAGAACCTCTTTGTTGCCGCAGTAATGATAAACCTCCAGGTGTGTTTTATTTAAGTGTAAAAATTAAATTCCTAAAATTTTCTTGAACAAAATCCTGGCAATTTGAAGCAAAAATTTCATCTGAAACAAAGAGTGTCTGCAAGAATGCAAAGTATACATCTTCAAATTGAATGGTTGAGTGGAATAAAGCCCTGATCAACTGCTAGATTCTCCTTACAGTCTGTCTTGTATATGCTCATGTAACAAAGGGAGAATTTGGCTATAAATCACGAGTCACTTAGGGCCTTATCCCAAACTGAAATAAGGCCAGTAATCTGAAACCAAATTCTCCCTTTGTTACATGAGCATACACAAGACAAACTGGAAGGAGAATCTAACAGTTGATCAGAAGTCACTTAGGGCTTTATTCCACTCACCCCTTCAATTGGGGATTTTTATAGCCGTTTTAAATAAGACAGATATTTATAGGGACAACATCGCAAAAAACTCATGGAATGGAATAATTACTTTTAATTGTTTTATTTTATTGTTATGGTCATGTTTAACAATAAATTGCTTATTAATTTTCTTATTTCAGCTCCTGGACAACCCAAAGCAGGGAAATATGGAGATTATGCATGTGACATTCCACCTATAACACTAGAGAGTATGCTACAGCATATTAACACAACTCACCAGGTAATTATCAACATCTCTAATTTTTTTGTTGAATTTATTGCTTGTTAAACTACAACATTAACAAAATAAGCATTTACTCTACAATAACAACAACAATAAAAATAGCAATTTCACTATCACATTAGTGAATACAACTATTTACAATAAAATATTTAGTCTTGCAGTGTGCACCCGTATACAGTCCTTTGATTAAACGTTGTCACTGATCAGTCTTACCCCTATGCGACCAGACCGAAAGGGAGTATGGGTGAATTAAAATGCATGATTAATTATTCTCTATCGCGTTTACAATGGAGAACAAAACTCACGTTTGTCTTTGCGTGCTACGCAAAGACAAGAGTTGCTTCGATACATATTCCGTTAAGGACGTTCCGTATTTTGATAATGTGCAGCTATTGAATGTGAATTGATTTCTCTCCATAATACTTTTCGGTCTGGTCGCGTAGGGATGAGACCGATTTCAATGACAACGTTTAATCAAAAGACTGTATGATTTTCAAGAGTTGCAGAGTTTAAACAGCAGAAACAGATGAAACAGAAAATTTAAATACTGTAGTCCATCAGACATTGAACCAGAAAGACCAGTATGTTTAGTGCATCAGACATGTTAGTCCACCATTTAAAAAGTGGCAAAAAACAACTTGGTCTCGCTGATTGGATAAAAGAGAATAAGAGTGTCAGTGTCAGTGATGCCAGAGACTAAAAAAAGTCCCCTCTTTGGAGCTGTTGTTTACAGAGATTGGCAAAGAAATGCATCAAAATGTCAAATACACATGCAGAAACATTGTTCTCCCTCAATAAACCTATTGTTTTGTGCCACTATTGCTGCCATTGTCGCCTTAGTGATTGAATTGTGATTTTTGAGTCTCTGACATAACTTTTGCTGGCTATAGAACGTGCAAATTTAATTTTGGCTTTGAAAATTTAAAAATTATGGCCATTTCCCTTGATCGGATTGAAAAAATTGTTTGGACAGGTTACTTAATACATTATTTCCTTCCAAAAAAATGCACAAAAAATGAAATTCAAATATTTGATCTAACTGGTGCTTTTAAGGTGTAACAATAACAGGACAACAGTAAGCTAGCTCATACAGTGTTTATACTAATGAGCTCTGCTACAAGCACTTCTAAATACAATTTTGTAATGTTAGATTAAAATGCTTTACCCTGCAGTAAGCATTAAAGCAAAATAATGAGTCAATCGCTTTCTTATCAAACACAATCTCAGACAAGTTGACTTGAAAAAAGGAATCTACTTATGTTTCAATTCAATCCACGGTCACATACTGAACTTACAGTGTATGCACTGCAACTAGCAAACAGGATATTCTCTAGGCCTAGAAATTTATGGAAATTTGCTCACATGCAGTTTCATATAACTACAATTTAATACTGCCATATGTTCCTAGAGTCTCAGTTAGTGATGGGAATTCATAAAAGCTTTTCATGCTACTTCCTGTAAATCAGGGTTAGGCAGGCTTGTTGCTTCTGTCAGAAAAGATGTGCTCCTCATACTTGCCGCCATTCAAGTGATCGAAACATAAATTAAGTTTTGTAACCAAATACCATTGTGTGAGAGAAGATTGGATTAAAGTGATAAATGTTTGAAAACAACAATCAATGTCTCGGATTGAGAAGGATTCTAACAAGAGACGAAGAAGACGTCAAAAATAAAATTGCGGTTTTGTATCATTCGAAACCTGTAGTCTTTCCTTTCAGACCTTTTTACTGTAAGTATAAGAGTCTTGCCTTTTAGATGTCCATTCATTGTATTGTCTGATGGACATACATGTTAAGTCTGATGGACATGCATGTACGGTTCTGATGGACATGTGGGTCTAATGGACTTACGGGTTTGATGGACCACAGTGACACACACACACAGAGGATTGACATTGTAGTACATGTCAGGATTCTCATTAACTTTTTAAGTAATGTTTCACATAAGAACTATAGTAAACTTCATTGTTCTGTGGCAATGGCTCTTTCCCACATTGAATATCTTTGATTTTAAGAATAGAGGAGGGGCTGATGGTTCATAATTATATTTCAGTATAAAAATACAGAAAATCCATTTGCGTCAAACATATTTTAGGAAATGTTCGTGCTTAACCAATCAGAATAGCAGAAGACAATAGCTTCTAATTTTGCTTCTTTGATGAAATTCCCCAAATACAATATCTTTTAAAAATTGCATGTTGTGTGATTGGGTCTCAAAATACTTGAAACCTAAAAAAATTTAGACTTTATGCACCTTGAACCTTAACTTTTTGGCGGTTCTTTAGTCTCGGCCAATGAGATCACTAGTTGTAACAATGAAAATAGTTGGCATTCCATCGTGCGTTGCCATTCAGCACTATCCTTCTTATGCGGATCATTACTTAATCAACTGTTCCATTTCTGTTAACAGCCGTAACAATGTAGCACATGGCCAAAAGGCCTAACTAAACATTGTATTGAAACACCTTGATTCACAGCCATAACACCTACTAGTGACATCCCTCGCAGGTGTTATGGGTTACAGGTTCAACTGAGAACACTGCATGTAGCAATTCACAAGTATAACAATTAACACTGAGGGCTCATTCAAGTTGCTTAATTTTGCTTTCTTTGTTTTACAGGATATTGATTATGCCCTATGGACAGGAGATATTCCTGCACACAATATTTGGAACCAGTCGCGCACAGATCAGGTGCAGTTTTTGGATCATTACTAATCTCTTCTTTTTATTAATTTCTCCAGTCAGGGTTCTTGTTAAAAGCTCTTAATAGGTTAAATTTATATTTACCATTGAATTTTACTTTTGAACATTTTACTGTCTACATATACAGTCTGTACAGTATGCTGACAGCCCAGTATCTTTTGCTACTATCAGGGCTGTTCTCTAGCAGTTCGCATGTACGCCAGAGATGACTAACTTTAAAGTTTGTCTTTCGGTGACGAGAAAAACTTAGTTATTGCACATACATGTACATGTTGCTTAAAGGAGTTAGGTCATAGTGATTTTGAGGTTTTGGGGTCAAAACTGCCCCAAATTAAAACAAGTAAGTACCTTTGTTGTACACAAGATGCTTATAGAACACTAAGGGGAAGATATTAAGAGAATTTTTCGAAGAGAAAATAGGCCATAATCAGAGTTTTAGTGTGTTTTCCCAGACAGAAGCCATAAATTTGAAAAAAATTAGCTCATTTTTCTCAAGATCCAATCCATTTCCATCCTGGCCATCTGCAGCCCAAGACACTTATTTTTACTCTTAGAGCACCAGTAGAATAATTTTAAACAAAACTGGACTCCTATTTTGGGATTTTCACTGATATAAAGATGTATTTTGGCTCCGTAAAGTAACGCTAAAAATGGTGACATAGCCCCTTTAACTGCTAGGCACTGCAAATTTGACAGTTGTACTCCCTCTGTGTTCCCTATGATATAACTCTAAGGGCACAGTCTTGACTATTTGATGCTGTTATTCAGAAACTTTAACAGCCATGTAATGCAATACCACTTTTTTCTTGTAGAAAGCATCCATAGAATATGCCACCGAACTGATTCTAAAATACTTGCCTGGATTGAAAATGTTTCCTGCAGTTGGAAATCATGAGGGTGCTCCAGTTAACAGGTAACTTTCTGTTATCTTACGACTTTTCCCATCAAACAATAATAGTTTGCAGCTTAACTTTAATAATAATAATTAAGTTCTGGCTTTTTATCAACTGAAAATAATCCCACTGCTTGAGAGAAAGAAAGAGAAAGGGAATTATGTATTGCTAATAGCAGACAGTATTGATTAGACATTCTTGTCTCTTTATTTATATGTTACACTTTTAAGAAAGATATTTCACAGCTTTTTGTTTATAGTTTTGTTTTGTTTTGCCTTGTATATAGAGGGTAATATATGGCTGCCTAGAAATATGAAATTTTCTCTCTTCAAGTGTCCAACTCAGTTCACCAGGAGAAGAGAAAAATTAATGTCATTTCTTCAGGCAGCCATTATATTATTTTGTTTCACTTTTTAATTTGAATGACACTAAATTATTACCTAACAAAGTTTTCAGAATCTTATCAATTTTTGGAAGATTCTCCAAATAATGTGTGAAGGTTTGTATATGAATGTTTTTGTAAAATGTTTTCCAAAATTTTCAGAGGATGTGTAAAGGTTCCTGAGGAAGATCTGAAGATGTGTTGATTGTAGACCGACACCTTTAAGTTCATTTGAGATTAAATACATGTAAGGTTAAACATGATAGCTAATGTAAAGATACTGATATCTTCACCCTTTGCAGTGAAGATAAATTCAATATCTTCACTGTTGAGATACATGTATGTTTTTTCCCTGGTCAGAGAAATCCTTGTATATCAGTGAAGTTTATGCAGCAGCACTTGTATTGTGTTCTTGTATTAACAGTCATCAAAAATAACAACTGAATGATTTTTGCTTTGTATTTTACATGCAGCTTTCCCCCGCCATTCATCACAGGTGCCAATTCAAATCAGTGGTTAAGAGACTCCTTAGCAGACCATTGGAAGATCTGGCTACCAGATTATGCCTTACCTACAGTTCATAAGTGAGTGAATTCATATGTTTGTTTGATACTTAACAGTTAACCTGAGTTGGGGATAAGGTACATCTAAATTGGCAGCTGTTGTAACACACATATTTTGACAATAATTTGAGAGTAAATCTTACAATTTATTACCAAAATACTCATGTCCACATGTTAAGTGAACTTTAGCAACAATAGCCACCAGTGTTTCTCTTTTATTTATACCTCTTGGGTTCTTTAACAGGTGAAACAATTTGTTGTACTTTATTGTGTGAAATCAAAGACTCAGCTATAAGACACACCTGGCACAGCAGAAAAAAAGCCCATTGGCGTAAAATGCATCACATAACCAATTTGCACGATAGTTATAATAATAATAATAATAATAATAATAATAATAATAATAATAATAATAATAATAATAATAATAATAATAATAATCAGGATCTTAAAAGAGAAATTAACAGAATATGGAACATGAGAACTGTACAGGTGGTTCCAATTGTTGTCGGATCATTGGGAAGTGTAACAAAAAATTTGGACAAGTGGTTGGCAAAGTTGAATGTTAAAATTAGTATTTCATTACTTCAGAAGACTACACTACTGGGAACAGCAAGGATTTTGAGAAAGGTGTTGGAGCTTTAGAGTAAAGAGAAAACCCTAGGGGACCTTTGGTCATGGGCTATGACCTGCTCCCTTAGGAAACAATACGGAAAAAGATCATCCAGTTCATTGATGAAAATAATAATAATAATAATAATAATAATAGCAGATAGTTATAATGCCCGTAAAATAAATAGCCAATCGGCGGTTTTTCTCTTGTACCGATACACCTTGAGTTTAGAACAGGAACAAGCAGATTTTCCTAGAGAAAACACTGCTCCTTATTACCAAAAAAATATGGCACTTGCAAACAATGCTCAATTTTTAAAAATGTATAATAGTGCACACACTGAGCTCGAGGGTCAACACAAAATACTTAACAGTACAGAGCATGCGAATGGCTATTACCGGTCATTTTCTCAAACAGAAATCTTGAAATCCTTTTTTAGTATTGACAGCTCTTCGTTTCTTGATCCTAAATTCCTGTGTTTTGAAACTTGAGTCACTTGAATTTGGAGATGGAAGAAACAAGTTTTGAGGATCCATTTGAGACTGTTGGCCAGGGATCAAAATTAAAAAAATTCTCAATCCAAGGCTGTGCTCTAAGAAGAATCACAGGGAGCCCAAAGGCTCCCAAATATAAAATCTGGGGTGCCCGGCACAGATTTAGGCAAAAGTAAGTTTTACTAGTCACCCAAAGATAAAAGTAAGGAGCCTGAGGCCCCTGGGCACTGCTAGAGCACAGCCCTGCAATCACAATTTACAAGTAATTCCTAAAATTTAGTTGCAAGTTCAAAAATTTTAGTCGCAAAAAAAACTAACTACTACTACCGGAACCGGAAATGAGAAATGAGAAATTTCTGAGGAAGTCTGAAAAAGTGCACGTGATACACTTCTTGGAAACCACGTTAATGGAGCATAAAATCAATGATTAAGTCACAAAACATTTAACGTGAATTTCGCAGGATTTTTTGGATAAAATTACAACTACCAGTTACAAGTACATGTAGGACAAGACTGTTGAATATAATTCCATTATTAGCTAGGCCGTTAAACATTGCAAAATTGCGACTTATAGACAAATTTTGGTCGCAAAAGCAAAATCTTTAGTCGCAAATTTCGAACCCTGTTGACTTATATTTTAACAGTACTGTAAGTTGTTTTTGTGCATGAAAACAGTGCTAATTGACTTGTTTCTATTGTGCTTGTCTCTTTTCCCCTTGAAATGTAACAGCTAATATAATAATGACATGGCTTTTTTTGTTATTTCAGGGGAGGTTACTACACAGTGCTGCTGTCCAAAGGATTTAGGATAGTGTCACTCAACATGAACTACTGTAACAACCAGAACTGGTATGTTCTACTCACTTTGTCACAGTGCCAACTTTGGGAGAAAGAAACAGGACATACGTCCCAATTGATATCAATCCCCCATGGAGGTCAGACCACAACTCCGGGGACTACGTCCCCTAGTCTTTTTCGAGCAGTGATGTGGGTTCTTTTATGTCCCGTACTATTTTAATGTGAGAAGGTATAGGAGACAAGGCCAATGGCTTAATGTCACTGCCCAATGACACGGTCATCTGAACTGGGACAAGGTGTTTGAGCACAGACAGTATGATCTTGCCAGTCATTTAAAGACCCTGGTTAGTGGTCTGGCCGGGATTTGAACCCCAACCTTCACTATGCAGACTGGTGCCCAACATGTTTAACCATTGATTCTTTATTTTAATACCGGTTTAGATACAATACAAATGTAATTGTTTTGAACTTAGAACTTACAATCAAATTATTACACCCAAATAGATTTCTCTAATATTTGGCAGGTCGGTTTGCAGTTAAAGCCTACGTAAGTGCCTGGGCACTTTTAGAGATCTTATTACTGGCATGGCTGACTGCTTAAAGCTATTTAAGGATAAAGATGTTACTTCTTCAACCATGCTTCTGAAGGAAGTATGGTTGATTGTTGTGCTTAGTCCACTGAAAATAGATTTTTGACATCCATTGTAGGTCATGTTCACATTATTATGTGACATGCATCCAGCAAACTGGTACATGCAATCAGTTATGCCAAATAATTATAATGTCTGGTGTTATGTTGTCAGAACATTGCAGGCTTTTGTTAAGTCTTATGCTGCCAAAATTCAAATCAAATTCAAGAGATGTTTTCTCCTAAATGCATGAGCATGGTGACTTATGTTTTGTCGATTAGGCCTTAATGTACAAATGTAGTCAACCTCTTTCTGTTGAGAAAGTTCCAAAACATTTTGTCAGAACTCAGAAGAATAAGTTAATTATAATTATTATTTTAGAAACATAAACTAGTACAACTTGATCCTAATTTATGGGAACAAAACATTATTTTATGAGCTGAAGGAAATATGTGACTAATGTTTTGAGCTGGTACTGTTTGATGCTAATTATGTCTCTTCATTGTGGTTGATGAATAATGTCAATTTTTTTTTTAATATATATAAACTTTCCTAGCTTTCTACTGTATTTTCTTTTAGGTTGCTACTCCCCTTGGGGGTGGGGGGTGGTATGGATATTTCCTGGTACTACACAGTTTACTTCTACCTGTGATTCATCGGCTAACCTTGGTGTATGGTCCTACAGTATCTGGATTTGCGGTAGATTTTTTCTTAATGATAGTGATGTTTTCTTCTAGGTGGCTGTTAATAAACAATGTTGATCCAGCTCAACAGCTTCAGTGGTTGGTAGACACCTTACAGGAAGCTGAAGACAATGGCGAAAAGGTTGGCAATTTAAGATGTTTCATTAAACCCTTAACTCCCAAGAGTGCCAAAACTCAAAATTCAAGAAAAATACTAAATTTAATTTTGCAAGGTATTGAAATGTTACCGTGCAAGCATCACATTGTCTTGCTGCCACATTTCTGTAATATTTTCTGTGAGTTATAGCAATGTGTTAAGTAGTTAACAAGGTTAAATTTTATTATTTCAATGTTAGAACAGGTCAAAACGTGTCTGTTGAAAAAATCCATTTAAAGCCTGCAGATCGGTTTTAATGTTCCATCAAAGGACTCTAAAAGCAAAACAACAGGAAGAGTGCTTTCACAATGTCCACTTGTTTTTTTTTTTTAATTTTTTTTTATTATAATAAGTGAATTTTTGATGTGGTTTACTGGTATAATAGTCAATAGCTTTGGACCAATCATAAAAAAAGAGCACACGTTATCTTCAGTTATGGAATAAATGATATATAATACAAACTGATCCAAACCATCCCATTCAGAAAAGTACATGTAAACCATACACTCAGGCTTCAAATAATAGTCCACAATTTGTATTATTTACAGGTTCATATTATTGGTCACATTCTTCCTGGAAGCCCAGTTTGCGTCAAGCCATGGAGCTGGAATTATTACAAGATAGTGAATAGATACCAAAGCACTGTAGCAGCACAGTTCTTTGCCCACACCCATGCTGATGAGTTTGAAATCTTTTATGATGAAAAGACCAGGAAAATACCCACAAAGTAAGAAATAAAGCTGTTTGCAAAAATTTTGAACCCCACAAAATATATCGTGGTATCCATATACCTGGCATTGTTTGAGAGCACTGATCTGGAAACTTTCAGCAAGTGCCATTTTGCTGTAATGTGTAGCACAGACTTACGCTGTAGAGCATTTACCTCAAATATCATTGGGAATGTAATAATAGGCAGATACAGTATCTCTGGTTGTATCAACAATGTAGCGCTCTGATTCCAGATATATGGATATAATTATATATTTTGGGGGTTCAAATTTTTTGCAAACAACTGTATTGGTACCTTCAAGCTTGAGATAGATTATGTTTGCTGTGAAACTTTAGACAGTCACTGGTCACTTCATAAACACAATGCAAAGAACTGTTCCTATAGGTCCATACCTTTTACAAATTGACTGGTCTGGATGTCCAGTGCCATAAAATGATGACATACTATCTATGAATTGACCGGCTTGGTCAGCCAATTCTGTTAGATGTATGCAGTGTCATGTCTGATTGTTTTCGTTTCGCTGTGTTCACAGCAACTCCTCTCCTCCTTAGTGTAGTGCCTGATAGGGCATTTTCACTCAGTCCCGTGGGACTCAAATGACAAAGGACATGGCGGCCATGTTGGTGTTCCTAACAAAAGAAGTTAATTAAAATTCTTTTGTACGGGAACACCAATATGGCGGCTATGACGTCAAGTGAAAACGCTCTATAAACCGCAAAATGAAACAACTCTTTAACGCAAAATGTAACAACTTCTTCTTCTTCTTCCATTAAACTTGCCTCCTTCACTTCTGAAGATTTTCGCAAGCGTTAAAAATGTACATTCACAATAATAGCAGTAAAACTTAATTAATAACAAATCAATAAATAAAGAAAGGAGTGGTCATGTCTAGTAATCAAGACTGGCAAGCCTCTGTTTAAAGGAGGCCAAGGTCGATGCTTGCACTACATCGTCTGGAAGACTGTTCCAATCTCTGATCGTTCTTGGGAAATAGGAGTAGAGATGGAAGTTCGTTTTTGATCTTGGGACTTTGTAACTCAAAGAATTACAGTGCCTGCTCTTCCTTTGCATTGGTTCCATTCTATCCAACCCATCTGGAGCAACAAGATTGTGGTGAATTTTGAACATCATACATAGCCTCATGGCCCTCCTTCTGCTCTCTAGCGATTCCCAGCTCAACTGGTCTAACATATCACCGACGCTAGATGTTTGATGATATCTATTTAAGGTAAACCTAGCTGCCCTGCGCTGAACCATTTCCAATTTATAGATGTTTGACTTCGTATACGGATCCCACACTGTTGCGGCATACTCGATGGTAGGACGAACTAGCGCAAGTTTCCTTGTTTATATTTCATGACCAGAGTTATTACGTTTTTCATTATAAATTGTTACATTGTGCGTCAAAAGTTGTTACATTTTGGGATAAATTGTTACATTTTGTGTCAAAAGTTAAATTTTGCGTCAAAAGTTACTTTTTGCGTCAAAGTTGTTACATTTCAGGTTTGTTACATTTTGCGTCAAAAAAGTCGTACATTTCGCGTCAATGTTACATTTTGCATTAAAAAGTTGTTACATTTCAAGTTTATATTACATTTTGCGTCAAAAGTTGTTACATTTCGGGGTGATGTTGCATTTTGTGTCAAAAGTTGTTTACATACATGTATATGCTACCACATTCCTTTGCGGAATGTTTATTTGTTTGTGTTGTGTTTATATTTTTACAGCATAGCATTTATTGGACCAAGTGTTACTACTTACTCAACTCACAACCCAGGATACAGGATTTATGAAGTGGATGGAGATTACGCCAACAGCTCTAGGGTGTGTAGCACAGTAGCTTGTACATTCATCTGCCATGATTAAAGCAAAAAAAGCATTGTTTTACTTAGCACAATTTATACTGTTAGGAGTTATAAATAATTCAAATTGCAACGTACACTGCCGAAACTCTAATGTAATGTAGTTAATTTTCTATCTCTGCGATCCTTGCGATCGAGAGATTTTTATATGGAAACCACTCATACTTGCGATCGAAAATGTCCCAGGAAGCATTGCACCCCAAAGCTTTGTATCCCATAATGCACTTAAAGTTTATCGGATCCAGGCCAACTCAACGTTTCCTTGCGATCGCTGTGATCGTTGCGATTATATGGAAACCAGGCTTTAGGCTACTCTGACGCGGTTATTCAAACCATCAGCAGGTTCTTATGCTTTCTATCTAATAGACCTCTTTAGCTTGTAAGTTTTGTTTTCCCAATGTAGGTCATGTGATGTTCTCAAGGGAATTTGTTCTTTGTCTTTTCATGAATTATGCATACATACGTACGTGAAGAAAACAAAATTTAATAGAAACAGTTCTCTAGGGTAACATCACATGATCTACATTAGGAAAACAAAACATACAAGCTAAAGAGGTTATTGCCAGTGTTGATGGCTCTACTTCATCTGTTCACCCTTTTTCCACAGGTTGTCCTGAATCATGAAACATACGTCTTGGATCTGGAAGAGGCAAATAAGGGGAATGTGCAGTGGAAATTGGAGTATACTGCCAAGGTAATGTACTGCAGGCTTGTACCTTTTCCTTGTACACAGATATACATGCCAGCTAACCAGCTAGGTGAGTTAACCTACACTCACAAATCCAAGCTTATTGCCAAGACTGTGCAGATACAACCTTAGTTTTTCTACCCTTCTTTCACACCCCTTATACTTTAATGCTTTAGGAAAGGAAACTTGCTATTCCCTTTGTGGTGATCTGATGTCTCTTGTGCATTTAGGAAGCCTATGATATGCCGTCTCTCTTGCCTGATGATTGGAACAACCTAGTTCATCGCTTTGCAACTAATAAGACGCTCTTTAATACATTCTACAAGTAAGTGTTAGTACTACAAGTAGTATGTTTTAATGTGAATGCAATCAGCAAAATCTGTGCTTGACGTTTTATGAAGGTGACCATGTTACCATCTGAAGCACTGAAATTATAATTCGAGCTGGTCACAAGGGTGTTTGCCTTAGAGAAAGTTCATTGTATTATATCGCATCTCCACAAGAACTATTTTCTGCTATGTAGCAGTGGTAACATTGCTTTGCTGTGTTTCAGATATTTTTGGAAATCTGCACCAGGCCATTCCTGTGATGATAGTTGCCGTTCCAGCATGCTGTGTCGGTTGATGAGTGGACGCTCATATGACAACAGCGCCTGCACTCTTTTGCAAGATACATACTCAGAAGAAAAGAGGCGTCTGTTTGAAGAGTCTGTGGATGTTTGCTAGTGTCACATTGACAGGAATGCAAAGAGAATTAATTCACTTGTTACTGGTTCGCAATGCCACTGCCGGTTAATACAAATTGCGAAATTGCATATTTTAATTATGAAAATTGCAGAGTGTTAACAATTATACGTTTAATAGGTTGCTGACTGTGCTGCAAAAGTAATAATTGAACCATTTCACTCCCAAAGTCGATTTTGGAGACATGTAGTGTAGTTCTTACTTTTGAGTCGGTTGACAGACGCCTAAAGTGTGAGCACACCAGAGTAGTGTACCTACCCTCCACAGTCTATAATAGACTATCTATCTGGTCACACTCTTTGAAATATGTTTAGTTGGTACTGTTTCTTGTTTAAGTTTTTGCAAGGTCGTACAGCTTTTTTCTTCATTTTTTGGTCATGCTTGAAAATTCCTTAGGCATGTACTATGATAAAAAAAACACCCTTATTATTTATGATTCAGAATTCAAAATAAAATGTGTTATAATGAAAACAGCCTGTTATTTGAGTGTCTGGGAAACTTACAGAAGCATTTGATTGACCTTGATTGGCTGAGATTAGAAGTAATATATCGAACATGAAACACAGTGTTTCATCAGATTTCCATACACCGCGAAGTGGGTTGAAAAACGAGGCGCATCGATTTTTTTTTCTTTTTTTTTTTTTTTAACCCACTTCAAGGTGTTTGGAAATCTGATGAAATACTCTGTCGAATGTTTGATATTACTTCTCAAACAAAATGATTTTAGAAGGATAAATTAAGGATGCAAAAATGAGGAATGTTTCAACTGATTTCCAAACACTTATTAAACATTAATTTCCTATGTATTTTCTTCATGAATTATTAATGAGTTTGAGAAGTTTTAAATTTTGCAGTTTCCATAATTTGATAAATAAATTTCTCAAACTCTTACGTAATAGGCGCGCGGTCACGTGGGTGTCCAATTACAGCTGTCTAATTACAACTTTTTGTAATTGGATAGCTGTAATTGGACACCTACGTTGCGCGCGCGTCAATCAGGTGCACTTAAATGGATTCTGTTTTTCGCTGTTTTCCTCCTGCTTTCAAACTGACAGAAATATCCTTGGCGTTTTGAGTGCAAAAAAACTCCACAGAATTATTAATCTCGAATTTTGTTATTGATGCGATTAATTAGTAATTGGACTTCGTGTCGTACAATTCACTTTGAACTTACTCGCACGATTACTCCCTTAATAAAACCTATAACAAAATTCTCGAATCTGATTGGTTATCAGCAGGCTCGATTTGAGCATTAATAGGAAAGTTTACGCGTCATGCTTTTAACTGGACGATGTCATTGGACAGTATGCGTCATTTGCGCGCGCTATCCTTTTACCATGCATGCATCTCGGTCAAAAACACTCAATTGTTATGTTTTTAATCACCAAAACGTGTAACCATTTAACGTTTTATCCTCGAATTTTGTTATAGTTATGATTAATTGGTAACAGGCGTGCGTTTCTCAAATCTCCCGCAGACTTTTAAGGTCCGAAAGCTATTTTTTAAATGTAGTTTCTAACGAAAGGCGTTGAAGTTTTTAGCCCATAAATCAGCTAAAGTTGTGTAGTAAACGTAAGATTTTATTGCTTAGCTTTCAAAATCAACGAAACCCTTCAACATTCTGCACGTAACACAGCCTTTCGGGTCCGAAAAGTTTTCGGGTCTTTCGAGAAACGCACGCCAGGACTTCGTGTCGTCCAATTCTGTCCGTAATCATACTCGTGATTAAACAAATCGGACTCCCGCGATTTTGTTAATCACTCGTATGATTACAGAGCGAATTGGACTTCACTCAGCCCATTTACTATTGGTACTGTTGGTGCCAGAGACCTTTCTCGGCGCACTCGTATCTCTTATATTACACACCTCGTTTGTCTCTTTATATTATTAAAGAGCACCCAAAAAGCTCAGAATTTTTAAATCTTTGGCTCAACGGTAAACCAACTAAATCTATGGTGCATTGGAAACGTGCGAAAACAACAGAGCGTCCAAGAACAACCACATGAATATTTTGTCGCAAAATTGAAGATTGTTTTAGGCTTACATGATATTTGGGAAATGGTTCAAAAACTGAGCCAACAGTGTTGAGTTATCTAAGCCAAGTGCTTGGCACAGCAGAAGTAACCGAGCGAACAAACTTATCATAAGACTCAAACCCAAAAATAACTAAGAAAAAATATGTTTACAACGTTTTACCATAGCTTTAAAATACGTTGAAATTGCAGACAATCCCATTTAAGGTGGCTCCCAACAGTTTCCAACACTTTCCACGACTTAGATTTTGATGAGTCATTAAAACCACTCTTTATCAGTTGATGCAATCATGATATCAAACGAATGCCCAATGATTGATGAACACGTTGTGATCATTTTTCTGACACAATATGTTACTATAGCAACAGTATAAGGTGCTGAAAACACCCTTAATTTTAGCTTTAAGTGTTAATAACTCAAAAATGACTCGGTGAACCCCATTTTTTATTGTCGAACTTTGATCAGTAGGATAAGATACAACTTTCGACAAAGTTTTAAAAAATTCTGTAGGTGGGGTTCAGAGCCACCTTAAATGTTCGAAAATTTAAGGTGGCTCTGAACCCCACCTACAGAATTTTTTTAAACTTTGCCAAAAGTTGCATCTTATCCTACTGATCAAAATTCGACAATAAAAAAATGGGGTTCACTGAGTCATTTTTGAGTTATTAACACTTAAAGTTAAAATTAAGGGTGTTTTCAGCACGTTATACTGTTGCAATAGTAAAATATTGTGTCACAAAAATGATAGCAACGTGTTCACCAATCCGTTGGGCATTCGTTTGATATCATGATTGTAGCATCAACTGATAAAGTGTGGTTATAATGACCCATCAAATTCTAAGTCGCGAAAAGTGCTGGAAATTGTTGGTTGCCTCCTTAAGAGGATCTAGATCCAGCTTTACGAGAAAGTCTCCAAGCGAACAGAATTTGCTCGGCGAGCAATGTGGTAGGAGAATACCTTATTTCAGTAATGACGAACCACAGTTTAAATAGTGCCCCTTTAGGGCATGGTTAAAGCAACAACATGGTGCCATTCGGAAGCAGAGATGGCCGGGACTGTTATCACGTCGTGAACCAATTTTGTTATCATCACATGTAAGAACTGTCACATTAATAAAAGTTTCAACATGTGTTATAAATTACTTGTTCTAAACAATACGTTTATTAGTTCTGAAAGTCTCTCAGAAAATAATTACTTGATAAGAGACCTCATAACTGATGTAATTATCTCTTTGAAACGACTTCCGAAGGAAGCAATCCGTTTCATGATTGTTTTGGCCATAAAAATATAACACGGCCAAATACAGGCAGAGTTCATACATGTCCGGTTGTGCCAGTTGTCTATGGCAAAACTGAGCGCAAAGAAAAATGGTTATGTTCCATATGATCTTATTTCTCTGATCTGTATTGACCCACTTTTTGATTGCGAATAAAAAAACTAGTCAAACGTGAAATGCAAATTAGTGTATTGACAGCGAAACATTTCCTAGAAACTCATTTTCTAGGAAAACGAGGAAGCAGAATTATTTTAAGACCATAATTTCCACTTGGGGCGGGATTCAAGGGAGCTATACGTAACAAAAGAAATAAAGAAAGAAAAGAAAAGAAAAAAAAAACACATCGTAACTAATCCTTTTGGACAAACAGAATGTAAAACAAATATATATTAGCTACCAACAAGTCGGCATCATTTGTATACGTTTTTATGTTTCAGTGCCCTATCCCCCTTGTGTAAGAATATCTGTGAAAAAATGCGACTTCAAAAGGCTCTTGTAATAGTGATCCCCACCATCCCTACCCTTGGGTCAGAAGTTTGAATACTTTTAAATTGCCTATCAGTATTCTGTTCGTAAGTTTTAGTGTTGGCTACTCCCAGTTATCTTGTCTTAACCTTCTAAGGTGTCAGATTTTGTGCTTCCGAGATGGTTTGCCCCAAAATACAACTGGTTTGGTGAGTAGACTCCTGGTGATATGCAGGATATGCAAGTGTAATCTATTTTGAGCCATTTTAAAATGAATTCACACAAATTTCACGGCGTTGATCAGTGCCTGCCGAATAATGTTGTTTCTCACTAAAGGAAATAACATGGTTAATTCAATTCAAAAGGATTGCGCGAAGTGCTCTGTGGACATGATTGCAGAACCGCGGTATATGTGTTTAAACCTTTCTGCTTAGCATATGACTACAATGTCTGGAAGGGACTCGCAAAACGCTCATAACTCTGTACTAGTGTTAGCTTCACTGGAGTGATGTAGCTTTTCACTGCGGCGATTTATGTTATATGTCGATGCGTGCAGCACAGTTCATCCGCAGACAGTCCAAACGCTCATGATTACCCAGATCAACTTTATTTACACCTTTCCACATTGGGTCCAAGAAGCGAAGTCCTTCCAGCAAACGCCACGAATGCTTTGTCATAGTCCCTTGATCACGGACTTAAACTCATTGCCTTACGTTTTGTTTTAATAATTTTGCCATTCAGTTTTACACCAATTACAAACCTTCAGTAATAGAGCATATGCCTTTAGGACAGGACGAGTTAAAACTGTAAGAGACAGAAGAACAACTCACTTAGTGGATTTCTAAATCGTTTTATGTTTTTGACCAGCTGGAGTCAACATGTCGGTTGAACCTTTTTCAACGCAAATAGAGACGGTTTCTATTCCGTTCAACAAACTGTAACTTGTTGAACGACCTGAGTCAATCGTTTTGTTACTCATTTGTTCATTACTCATTCAACAAGTTGCAACATCGTTGAACATTTATTTGTTGCTTAGAGCAAGGTGCGTTTATAGAGCGATTTTCGCATGACCTTGAAATGGTATACGCGCCAACGAGTGAGCGAACCTAAACGCTAAGAGATGACTCTGTTCACCAGTATTCCGCTTCAACAGCCTCTAGATTGTACTGAGACAGTCATCAAGAATTCTACCTTCAAACTATCACTACCGACTGACGACATCATGGACGTACTGAATCTTTGTCTTACTTCGACATATTTTCAGAACAACGGCAAACACTCACGAACAGCTACACGGAACAGCTATGGGCTCACCGGTCTCAGTTGTTGTTTCTGAAATTGTGATGCAAAACATCGAGGAATAAGCCCTTGCTACATACAAGCAAACAGTACCACTTTGGTTACGCTACATGGACAACACCTTTTCGGCTCTACACAAAGACGAGATTGACACCTTTCACGAACAACACTTCAACAGACAAAACGCAGACATACAGTTTACTAGAAAAGTTGAAGAAAATGGTTAAGATTCCTTTTCTAGACTGTCTATTAAGCCGAAACGACAACAAACTACAAACTACTATCTACAGGAAACCGACTCATACCGACAGATTACTAGACCAGTCTTCGTACAACCCCACATCTCACAAAGCGACGACAATACTAACTTTGATAAGACGAACGCAACTAGTTTGCGACTCACATGACAGCTTAATGGACGAAACCAAGTACCTTGACAACGTTTTCAGGAAGAACAACTGCAACCCAGACTTTGTTAAACGTAACGTTTACAAAAACAACGAACCTAACACAACTAACGCAAAACCTGTCACCACAACGACAATGCCCTACATCAAGGGTACTTCTGAGACTATTGCACGGATCTTACAACCTTACCACATCCGTGTCGCTCACAAACTGATTACTACTTTATACGACAACTTCTCTCAAACGTTAAAGACAAGGACGGACCTAACGACAGACAAGGAGCAGTATACAAGATCAAATGCTGCGACTGCCAGGCCTCTTACAGCTCTTACATCGGTGAGACTGGCAGAAATTTGAACATACGACTGACTGAACACGAACGGGTGACAAAAAAATGGTGATGTCAACAATCACATTGCTGAACACCTTTACACACGAATCACAGAATTGACTGGGACTCTGCCGAATGCGTTGCTTACCGTACGGACTACTACAAATGACTTAGTCTAGAAAGTTGGTTTACTAACTTACTGCAGACATCACTGAACCGATGCCAACAGCTACCTGCGGATACCATTGTTTTGTTGTTTGTTCTATTGTTTTCTCAGCCACTCAGAGAATACCTTGTAATAGCTGCGTACTGCCCGGGGGGTACCTGCGGCCTACAAACGACTTGTCAACTGAACATAATTCACCGACAAATTTGACTAACAATACACGGATCGAAACGCACCAATCACTGACTGGAGTCTCTACAGCCAATAACATCACGGCTGAAATGACCAATGACAGATCTCAATTCACATGACTCTAAACAATGACTCTGTTTCCGGTCATTTTTAACTTTCGTGAAAAGAATTTTTTTGCTTTTTCGAGCTTTTACAGTGTTCCGGCACTGTTTCTCTGTCATCTGCCGAAATTTGGGCTTCGTACGTTAAAACCGGACTGAACCGCAAAGACTTCCGTTGCGTTGTGAAATCTAATACGTTTCTTTGTAAACATTTCGATCCGGACTGGTTGGCGTTCTATTTCTCCGTTAGTTCTGTGTTTAAAAAAGTTTTTCGAGCTGTCGATATTAAACACCATTGAAACACAGAATTTGGGCGTAAAAATTCATTTGATAGAATCTTTCCACGAGTGCTCAAACCAAAAAGCACGGCAGCTATCGAGCTTGGCGAAATTTTGATCCGGCCTCGCTTTCGCGATTCCAGCGCAGCGTATAAATAGGCTGGATTGAAAGTTTTCTCTTCACTTGGGGCCAAGGTTTATCCTCTGTATGTACATTTTATTTTTGGCGCCTAAAATGACAAACTTTTTCTCTGTAATTCAGAATCTTTTCGTTTCGTTGAGTTTTTTTATAACGCGATAATTTATCTTTCTTTCCTAGGCGAGACTTCTTAGTTTGACAGCTACAATTCAGGTGAGTGTTTTTCCGTTTCCTTCCGAACTGTTTCGTTCGAAACAAATCTGTTTTCCATCTTGGAATCTCGCGATTCAACGGAGATAAGTACGGTGTAACTGCTCGTAACTCTGTACTTTTGTGTTAGCTTCACTGGAGCGATGTAGCTTTTCACTACGAAGCTTACGTTCTTTGTTGATCAATGCGGCAGCACAGTTCATCAGTGGTCAGTCCAAACGCTACTTTACCGATTAACTTTATTTATACCTTTCCACACAGGGTCCATGATGCCAAGTCCTTCAAGCAAGCGCCATGAATGCTTTGTCATTAAGTCCCTTGTGCTAGTACTTACGTAGTTCTGCAAACATAATTATCGATCGCGTATGATACACAGTTCAACAGATTGCGACTGCTGTTCGACAAATCATTGTTGAACAGTGTGTCAGTCATGCCATGTTGAATGTTGAAATAGGCCATTCAACATGTTGAACGATCTCAGTCAATCGTTTTATTACTCATTTGTTTATAGCGCATTCAACAAGTTGCAAAATTTCATCGTTGAACATTTATTGCTTAGAGCGATTTTCGCATGACCTTGAAATTGTACGACTTGTACGCGTGAACAGAGCCAAAGCAACAAACGAACAAGGAAGAAAGCAATTTGACTTGTTTAGCGAACAGAGCTTCAAACGCACGTGGTTTTTGGTCGGTTTAGCGGACATAGGAAGCAATCAATGTTTTTTAATGAAGATAATTTCTTGAAAAGCAACACATAGTGAAAAAACGACCATCTATTTCAAAAATCCAAGTGGTAAATTTGAAATCACAAACCCTCGTAAAACGATCCGTTGTCCGAGAACTTTCTAGAAATCATTAGGGAGCTTACGCAACGACGACGGCAACGCCAAGGAAAACGTCTGAAAGCGCGCGTGGCTTTTGGTCGGTTTAGCAAACATAGGAGGCAATCAATGTTTTTTAATGAAGATAATTTCTTGAAAAGCAACACATAGGGAAAAACGACCATCTATTTCAAAAATCCAAGTAGTAAATTTGAAATCACAAACCCTCGTAGAACGATCTGTTATCCGAGAACTTTCTAGAAATCATTACATTTAGGGAGCTTACGCAACGTCGACGGCAACGCCAAGGAAAACGTCAATGAAAAAAGGATTTCCGCTATTTTAAAATACTTTGCAGTTGTTCCAATTTGTTTAGTTTGTCTAATGTGACGGGATTGTCCAGGAGCTGAATTTGAAGGGATGGCTTTCCAGTTCAACTATGGAGAAAGGAAAATTAACCAGCGTTGTGTTCACGTTCTCCACAAACCTATTTGATCATTTGACGTTGTTGTTTTGCAGAAACAGTAAAGAAATGTACCAAAATGTAAAACGCACGTGCAGAGGCACTGCTTTCGCTCATATGATAAACCTATTATTTTTGTGCCGTGCTCGCTGCCGTCGCCCTCGTGGTTGCGTAAGCTCCCTACTCTGCGTCACTTGTTTTTTAGCATGCTGATTGGTCAATCGCACAAGCCTCTTTCCATATAGGAAGACAATGTCTATTAGGGAAAATGAGCAAAGCTTGTTTCAATCGATCCTTTCAACTACTGGCGGAAGAAACAAGTCGCAAACGCCGAAACCGTTTTTCAAAGTTACGAAAATCGCTCTATTAGTAAGGGTAAATAAATGAATTGATCGAAGTTTAAATGATCGTACCTTATCGATAAAACGCCCATTCGATCGAAGAAATACAAGCTTTCCGGTCTCAAACGTGTGTGGGTCATTGGAGCGGCAATACTGTAAAACAATCAATAACCGTTTCGCGGAAAATACTATCTCGTGGGAATAGTTTTACGTTTTATGTTTCGGCTAGTTACATCGCTGTAGTTTGTGATGGTCGGGTTCCCGTGTGACTTAGGACCGGTCATTATTTAGTGGTAAGGATCGAGCTAGCTTCTATGTTTGGGAGAAGGGTCACCGAGATTTAACGCGCCATTTCGGATTTCATTTTATTTGTAGATATAACACTTGTTTAGCCACAAACCTGCTTTGGATCTACAACTTAGTATATACAATTTTCGCCGTCAAGTCATTGCTAAAACTCGGATCAGTAAAAGACGGAATGAGTTTGCGGAATGGCATAATTATTCGAAATATAATTTTGGCGGAATGACTTTCAGAATGAATTAACTGAAAAGCGCGCCCTTTTTTCATAAGCCATCTATGTGGCACAAAATGTCTAAATGTTAAGCTTTTCCATGCAGCAGAATGCAAAAACTACAAACAATACTCACTGATTTTTTTCCCCACTGTCATTTTTTCTAACCTGCGAAAGACCGAGTGGTAACCAGCCCTTAATTGTTTTCTTCAAGTTTATGGAAATGTTTATACGCAGACTGTTCCTCTTTTGTGTAGTCAGTTCAGTTTACCCATTTTTGTCACTTTTTTCTCTCTCCCTTTCTCGTTCACTAATACCTCGCGACAGCTTAGTCATAACTTTGGAAATATAGCTTATCATTACGGCAGATATATTTGTTGGGAGTTTTTGTATTTTCGTTTGTTTTTCGTCTACATGATAAACAGCGTTGTTTGATATGACCACTTACACGGTTCTCGATCAGGGCCGAGTTGTTCAACCCGATTAGCACCAATCTTGGGTTAATTTACTGTCAATAGAACATAATGGTAATAGGACTCACTGAGTGAAGTCCAATTCGGTCTGGTCTACGACCGCGTAGCGGTCTGTTAATCACAAGTAGAGGATAAGACGACACAAAGTTCTATAATCAGTTAGTCAGAACCTGTTACAATTTCAGTCCCAGAACAGATTAACATGGAAAAAGAATAAGGAAATTAAAGAGAATTGAAGAAAAGGATTTTATCAGTTAATAGCGTTAATACAATTTTATCACCGCAAAACTAGCATCGTCCGATTACAACTTTGCTGTTGCAATTTGGAAACCTGACAAAACACTCACACTCGTTTATGAAATCAGGGATATACATTTTGACAACCTGAAAAAAAGAAAAAGTTTAAACTTTTATAATTAACGCGGATTTTTTCATTTTTTTTTTTCAGAAAGTGCAGACAATTGTTAAAGAAACCGATCTGTGCCAGTCTCTTTTTAGTTTAACTTTTGCCTGGAAGCAGAGAGGTAAGTAAATATTTCAACGAGTTCTTCTGTAAACAAACTTTACAGTGGAAAATTGAAAAGCTTATCCAGCTGTGATCTGATAACTAAGCCTCAAAACGTTAACTTATCTTTATCCGTTTGGTGTCTTTTTTAATTTTGTGGCATTTATCACTTTTTTTTCTCTCTTTGTACTAGAGAGTGCACAAATACACTGTTGTATATTAAATTAATACCCATAGATATGTAATTTTAAACTGTCATAAATTTCAAAACAAAATTGCTATACAGAAGAAAGTAAAATCTCAATAAACTGTTGCACAAAATAAAATAGAGCGAAATACACTAATCTAATTACGAGGTGGTTCTTAGAGCCCATTGATTTTTCCTTTTAGAATCATGAGTTCCACATCGCAAAAGCATCGCAATTTTGTGAGCGAGCCTATTGGCCAAAAGAAAGTCAAGGAGTTACCAGGAATCGGTCCAGTTTCGGAGGAAAATCTCAACAAGAACGGCATTTACTTTGCATATCAAATTTTGGCTCAGTTCCTAATTCTCCAATTAGACCGAGAAAAGTTTATGGATTGGTTAATGTCAAAGTCTGGAGCCGATTCGAAGCAGCAAAGGGATTGTTATAATGCCTTGACAGAATGGTGTAATAGCCACATCTTCTAACAATTAGTTCTGAAGCAGCAAAGGGATTGTTATAACGCCTTGACAGAATGGTGTAATAACTACATCTTCTAACAATTTAGTTCATTAGTTCTGAAATATCTTTTCCACTAAGTTTAGGAATCTAAGGTCATTAGTAACTGTATTTACAACTGATATTATTTACCTATTGTTGTAACAGCATAATGAGATAAAGTAATCAAAGAAGCATCCAAATTGAAAATAACTTTGTCTTGTAATTTGCTTGGTTCATTTCTTGTTTTCATACAACTAAGTTCAGTATTGCTTTGAACGTGTTTATGACTGAAGATAAATTGGTGTGTGGGAGCAAGAAAGGAGTAAGCAAGGACAATTGGAAGGCACTTTAAGGAACAGTTTTCTTACAATTCATTTAATGAACAATAACTGACTTATTTAGATGTAACGATGTATTCTATTCTAGTGGAAGTTGCAACCTTTGTAATGTTAGGAATAAAATCTAAATTGCTCGCATGGACTAAAAAAATAATATAATTTAGATCCAAACAGTTTTTGATAATATTTACAATGTGCTATTAGAAAATCAATAGGTTGTCGCCTATGGTTGCTTATTGGTTCTTTTGTTAATTTGCATAATTTCTTTTGTTTTGATTTAATGTTTGACTTGAAATTTTGTAGTATTATGTTCGTTTCAACTAAATTTTACAACTTTAAAATCCGAATTTTTACGTTAAAAGAAAACCTTTATCATGTCAGTCCTCCTGTATTTATCTTCGAGTGAAGGTTCTCGTTTTATTGCATTTCGAGTTGCACTAGCCTTTTAATAATAGAATATAAGTTTTACGAATTTTGTAACTGTATTTATGACTGCTTTGCTTTGTAAATAGAACGTAGTTTTACAATAGAATAAAGGATATCGTAGTTTGATTAGCTTTTGTCCCAATATTAACTCTAGATGTAGTTACATTATTCTCGTTGTTGTGTTTTGAAGTCTCGCTGCTTACAAACAGACCTGGATTGTAATGGTTATTTTGATTTTCGAGTTGAGATTAAACTGTGTGGATCTAGTTTATGTGTGATTTACTGCTGTCCGTTGGAAGTCCAGTTGAGGTTAGATCCTGGTGTCGACGAATCGTGACGAGTTCCTTTTTCCCACAACAAGCGAGTGGCTCATAGCTTTCCCTATGCAGATAAGTCAATACGTTTTCCGCCAATTTCCCGTCGTCGTTCTAGTGTTCCAGTCAACGCCAACAGCGACGCAAAATCTATCATCACAGTTATCCAAATATCAGTTACTTTCAAGAAGATGTATTTCAACTGTCTACTAAGAAATAGTTTTGAACTGATACTTATCACAAGAGTGCATTGTTTGGATCAGTACTGAAAGACACCCGGGGTGTTTCATCACGATTTCTAACGGCGAGAAGTGGGTTGAAAAAACAAGGCACAGCCGAGTTTTTTTTAACCCACTTCGAGGTGTTTGGATACCTGATGGAACACTCTTTCGAGTGTTTGATGTAGCTTCTCAAACTGATCACTAAATACAGAGATTTATTTGCAAAAATAATAGAAGTCTCTCAGAAAAAGAAATAATTACTTGATAAGAGACATCATAAAATGTAAGTATATCTCGTTGAAACGACCTCAGAAGAAAGCAATCCGTATCATGACTGTATAGGCTATGAAAATAACACGGCCAAATAAAGACAGAGTTCCCACAAACTGAGCGTAAAGGACAATGGTTGTGTTCAACACAGCTTATTCCTCTGACCGGTCTTGGCCCACTTTTTGATTGTCAATAAAAACTAGTCGAACGTGAAATGCAAATTAGTGTTTTGTCAACAATGCATTTCCTAGAAATGCATTTCTAGGAAAACGAGGAAGCAGAAATATTTCGAGACCATAATTTGCACTCGGGGTAGTTCAAGGGTACTTTGCGTCGTAACTAACCCATTTGGACAAAGGAAATGTAACAAAAAATGTTAGCTACCAATCAAGTCGACATCACTTAAACGTTTTTATGTTTTAGTGCCCTATCCCTAGTGTAAGAATATAAAAAACTGCGACGTTTAAAAGGCTCTTGTAAAAGTGATCCCCACCATCCCCACCCTTGGGTCATAAGTTTGAATACTTTTGAATTGCCTATCAGAAGTTCTGTTCAGTATTGGCTACTCCCAGTAATCTTGTCTTTACATTAATTCAAAGGTGTCAGATTTTTTGCTTTCGAGTTGGTTTGCCCCAATATACAGCTGGTTTGGTGAGTAGATTCCTGCTGATTTGCAAAGTGTTATCTTTTTTTGAGCCATTTTAAAATGCATTCACACAAATTTCACGGCGTTGATCAGCGCCTGTCGAATGATCTTGTTTCTCACCGAAGGTAATAACATGTCAATTAATTCAATTGAATAAGATTGTGCGAAGTGCGTGTGGACATGATAACAGCGTGAACCGTATATGTGTTTGAAGACTAAGTTTCTGGAAACCTTTTTGCTTGGCATATGACTGCAATTTCTGGAGCGGTCTTGCAAAGCGCTCATAACTCTGAACTAGCGTCAGCTTCAATGGAGTGATTTAGCTTTTCACTGCAAAGCGTTACGTTCTATATGATGCGGGCAGCAAATTCATCTGCAGACAGTCCAAACGCAACTTTACCCGGATAAGCTTTATTTATACCTTTCCACGCAGGGTCCAAGAAGCGAAGTCCTTCGAGCAAACGCCACGAATGCTTTGTCATAGGTCCCTTCGTCATGGACCTAAACTCGTTGCCTTACGTTTTGGCGGTTTTAATAATTTTGTCACTCAGTTTTACACCAATTTTGTCGGTTTCGAACGATATACGATCACTTAATAGAGCATTTGCCTTTTGGCCGAGTTAAAACCGCGGCTATAGGAGACATGAGAACAACTCACTGGATTTCTTAATCTTTAAACCACCTGGAGTCAACACTGTTGTAAACGTTTTTGAACGAAAATAGAGACGGTCTCCATTCCGTTCAACAAGTTGCAATCGTTTTATACTCGTTTGTTTATTACTCATTCAACAAGGTGCGTTACAGCGATTTTCGCATGACCTTGAAATGGTACGCGCCAACGATTGAGCGAACCTAGACTCTAACAAGAATGACTCTGTTCACCAGTATTCCGCTTCAACTGGCTCTAGATTGTAATGAGACAGCCATCAATAATTCTACCAGTACAACGGCAAACACTCACAAACAGCTACACGGAACAGCTATGGGCTCACCGGTCTCAGCGAATGTTGTTGCTGAAATTGTCATGCAGAACATCGAGGACTAGAAGCCCTTGCTACATACAAACAAACAGTACCCCTTTGGTTACGCTGTACACAAAGACGAGATTGACACCTTTCACGAACACCTTAACAGTTTACCAGAGAGGTTGAAGAAAATGGTAAGATTCCTTTTCTAGACTGTCTATTTAGCCGAAACGACAACAAACTACAAACTAAAAAAGAAACCGACTCATACCGACAGGTTACTAGACCAGTCTTCGTACAGCATGGTACAACCCCACATCTCGCAAAAGCGACGAACATACTAACTTTGACAAGACGAGCGTAACTAGTTTGCGACTCACATGACAGCTTAATGGACGAAATCAAGTACTTTGACAACGTTTTCAGTAAGAGCAACTACAACCCAGACTTTGTTAAACGCAACGTTTACAAAAACAACGCCGAACCTAACACAACTAACGCAGAACCTGTCACCACAGCGACAATACCCTACATCAAGGGCACTTCTGAGACTATTGCACGGATCTTAAAACCTTACAACATCCGTGTCACTCACAAACCGATTACTACTTTACGACAACTTCTCACAAACGTTAAAGACAAGGACGGACCTAACGACAGACAAGGAGCAGTATACAAGATCAAATGCTGCGACTGTCAGGCCTCTTACAGCTCTTACATCGGTGAGACTGGCAGAAATTTGAACAAAAAAATGGTGATGTCAACAATCACATTGCTGAACACCTTTACACACGAATCACAGAATTGACTGGGACTCTGCCGAATGCGTTACTTACAGTACGGACTGCTACAAACGACTTACTCTAGAAAGTTGGTTTACTAACTTACAACAGACATCACTGAACTGATGCCAATAGCTACTTGCGGATACCACGCAGCTCTTTAGAACCTCTAATTTCATTGGACCTGGATATCACGCAGCTCTATTGTTTTCAGGGCTAGGGTCCATTGTTGTGTTGTTTGTTCTATTGTTTTCTCAACCACTCAGAGAATACCTTGTAATAGCTGCGTACTGCCCGGGGGATACCTACAAACGACTTGTTAACAGAACATAACTCGCCAACAAATTTGACTAACAACACACGGATCGAAACGCACCAATCACTGACTGGAGTCTCTACAGCCAATAACATCATGGCTAAAATGACCAACGACAGATCACAATTCACATGACTCTGAATGACTCTAAAGAATGACTCTGTTTCCGGTCATTTTTAACTTTCGTGAAAAGAAGTTTCTTCGCTTTTTCGAGCTTTTACAGTGTTCCGGCACTGTTTCTCTGTCATCTGCCGAAATTTGGGCTCCGTACGTTAAAACCGGACTGAACCGCAAAGACTTCCGTTTCGGTGTGAAATCTCATACGTTTCTTTGTAAACATCTTGATCCGGACTGGTTGGCGTTCGATTTCTCCGTTAGTTCTGCGTTTAAAAATGTTTTTCGAGCTGTCGATATTAAAAACCATTGATTCCACAATTTGGGCGTAAAAATTCATTTGATAGTCTTTTTCTACGAGTGCACAAACCAGAAAGCACGGCAGCTATCGAGCTTGGCGAAATTTTGATCCGGCCTCGCTTTCGCGATTCCAGCGCAGCGTATAAATAGGCTGGATTGAAAGTTTTCTCTTCACTTGGGGCCAAGGTTTGTCCTCTGTATGTACATTTTTTTTATTTTGGCGCCTAAAATGACAAACTTTTTCTCTGTAGTTTCAATTCAGAATGTTATCGTTTCGTTGAATTTTTTAACGCGATAATTTATCTTTCTTTTCTAGGCGAGACTTCTCAGTTTGACAGCTACATTTCAGGTGAGTGTTTTTCCGTTTCCTTCCGAACTGTTTTGTTCGAAACAAATCTGTTTTCCATCTTGGAGTCTCTTGATTCAACGGAGACCAAGTCCGGTGTTACTGTTCATAACTCTGTACTTTTGTGTTAGCTTCACGGGAGCGATGTAGCTTTTCACTACGAAGCTTACGTATGTTGATCAATGCGGCAGCACAGTTCATCAGTGGTCAATCCAAACGCTTCTTTACCGATCAGCTTTATTTATACCTTTCCACACAGGGTCCATGATGCCAAGTCCTTCGAGCAAGCGCCATGAATGCTTTGTCATTAAGTCCCTTGTGCTACTACCTACGTAGTTCTGCAAACATTATTATCGATCGCGTATGATACACAGTTCAACAGATTGCAACTGCTGTTCGACAAATGTTGAATAGTGTGTCAGTCATGCCACGTTGCGGAATGTTGAAATAGGCCATTCAACATGTTGAACGATCTCAGTCAATCGTTTTATTACTCATTTGTTTATAGCGCATTCAACAAGTTGCAAAAATTTCATCGTTGAACATTTGTTACTTAGAGCGATTTTCGCATGACCTTGAAATTGTACGACTTGTACGCGTGAACAGAGCCAAAGCAACAAACGAACAAGGAAGAAAGCAATTTGATTTGTTTAGCGAACAGAGCTTCAAACGCACGTGGTTTTTGGTCGGTTTAGCGGACATAGGAAGCAATCACTGTTTTTTAATGAAGCTAATTTCTTGAAAAGCAACACATAGGGAAAAAACGACCATCTATTTCAAAAATCCAAGTAGTAAATTTGAAATCACAAACCCTCGTAGAACGATCTGTTGTCCGAGAATTTCTAGAAATCATTAGGGAGCTTACGCAAAGTCGACAGCAACGCCACGGAAAACGTCAATGAAAAAAGGATTCGCGCTATTTTAAACTACTTTGCAGTTCCAATTGAGTTTGTCTAATGTGACTGGATTGTCCAGGATCTGAATATGAAGGGACGGCTTTCCAGTTCAAATGGAGAAAGGAAAATTAACCGTCGCGTGTTCACGTTCTCCACAAACCTATAATTTGATCATTTGACGTTGTTGTTTTGCAGGAACGGCAAAGAAATGTACCAAAATGTAAAACGCAAGGCAGAGACATTGCTTTCGCTCATATGATAAACCTATTATTTTTGTGCCGTTCTCGATACCGTCGCCCTCGTGGTTGCGTAAGCTCCCTACTCTACGTCACTTACTTTTCAGCATTCTGATTGGTCAATCGCACAAGCCTCTTTCCATATTAGGGAGACAGTCTATTAGAAATATTTTAAACGAGAAAATGAGCAAAGCTTGTTTCGATCCTTTCAACTACTGGCGGAAGAAACAAGTCGCAAACGCCGAATCGTTTTTCAAAGTTACGAAAATCGCTCTAATAAGGGTAAATAAATGAATTGATCGAAGTTTAAATGATCGTACCTTATCGAGACAACGCCAATTCGATCGAAGAAATACAAGCTTTTCGGTCTCAAACGTGTGTGGGTCATTGGAGCGGCAATACTGTAAAACAATCAATAACCGTTTCACGGAAAATACTATCTAGTGGGAATAGTTTTACGTTTTATGTTTCGGCTAGTTACATCGCTGTAGTTTGTGATGGCCGGGTGCGACTTATTTAGTGGTGAGGATCGAGCTGGCTTCTATGTTTGGGAGAAGGGTCACCGAGATTTTAAGCGCCATTTCGGATTTCATTTTATTTGTAGATATAACACTTTTTTAGCCACAAACCTGCTTTGGATATAATACTAGTATACAATTTTCGCCGTTAATCACGGCTAAAACTCGGATCATGAATTATATAATAAGCGGTGAGGGTAAAAGACGGAATCAGTTTGCAGAATGGCATAATTATTCGGAATATAATTTCGGCGGAATGACTTTCAGAATGAATTAACTGAAAAGCGCGCCCTTTTTTCATAAGCTATCTATGTGGCACAAAGTGGTCTAAATGTTAAGATTTTCCATGCAGCAGAATGCGAAAATACAAAACTGAATGCAAGGCTGGCACTACGGCAAAGGGCAGATTTATTAATGGCCAATATTTCGAAATATTGGCCATAAACTTAAATCTGTCCTTTGCCGTAGTACCAGCCTTGCATTCAGTTTTCTATTTTCACATTCAAGTGACGCCTGGCACGAGATCTTTCACAAGGAAGATCCGGCAACTACCAGCAAGTTTAATTTCTGCGTCGTGTGGACCTCTGCATTCAAAGGTTTTTCTAGAATGCGAAAACTACAAACAATACTCACTAATTTTTTCTAACCTGCGAAAGACCGAGTGGTAACCTTTTTATGGAGATTTTTATACCCAGACTGTTCCTCTTTTGTGTAGTCAGTTCAGTTCTCCCATTTTTGTCACTATTTTCTCTCTCCCATTCTCGTTCACTAATAACTCGCGACAGCTTAGCCATAACTTTGGAAATATAGTTTATCATTACGGCAGATATATTTGTTGGGAGTTAGTATTTTCGTTTGTTTTTCGTCTACATGAAAAACAGCGTTGTTTGATATGATTATTTACACGTTTTTCGATCAGGGCCGAGTTGTTCAAAGCTCGATTAGCACCAATCTTGGGTTAACTGTCAACAGAACATATGGTAATAAGACTCACCGAGTGAAGTCCAATTCGGTCTGAAATCATGCGACCGCGTAGTGGGAGTCCGATGTATTAATCAGGAGTATGACTACAGCGACACAAAGAGGATTGGACGACACAAATTCCTATTAACAGTTAGTCATAACCTGTTAACAACAACAACAACGTCCTTTATTTATGCACGATATAGGTTAGCAAAAATCTTGCTTGTGGGGTCGTGTTTCTTTTAGCTACAAATTAAAAACATTTCTATATACATTAAAATTAATAATAATTATATACATGATTGTTCACATTAGTAAAACTTAAAATCCGTTACGTTCCTACTTGCGTTCCTACTTTTGTTACAATTTCCGAGAACATATTAGCATGAAAAAAGAATAAAGAAATTCAAGAGACTAGTGAAGAAAGGGATTTTATCACTGCAAAACTGGCACTGTCCGATTACAACTTTACTGTTGCTGTTCGGAAACCTGATGAAACACTCACACTCGTTTATGAAATACATTCGTTTTGACAACCTGAATAGGATTCAAGGACGCTAAGGTACAAAAATAGAAAAAATTCAAAACTTTTATAACTAACGCACATTTTAAATTTTGTCAGAAAGTGCGGACAATAGACCAATTTCGATATATTAAAATTCATACTTGGCTCCGAGACTTGGGGAAATAAAACAAAAGAAATGAATAATTCAACACTGAACCTCGATGTGATTTCTTTTGTTTTATTCCCCCAAACCTCCGAGCCAAGTATGAATTTCAATATATCGAAATTGGTCTATTGTTAAAGCCTGGTTTCCATATGATCGTCCCAGTCGTTTCAAATTTTTTTGAGACGATCGGGACGATTGGGCGATCACTGGTTTCCGAATGATCGCCTCGATCCTCCCAAAGAGTGGGAGCTCGCGGTCGTCAGCAAAATTCCTGGGCCCGACAACAGAACTTTGGCGCGAGATTCGCAAACAAAATGGCGAATGTTAACCTCGTGGCATGCTATCTGCTTATTCTTTCAGTTTTGCCTCGAAACGTTAACTTATCTTTATCCGTTTGGTTTCTTTTTTTATTTTATTCCATCAGTTTATTACTTTCTTTTTTTTTCTCCTTGTACTAGAGCGTGCACAAATACACGATTAAATTAATACGGCAAAGATATGTAATTGTAAACTGTGAAATAAACAAATCGCATTCTGTATAACTATTTAAATTTTGAAAGTCTTATTACAACGATTCAAATTGGCACCGATATTTTTATTTTTTTTTTTCAGAAAGTGCAGAGAATCGCTAAAAGAAACTGTTTTGTTATTTTAACTTTTTCCTGGAAACCGACAAGTAAGTAAATAGAGCGAAATAAACTAATCGCATTCTACATAACTTGTGTATTAAAGTGTTATTACAACGAGCACCTAAAGCTCAGAATTTAAGACTCGGTTCCTGAGCCGGTTATCCAGGCAACTTGATCCATGGTGCATTGGAAATGAACTGAAAAATAACAGAGTGTCCAAGAACAACCATAGCATTAAGTCGCAAAAATTGAAGAATTTGTCAGTCTTACACAGCCGGCTCTTCATATTTGGATAATGATAAAAAAAAACCTGAGCCAACAGTGTTGAGTAATGCAGGCCAAACACTTTCAGGGGGGGCGGGGGGGGCATGTCCCTGCAGTAGGCCTGCACCTCTTCGGAACCTCTAATTTCATTCGTCCATTCGACCTGGATGAGGTGCACCTCTATTGTTTTTGGACCTAGGGTCCATTGTTGTGTTGTTTGTTCTATTGTTTTCTTAGCCAATCCTGTGAGGTGTTACGAAAGGTGCAGGTCTGCCCTGTCCCTGTATCTTTCTTAGATGGCAGACACTCAGTATACATTCAAAACCATGAAAGCTTACAATCAGAAAATGCCTCAGGAACGCCCCTTATTTACGAGTGAAAAGATTGCCCGGCCTGAGCCTTGTCTGCAAGCAAGAGAAATTCAGACTGTTCGTACGAAAAATGAAGCTTAAATATTTTTTTTTCTTTTAGAATCATGACTACCCTAAAGCATATCACTTTTGTCAACACGCCCATTGGAAATAGACCCGTCACAGTGTTGCCAGGAATCGGTCCAGTCTTAGGAGGAAGACTCCAAGCGCATGGCTTTAACACGGCGGCAAATGTGCTGGGACGGTACCTCCAGGATAGCAACGAAGAACATTTTAGGAGGTGGTTACAGGATTGCTGTGGAGCCAATACGAGGCAGAGTTGGAATTGTTTTTACGCCTTGAACGAATACCGTAATCATAACCTGTAATCACTCTCACTTAAATGAAAGTTTAAACATGTGTTATGAAGCTTTAATTTTACTTGTTCTTGTTCTTTTTAGTTCATTAGTTCTTAAATATTTTTGCGCTTAGTTAAGGAATCTAAGATCATAAGAGTTGACGGCTATCTGAGAGAATTGGAATCACAACCAGCTTTTAATTTGAACCCCCCAGACCACTATATTAGGTAGCTCGGTTTCAGGCACAAAAAAAAATTCAAATATAAATTTTAAAAAGTACCATAACACAAACCAAACAATCGTTTTCAAGTTTTTACCGCTATGCTTTCTATTTTTTTTTTTAATTGCTCGACCCAGGAGAGTTGGAGGAGTATGATAACACAAAATTATGGACTTGATTTTATTTTGCTTTAGCTTTTCAAAAGTAGAAAAACCAACGTAGGAAATATTTCTCTTACTGTCCAGTTCAGTAAACCACAATTGCCACCTGTTGAAATAGTTACTGAGCTTGTAGGCACTATTACACACCAATTTTAATGTTTCTTTTGTCAATACTGTAGTAAAATCACACGAACCTGCTATTAATAGTCTTTTGTTAAACTTGTCTCTGCCTGCAGTATTTTGAAAGTGATCAATTTTGCAAGGGAAAAATTCCTTTTTCTCCAATCATAGCTTCCGAAATGTTTGTTTATGCTTTGTCACTAGCTTAGCCTTGAAATGGAAAAGTATTGTAAAATGTTCTTTGGAGTGTAAGTAGAATAAACTACGTTGGACCAAACGTCAGTTTCTTCTATTTTTCTAGGAGATATTTGCTGTAACAGATCTCAGCCTTCCCGCAGCCAGCGAGCGTTCCCCCAGTTCGAGTAGCCGACCCAGTATTGAAGAGATTTTGTTCGTAGTGCCTTAAAACCTGTTTTTACAATATCATACAAGAGGAAGAGCGTTTCATCTGGATATCCAAACACTGAGAAGTGGGTTTAAAAGACGAGGCGCAGCCGAGTTTATTTTAACCGACGTCGACGTGTTTCGATACCTGATAAAACACTTTTTTGAATGTTTGATATAGCTTCTCGAACTGATCATTAAATACGGAAAAAAAACAAAGAATAAAATTGCCAACATTAATCTATGCTAATTAAGATTGGGTTTCCACCGTCACGCTTATAAGTTTGAGCATGTGAAATATAACTTGAATATCATGAATTCAGCAGATACTTCTTAAACGGCGCTGTCACGGGGATTTGGTGTCAATTAAAAAAAAAACTTTTGTATTAACAGAAACTAAACAACAATGGTTCCGTATTGTAATAACATGCCAGGCTTGTCAGACTGACTGCGTCGGAATGAATTGCAAATTGAAACTAACTTTTTCAAGTTCTTACATTTTCGTTTCCCGAATGGGCTATAACAGACCATGATTTGTTACTTTATCAAGAATTGGTTATTTCTTTTTCTTGGCGTTTTATGGTATTATGTTATAAGTAAGTAGAGGATTGCAGTATGGTTTTGACTAAATTAAAAAAAAAAATCAAAATTACCCTGACACTTCCCCTTTAATTATGACTTTCGGAATACAGTCAATGAAACATGCCCTTATTTAATTACTCCAACTCCATAGTAAAGTTCAAAATTCTAAAAATTTACTTTCCAATTGTGTCTTTTGCAAGTCTGCTCTGCAGTAATTTCCAAGTGTTTGGACAAAGTAATCCATCACTTGGCAACAGAGGTGCAGCTGATTCACAGTTTGTATTGTAATCAGTTTGGAACTTTTGAACCGCCATCTGAATCAACTCAGAGTATACTCCTGGAGTCTCAACAAGCAAACTCAAATACCCCAGTCTCTTTAAAGTTACAATAAGTGCATTAACAAGCTCCTCGTGAATTCCACCAGTTGGCAACTTGGGTACATTGTATGCAATTGAAACAACAGAATCCACCTTCTGTAAGGTTTCCAAAACAACTGTCATATCCACAACATCTGCAGGTGATTTTCTTGGAGGGGGGTTGTGATTGCACGCCAGCTTATCCAATGAAGAAAACCTTGTCACTACTTCTTCATAAGCATCGTATTGTCCATCTGGTATTGGGATAAGAGTGATTAGATCCCTGACGTGATCCACGTTTAGCGTCACTGTAACGCCATAGTTTGTGTGACTGCACAACAGACCATTTTTGTCTCCTGAGCACAGAAACTCTTGCTCCAGCATTTCAATTTGTGCCAATGAAATGTTCTCTGGTTTCAGTTTGACAACTGAAACTTTAACTTTCTTGGTTTTGTCTGATGTAGGTACAAGGACAGTCCGATAAAACCTACAGAGAGTAAAATATATGCCAACTTAGTTCATTCTCGTGATACTTTACTTTTTAAAGGGGCTCTGTCACCATTTTTAGTGTTACTTTAAAAAGCCAAAAATATTCATTGTTTTTAATATATCTGTGAAAACCCCAAAATAATGTTCCAGTTTTGTTTTTAACAAATTTACACCGGTTTTCTGTGGTGCGGACTCTTGTGGATTCATGAGGTGCAGCCGAGTGAGTCAGCAACAAATTTTGACCATGTGATGATGTAAATCGTGGTAAATAAGAGTCCACACCACGGAAAACCGGTGTAAATTTTTTTTTTTACAACAATATTTAGAAAAAAAATACAAGGAAAAATCGAAGCCTTGTTACAAAACGTGACAGCAAAGAAAGAGCAAGCATTGTCTATAACTTTCTCGCAATCTGATTGGTTTTTTTTTCAAGCGCGCGATGTTAGCTTCAGCACCGTTGTCTGGACTCTTATTTACCACTCATGTCGACCAATCAGATTGCGAGTTTAGCGGTAATTGTGGTAAAAAAATTATTCTACTAGTGCTCTAAGAGTAAAAATAAGTGTCTTGGGCTGCAGATGGCCAGGATGGAAAGGGATTGCAACTTGAAGAAATTGGATCAATTTGTTTCAAGTTTATTGAAGACAGGGTTTGTACTCTTCAGATTTTAAAATTCCATGACTTTCCATGACCTTTTCCATGACATTTTCAAATTTTTCATGACCAAGAGTTCAACAGTACAATAAAGTTATTATTATTATTATTATTATTATTATTATAAAGTTATTATTATTATTATTATTATTATTATTATTATTATTATTATTATCAACAGTTGTTTTCAAAATTTTATCAAAAAATTGTTTTCAAAACATTTTATCAAAAAGTTGTTTTCAAAATTTTATCAAAACGATCATTTTTTTAAATTTTTCGTCGTGCCTTATTATTCCCACAACGTATGCTGCCTTAGTGATTTTGTACCATGAACATAATTTTCCATGACTTTCCATGACCCACACTTGAATTCCATGACTTTCCAGACCTGGAAATTAAATTATACAATTCCATGACTTTCTAGGTTTTTCCATGACCGTACGAACCCTGGAAGACCATATTTTTAACATTTTCCTGGGGGAGTTATTTTGGTGGTAATTAACAGCGAAACCTTGAATTTATGAATACAGTACGTAACAGCCTTTTTGTTAGGGCATTATTTATATAATTTAAATAATTAGAGCCATTACCACCTTCGCATGACACGTCAAATAGCTGCGCAAGCGGAAAATAAATTATGGTACATTTGAGTTGAACCTGCGAGTTGTGGTTTGTATGGACCAAACCCTATTAAGCAGCCCTTGTCGTTTCCTCAAGGATGGCTGCTTAATAGGGGTTCGACACACTGTACATGGACGTAGCTAGCTTTTTTCTAGCGGGGGGCAACACAACATTTTTACAGCTAGATTAGATTTTTACAGATTAGATTTTTACAGCTAGAGAATTCTCTAAATTCTAAATTCTCTAAATTCTAAATTCTCTAACAGCTAGAGAATTCTCTAATTATTTTGGGATTTTCGGGGGCGCCTGACCCTCCAAAACAGAGCTGCCAGGGTGATAACCTCCTCTAACTACGATAGACGATCAGTTGAGATACTGGATGAACTTGGGTGGGATAATCTTGAAACACGAAGGACAAGACAACTAGCCATAATAATGTATAAATTGAAAAATCGAAATGTACCTGATCATTTGGCTCAAATTTTTAATAGTACAAACTCTATGTATTCTTACAATCTAAGAAACTCAACATATAATTTATTTGTATCAAGACCGTGTACTGAGGCTGGAAAAAATAGCTTCCACTATAGAGGGGCAGTTCTCTGGAATAGTCTATCAAATACTACTAAAGGGCAGACAAGCCTGAAATCGGTTTTATCATATTTGTAATTTAGTATAGTTTTAATGACCATTTTTATTTTTTATTGCATGATAATACTATTGCACGGCTCTCTGGAAGAGCATTTTTATGATGAGATTCCGTGAATAAATAAAGATGATTGAAAATTGATTGGGCAGTTGCTCCCCCCCCCCCCCCCCCCCCTCTCTGGCCCCCTTGCTAGCTACGGCCCTGCTGTAGTATGCTTCATACTTGAAACAGTGCTCACCTTGTTGGATCTAAGTGCCACTCTTTCACAGCAAAAAGCTCATAACCATGAAGCCACTTGTCCTCCAAAACCAGATCAAACACTGCTGCTTCCTCGGCAGCCATTTTGTTAAACCTGCCTTGCTCACAAACAACAATCTTTTCTGTTAACAATGGCGACTTGTTTCTGTAGTCCTGTTCATTCAGCTGTCGAAGATACTGGCAAGCAAATTCTACACTCGCCAAGTAATATCCTGCTTCAGAGAATGATAAGTTAGGATTGGAGTACCTGCGCAGAAATGCAACCGTAGAAGCCAAGTTTGGTATTCTGGACTTAAGAACTACATACACCCAAACATCCATGAACTCATCTGGAAAAAAGAGAGAGAAAGAAAATTACTACATGTAATACAATACTTAATACAATAAAATACAAATAATGAATGGTCCCTTTTGGGTCTTTTCAGTGAAAACAATACATTTAAAATTACAAGAGATTTCCAACAAAAAGATGCAATAAAAATTACAATTTTAGCTTTAAATCGGATAAAAACATCAAATATAGATAGCCAAGATAGGTATTCTGAATTTGAGAACTACATGTATACATTTGCATGTTATTTCTTGAAAATAAAGCAAATACCAGCCAAAGAAAAATCCAGGAAGACATTTTGAAGGCCACATGCCAAAATTTAACCAAATCTGAGTTACGCATAAAAATGAACCGAAAAGTCAATATGGGTCGAAATGCATTCACGACAATTCGTGCATTCACAAAATGCATTCAATACAAGGTGTCAGAGTAACAGGAGAATCCCTATAGCATAGGTGATGCATACCTGCTCCTGGTGGTCTAGAGTGCTCCAACATAGAGAGTTCATTCAGTTTTCTGAACACACATTGTGCCGCACTCACAATGGCTTGAATCTTATGTGACGGCAAGATCGACAGTGTGATGCTCTTCATGCATGCTACAGCTGCATAATATGGGGCCATGCCCTCATCTTGGTACTCTGGACTGATTCCGAACTGCGTCTGTGTGATGTGTGCTAGGCTTGAGTAAACCTGTGATATTCTGTTGTCTTCATCGGGCTTTCGGATGTGATCTTGAATTAGACTGTAAATGGATGGCATTAAGTACTGCTCCAGTTTCGTCTGAAAAAATATATATTAAAGGCCTATTTACACGCTGCCATTTGTCGTGCCGATTTGTCGGCCCCGAGAAATCGTGAAGCAAATCGGCGCGTGTAAATGGTGACCCGATGCGCGCGCGATTTCAGTACGACATGTTGGCCGATTCGGAAAAAATCTGTGATCGCTTCACAGATTTACGCGTGTCGGGCCCGATTTTAAGAACGAAAACGCAATCTGGACAAGAAATCACGCAAAACAAATTATATCTGCAGTATTTAAACTAACAACAACCGAAATAACCTATTGGATATCATTTGTTTTTCAAGAAGTTCTTAGCAGAAAAGTTTTGAAATAAAAAAAAGTTCATGTACAATGCTTGCACTGTACAAAGAGCGCGCGCACGATTTGTCGTGGCCGACAAATCGGCCCGACAAATCGCAGCGTGTAAATAGGCCTTGAGGCCTATTTACACACTGCGATTTGTCGTGCCGAAATCGCAGCGTGTAAATAGGCCTTAAATAGGCCTTTAAGCAACCCTTTATGTATTTAGTAACTTATCCAAACCATTTTTCAATCAAATCATGAAAAAAAAAAATTCAGCTGTATCAAACAGGTAACTTTCTTAGAGAATCTTGTAAATCCCAAAGAGAGAAATCAAATTTGTGAGACTGACATCGAACATTTTCAAAAAAAGGGGGAGGGAGACCCCGAGGAATGCAGGTAGGAGGGGGTAAAGTGATTCAAAGGATCCCGTGCAGGGGCGGATCCAGGAAATCTATAAAGAGGGGGCCGGAGCAATTTTTGTAGTGACAATATGGGCGCGCCAGCGCCCATCAGGAGCGCCGAAGGCGTGACAATCTAGGGGCAAAAGGCAAAAGGCGGGCCGCGGCCCCCTCGGCCCACGCCTAAATCCGCCCCTGCTGTGTGCCAACCCGTGAATAAGAAATGCTAACGCATAACACAATATATTATGGTTTGATAGTTTTTTAAAATTAAACATTATGACTTTTGAAAAAAGGGCCTGGGCAAGATTCGAACCTTAGATAAATCATCGTCTATCAGCACAAAAAAGGAAACCTTAAACCACTTGGCCATCCTGGAATACTTACCTAATTTAGATCAAATATTATATTTTCACGGTAGATACGCATCAAAATGCATGTCTCTGTTGAAAAATCCGTTTGGATCAATTTTAGTGTGGCATTTAAGACTCCAAATGCGAAACATCTTTAAGCCTGTTGTTGTTACCACAGTCTCTTAATTTAATACTATGGCAGCTATTGAGATCAAGGGCATCAGAGTTGGTTGAAATTGAAATCTCTATTCAGCCAGTACAAATTGTTTTTATAAAATGAGATGCCTGAAATGCAGTTTGCAGACTGTCCAACCCTTTAGGCATGAAAAATTGGGATAAAGTAGAATTGAGATGGAGTGGCCGAGCGCCGAAGGCGCGAGTCGCTGGGGGGGTCTGGGGGCATGCCCCCCCCCCCCCCCCCCATAAAATTTTGAAATCTTGATGCTCTGAAAGTCTTTCTAGTGTTCTGAGACGACAATTTCTGTCAAAAATAATATATTTTCACAGTCACATTGGTTATCCATGCAGGATATTTTTTTTCTGGTTTCGTTGCAATGCAGGATTTTTTTTTCTTAAATTTTTGTTTTGCGGGATTTTTGTTTTTGTTTTTGGACCCCCCCCCCCCCCCCCCCTTCACATTTCTAATGGTGCATCCCTTACGACCATATAAATGGCAACATTTCGAGAAGTCCAAGACCTTCTAGCTGTTGCATGCTTTGAGGACATCATAGAGGAGGATGAATTTCTGTTGTTGTGGGATTTACACGAGTCGAACAATCTCGACTTTCCTTACGAAGACTACGGTCGATTTAACCTGGACGAGATGGACGATTCAGAGTGTTTAGCAGAGTTCAGAGTCAAGAAACGCGACCTTCCGAACATCCATGGTTCTGAAGCTCTGACTTTTTTCGCTAGGATCAAATCGTGAGCTTCTGTCCATTCCATGATCGAGCTAGAGGAGAGAAAACAAAACCTTATTAAAATACTCCAAAGTTTTAGAGACAAATCGGAAGAACAAAAGAGCATTTTGTACAAGCAAGTACTTGCAATCTAAAGTTTTAAAGTCTACAAGACGTAAGCATCGCTCGGAATAATGTGAATCCCAGGAAACTCACCCATTTCTTTTGCTTTTCTCTCCTTCGCTGCGATGCGGGCTTGGCTTGCCATCTTTTTCTTCACTAAAGGCTGGTTCTCATATAATCGTCCCGGTCGTCCGAGTCGTTTCAAAAAGTGCACGGACGACCGGGACGATTATATGAGAACACTTCTGAGACGACCCGGGACGATCGCAAACGACCCGGACGACTGGGACGATCGCGGTCGCTTGGATAGAACTGTGTTCTATCCGGACGACTGGGACGATCGTGAATAATCGGGGACGATATATATGAGAACTACTCTCTATTATTGCCCAAAACATGTTGTCGGACACAGTTTACGACTGCGCTATTGACGTTCGAGACGACCGGGACGATCATATGAGAACCCAAATCGCTTGAGTCGTCCCGATCGTCTGAGTCGTTTGCAAAAAACTTTTGAAACGACTCGGACGACCGGGACGACCGGGACGATTATATGAGAACCAGCCTTAACCCCTCCAATGTGAAGCGTCGCTCGCCGCGCCGCCGCGCCAAGAGGAGGCGGTCTCAACCCCACTCCCGCACGGCCATCGCCGCCTCCACCAAGCCGCCTGGTTCACTTGGAGTCGTTTCTAAAATATCCATTGTCAAGACCATCAGACCAGGGCGCTGATCAAGACCAAGGTTTGTCCTCTGTATGTACATTTTGGCGCCTAAAATGACAAATTTTTTCTCTGTAGCTTCAATTCAGAATCTTTTCGTTTCGTGGATTTTTTTAACGCGATAAGACTTTTTTGACAACTTTCAGAACTTCAGGTGGGTGGTTTTCCGTTTTTTTCCGAACTGCTTCGTTCGAAACAAATCTGTTTTCCGTCTTGGAGTCTATCGCGCGAGCATCTTGGCGGCGAAGCCGCCAAAGCGAGCGGGCAAAGCCAGCGAGATTCTTCTTGCTGGCGAAGCCGGCTCGTTATGGCTCTGCACCCAAGATCTTTACAGAAAAGGAAAAAGAAAATAATTTAAAAATAAAACTAGATTATAGATATAGAAAAGAAAAAAATTAACAGATAGAATTCGTGAGTTTGGAGCATCCAAATGGTTAGAGCTAATCGAGTGGATGGCTCAAAAGGAAAACTGAGTTTATGGCGCTTTAAATATCGGGTTCAAAATTCGATCTTGTGAATTTATTAAAACTTTTATCTACCAAAGGTTTCAATTCATTGAATACTCGATTGAATTTATCAAATTTATCAATTTTTTTTCGACACCTTCGGTTCTCCACAGCACTGATTTCGTCAAAAAGTGATGAATTCATCAAAACTGATTTGGAATTGATCGAATCCTTAACGCAGTGGCTATTCGTACGGCACCTGTACGCGGACTTCTATTTGCTATTCGTACGGGAGTCCAAAACGTTCGTCAATTTTCGATGTTATTTTTCACTTTTATTAATCCACAATATTAAATGCAACAATGGATCAACAAAAGTGAAGAATAACATCGAAAATTGTCGAATGTTTTTTAAGTTCTTGGACTCCCGTACGAATAGCAAATCGAAGTTGGCCGTACGGGAGTTTTCTTTGACGCGAAGAATTTCTAATGTACCAGTCAATTCCAAGACCGCCCATCCCCCCCCCCCCGGGCAACCCCCCGGGCATTTGACTTTTTTAAAAAAAAAAATTGTCAAATGCCCCACCATGTGGGCAATTTATACGGTCAAAGGGCTTCAACAACAACAACAACAAGTTTATTAGCATTCCCAATTTACATATGGTATAGCCTAAACAAAAATAAAGTAATATAAGTAATAAGTAATAGTAATATAACAAATAACAGGTCGGTTAAATTAATTG